>CM021104.1:516889044-517046336 GCA_007115665.2 Sequoiadendron giganteum | reverse complement strand
GTTCCCTAATGGGTTTAGGGTTTGGAAAGTTCATGATCTTATCCTTCAACAACTTTTGTAAGATGGAGGAATAAGATTCCAACAACGTTGTGAATTTTTGGTCGCTTTTGAGGCCATTTTTATCCATAGTGGCTACTACATTCACAACAAATTTTCCTTTTCTAGAAATTGATACGATGGACTTCCCTTCAGGGTAGGAGCATGAGGAAGGTCCCCTGAGCTGAACCACCATCTGGTGATACTCCCATAAGGCCGCACAAAAATGCGTGAAAGAAGGGTATTTCATAAGGTAAAATTTCTCTTGCCAAGTCCTTTGTAAGCTCCCTATGAACACCTTCTCCACATCAAAGTCCAGTAAAGGGTATGATATTTGCAAAAAGAGTGTATGATAGCGCACTATGAAATCAGTAATCTTCTCATTATCCCTTTGTTTACATCGTACAAGGTCAGAGAAGGTCATCTTAGGTCCGATATTGGCTTGGAACTGTCATAGGAAATAGTTCACAAGCTGATCGAATGAAAAATGGAATTTTTTAGGCAAGGAAGAATACCACTCGAGTGTTGTGTCCTTGAGAGATTGAGGGAATAGTTTGGCCATCAATGCATCATGATGGAATAAATATGTATAGAAGGCATCAAAGTCAGACACATGTGTTTGCGAGTCCCCTTTGTTTTCGTATTTCTTGAATTTAGGAATTTCCATCCCTTGGAGGAAATGAGTGTTTAGAATCACTACCGACAATGGGCTATGTTAGAAGAAGGGCTAGAAGATAGGTTAGGTAGAAGCTTGGGAAAGGTTTTCCAGCTAGTTCTACATCTTCCCCATATTATAAAGAAGGGTATTCAGAATCATGTCGTTAGAATACATAGGACCAGTGGAACTACTACCAGAGCCACTACCAGGACCACCACCGTGACTACCATTAGAGCCTCCACATATGCCACCGCCACCAGTGTGACCTCTGCTAGAGCCACCTCCACTTCCAAAGTCACTACCATGACCTCTGCTTGAACCACTTCTTCCAACACCACCTCTACCATCGAAGTTACCACTACCAAAGCCTCCGCCAAATCCCCCACCACCGAGGACGGCAAGAGTGGGCAAGTGGAAACCCAAAGGGTTTTTCTTTACTCTGACAATTTCAAAACTTTTAGAAGCAATAGGGATACTGATGGAAGGAACCGTGTTGGCCATGTACATGGATGTGGGAGGCATTGACACTCCTAACTACCTCTCATGTTCTTTGAAAGGGCCACCTTGTATCATGCTACCATGGTTTGAAAGGGCACACGCTTTGGCCAAACTTGTGAGACTAGCCAAGAGTTATATTCCTATTTGATATTTTCCTACCATATACTTTATTTTTCTAATAACTTTAGCAGCCCTAGCCAACTTCAGGTTTTTCTCTAGGTGATTTTCCAAAGCACCTAGCCCTTTGCTCAGACTAGTGACATATTCAGAGGGAATGTGGAAAGATTCATTCTCATCTATGGAAGATTATGTAGGTGACACAGGAGGATTAGGGATGTGGTCAATTTCATCAAATAATCTCGACTTGCCCCTTGATACCTTCTCTGATGTGGCAAGGCTAACCGGAGAAAAGGCCTATAGAGATACTTGAAGTGACCTTCATCTTCTCCATTGGAAGGTGTCGTATAATTATCCTAACAATATACCAGAGGTCATGGACTAGATTGTGATTCTCATAAACCTTCACAACACATAGGAGTATAATGATCAAATGGTACAATAGGAAAAGCTCATAATACCAAAAAATGAGTAGACATTGGTTCACTTTGGGTTCATCAAAAATGTAAGAGAGGGGGACCAACTACACCAAGGCCCTAATTCATGGAGGGTCGAGAGCAATAAGCTGCCCTAACTTACCTCAATTTAAAGGGATGTTTGGATAAGTGACTTGAGAATAATGAGGACTATAAGGTCCTATGATCACTCTGCAGACCCAAGAGTTGAATGGAGACTAGGCGAGTCATTTTTTAGGGTCAACTCTATGTCTCAAATAGCTCTTTGTCAGAGGATAGAAGTGTGGTTTTGGGATGACAGTGCAGCATGCTGGAATCTCTTAGCTTTGTTGGAATCTGTATGGCTAGAGAACTAGGAAGACAAGGTCTAACCACTAAAAAAAAACTAACGACCTAGTTAATAGTTTCTAAGGGAGAAGAATAACACTATGAAACACAAAACATATAAGCGGATGTGATAAAAAAATTATATTACCACAAGGGTGACGAAGACGATCTCACACAATAACTTATTCACCAACTCACTCCAGGATATCTCCACCTACACACAGAAGAGAGAGATTATTGGGGGGCTGTTTAGGGGTCTACCTTAGTCAGGCCCCTATTTTGGTGTTTCCACTTCCACAAATATTCAAGTTTGCAATGATGTATAAATAATACGATAAAGAAGGAAATACAAGAAAAGTACACTAAAACACTACCAAACAGTAATGTGCTAACTCAACCAAGTAATAGAGAAGATGGAGTAGAAGCTTACCACCTCCACCAAGTGTTCTCAAGGCTAATGGGTGGAGAAAATGAGAGGAAATCAATCCTTTGTTTTAATGGTGTTGTCCTATGCTTTCTCTTTTGAATTGATGTAGCAATGAGATTGCTACTATGGAATGCAAAATGTTGTTTCAATGCTTGAAGTGAATGTTGGAATTCTTGGAGAGATTGTGTAGAAGCTTCAACTAGCCTTCAAATGGATGAATGAGTGGTGAATATGAAGAAAAGAGATGAAGAAATAACCATATTCGGGTTGGCCAGTTGAAGGGAGGCATTACAATTCTGAAAGGAAAAACAACAGTGTGAAAACACTTTCCTAACGCTAAAACCACAGAGGAGAAGTGCAAAGACCAAACAAAGTCTTGGAAACCAGAGACCAAAATGACCACATGAGTACTTTGTGGTGTAGCAATAAAGGCATAAACTCATCAAGCCTTTAACAGAGGTCCAAGCCAATAAATTGAGGCATATTTTCCAACAAGCTCCCACTTGACAAATACTTACTAGCTTCCTCCAGACTTAAAATTTATTGACGATCATAGGCCCCAAGGCCCATCGAATTTGCACACCATCTGAACTTGTTAGTGCTCACTAGCTTTGTCAATGCATCAACAACATTCTTCAGAGTATCCACCTTTTCTAAATAAACCTTTCCATCCTCCATCATATCTCAAACAAAGTGATACTACACATCGATATGTTTCGTCCTAGCATGGAAAGTGGGATTTTTTGCCAAACAAATGGCACTTTGACTGTCACAGAAAATAGTAATTTGCCCTGCATCAAAATCAATATTAGAACACAAATGACTTAGCCAAACAACTTCTTTGCAGGCGTGTGTTGCTGTCATGTATTCTACTTCCCTAGTGGACAAAGCGACTACAACCTATCGCTTGCTCATCCAACTGATTGTGCCACCATTTAACATGAAAGTGTATCCACGGGTGGACCTTCTGTTGTCAATGTCCCCTACCCAAAAATCCACATATCCACAAACCCTGAGAGTTCTTTGTGATGCAACCCAGTTCCATGGTAACACATATCATATTCTAAAGTACCCTTTAAATATCTAAACACTCTCTTAACAACGTCCCAATGTGACCTTCCCATATTTTCCATAAAGCAGCTCAGCACTCCCACTTCTTGGGAAATGTTTGGCCTTGTACAGACCATCACATTCATTAAACTACTTACAACACTTGAATAAGGCATCCTGGTCATGTCTTCCATCTTAGTAGCAGATTTTGGACAATCTTTAACATATAGCTTCATTCCCTACAAGATTGGAACAACTAGTTGCTTGTAATCATTCATACCAAATCTCTCTAGAACAGTGCTAACATACTTACTCTAGCTAACCCAAAGCTTTCTACTTGTTTTGTCCCTGGTTATTTCCATCCCCAGAATATACCTTTTTGCACCCAGATCTTTCATTTCGAACTTTGCAGACAATTAAGATTTAAGATCAAAAATCATAGTCTTACTATTTCCTATAAACAACATATCGTCCACATACAAGGTAATAATAAGAATACGATCATTTTCAAATTTATAATACATATAGTGATCAGATTTTGATCTCACAAATCCCATAGACAACACAAAAGTGTCAAAGTTTTGGTACCACATTCTAGGAGACTATTTCAAACCATACAAAGATTTATTTAATTTGCAAACCAGAATTTCTTTACCTTTTTCAATGAACTACTCAGGCTGGGACATATAAATCTCTTCTTCCAACTCTCCATGGGGAAACACTTTCTTCACATCCATCTACTCGATATCTAAGTCATACGCTGCTACGAATGACAAAATAAATCTGATAGATGTCAGCTTTGCTACAAGGGAAGAAAACTCTCCATAATCAATTCCCTCAATCTAGAAAAATCCCTTTGCAACCAACCTCACTTTATACTTTTCAACACTGCCTTCTAGACTAGTCTTCTTCTTAAATACCCATTTACAACCACCAGGCTTTCACCCTTCAGGTAAAGGTACCAAATCCCAAGTTTCATTTTTCTGTAATGATTCCATTTCTTCATTCATGGCTTCCAACCAGGAATTTGAATCAGACATACTAATAGCCTCTTTTACAGTCCTAGGTTCATCAGTTCTAGTAATCAAGGCATAGGCACAGTTCAAATCTAACATAGAGAAACCATACCTATCAGGTTGTCATTTTTCATGTGTAGACCTTCTTACTGGTTGAGGTTGTGGTTCTTCATCTTCAGAACTCTCAGAGCTGCTTGAACTCTCCTTAGTTTTAGGTACACCATGTAGTTCCTCTTTTTCTCGAGTCTGAGGAATTTCAACTACATCATCCTTATTTTCTCTTTTATCTATCTCCAATTGTGGATCAACTACTAAAGGTTTCAACTCATGAAATATTACACTTCTATTGTACATAACCTTTCTCAATATTAGGATTCCAAAGCTTGTATCCCTTCACACCGACACCATAGCCGATGAAGATACATTTAACAGCCTTGTTCTCCAACTTAGATTTTTTCTCAATTGGCACAAATGTATATGCCTCACAGTGAAAGACATGAATATGTCTTAGAGAGGGCTTCTTACCAGACCAAGCTTCCAAAGGTGTTTTGTCAACAAGAGAAAAGCAAGGTGAATTATTTACCAAGTAACATGTTGTAGCCATAGCCTCATCCCAGAACTTCTGCTCTAGACCAGCACTGCTCAACATACTTCTCGCTCTCTCCATTAACATTCTATTCAACCTTTCAGAAACTCCATTCTGGTGTGGAGTATAAGGTGTATTTTTATTCCTTTTAATCCCATGGTCTTTGCAGTACCTTTCAAAATCTGTAGAAAAAAACTCATCACCATTATCTGTCCTTAAACATTTGATTTTCTTTCTAGTCTGATTCTCTACCAAATTTTTTAATTCTTTAAACCAACAAAACACTTCTGATATGACCAGGTTGCCCACAGTTCCAACATTTTCACCTTGGACTTTTTACTAGGAGACTTTGATCTCCCTTTAGATTTGGATTTAGACTTCTTGTCCTTCTTCTTTCCTTTCTCCTTCGATCTACCTCAAACAACAAGGGCCTCTTTGGCAATCTTTGAATACTTCCTTCACATCTCTTCTGACAATAGCAAGGCAACAACGTCTTCCATCTTGAAAGTAGTGGTTGTACTTCCAATAGCCATTACAAAATGATCCCAAGTGTCAGGTAATGAGCATAATAAGAGCATGCAATGATCCTCCTCCTCTATCTTCACACCCATAGACATAAACTAAGCAACACCCATATTAAATGAGTTCAAATGGTCTACAACAAATGCAGCTTCTTCCATCTTCAAGGACTACAACTTCTTCCTCAGGAATAAATTATTTACCAAAGACTTTCCCTAATAAATATCACCAAGATTCTTCCATAATGAAGCTGCAAACTTCTCCTCATGGGCATTCAGGAGTACAAAATCAACCAGACTAAGTCTTATTAGACGTCTCAATTTTCTATCTATGAGGTCACAATCTTCTTGCTTCATACCTTGTGGCATAGTTCCAAACACAGCAACCCAGAGGTTTGTATCCACAAGCAAGTCTTCCATTTTGAGTTTCCACAACTCAAAGTTGTCACCATTGAATTTTTCAATCTCTACTCTACCTGATGTACTCGCCATCTCAAACACAATTAGGTTCTAACTTTGTAAGACTCCCACTAGAACAGTATTAGCACAAAAAACCAGCCTTACTAACAAGGATAACACAAATGGTCAGGCTCTGATACCACTTGAAAGGAGAAACAATAATGTGGAAATTTTTTCCTAACGCTAAAACCACAAAGGAGAAGTACAAAGACCAAAAAAAGTCTCAGTGACCAGAGACCAAAATGACCACATGAGAACTATGTGGTGTAGCAATAAAGGCATAAACTCATCAAGCCTTTAACAGAGGTCCAAGCCAGTAAATTGAGGCACATTTTCCAACAAATTCGACTTCTAATAGGAAGGGTAACGCCTCTATAGACTCCAGCTACAAGAATCTACTAGGGATGTAAGTGCACCACGTAGACGTTTGCGTGCCACGCAGGTGTCCCTGATAGTTTCTCCTCTACCTATGTTCAAAATAGGCTCCAATTCAATGGGAGACAATAGGCTTAGGTGGAATTAAGCCTTTGAATTTGGTTTTCTAAAGTGGAGGAGGGTAATAGGGGAATTTGCATTAGGGGTGCAAATTCGCTCCTATACATGAGGTCATTTTGGAAAGCACATATCTCTCATATTTAAAAAAAAACTAATTTTTAAAGGGTTTTCTACAAACATATTTAGGAAGCTACATTCCAAATTTTAGAGGAATTGGAGTAGAATTGAGCAATTTATTGTATAATTAGGGTTTATATTCAATGTATTTGGTAAGTGCATATCTCCCAAATGCTATCGAATAGGTTCCTAATTTTTAGTTGGTTTTGGAAAAGGTAATATAGGAGCCTACAATCAAAATTGTAGAGAAAGTATGTTAGAAATAAGTGATTTATTACAAAATTAGGGTTTTCAATAAATTCGCTCTCAAGGTTACAAAACACCTAAGTTTTGGGATTTTTTTTTGGAAGTGCGACCTAGGCCCTAGTAAGTTACACGAAAAACAATAGATTATTTTAACTTTATTTTTGTGATTTATTGCAAAAAAAATTCCATCATGATGGCGCCTGCAATAAGAGGTAAAAAGAATGCTCCCACATTGGGAAAATATTTAGATAGGGATGAGGTATAAATCAAGGATGTTAACTCTAATGATGAAATCATCAAGGTCAAGGGTGAAATTTCATCAATTAGGACTGAAATAAATGAATTTTCTAAGAAGTTGGACACAATTATTCGATGGATGAAGTATAAGGGTGAAGATTCACCTAGTAAGGTAGATGATAATTATTTTTTGGACTTGAGTTATTTGGGCTTGACTTAGATTCCAAGAAGGATAATTCTTTTAATAATCCTATTCCTAGGAAATTCATATCCAAGTTGGATATGAGAAAGTTTGATGGAAAAGATCCAAACAATTGGCTTTGCCAAATGGAGTAGTTATTTGATCTTCATCATGTTCCTAGTCAACAAAAGGTGGTAATGGAATCATTATACTTGGAACTACATTAATTTATTTGGTATCACTGGTTATGTAGTGATAAGAGAAAGAAGGTTTTTGTGGTCACATGGTTTATTTTTCAAGAGGAACTTGCTACCCATTATGGATATAACTTTATAGATAGCTAATTTTGCCAACTCACTAAATTGAAGCAAACAAGTATAGTCAAGGACTATATTCAACAATTTCAAACCCTTTTTCTAAGAGTGGAGAATGTGATAGAAGAAAATTTGAAGGAATTATTTCTAAGCGGTTTAAAGGATTGAACATAAATATGAAGTGGAGTTGTTCCAACCACAATCCTTGTCGCAAGAAATACTAATGGAAAGACAAGTTAAGGATATTTTTTTTGCCAGTAGGAAATAAGGGATTGTAAATGTAAGTGAAAGGAGATCTCATAAACATTCATTACGTTAATCTATTAGGTTGACTTCATAATAAATTAAGGAGAAGAGATTAAAAAAAATAAAAAATTATGACAACAAATATAGTCAAGGACATAAACGTAGTGAAAATAATTTGTTCTATATTGAACATTCCATTGAGGAAGAAGAGGAGGAACCAATATTAGTGGGTGATAGGGATTCAAATGAGGAATCAAATGTTTCCCAAACAATCATTTTTTATCATGCAGTCTCAATTTTGACCTATCCTACTGACTCTCAAGCTAGTGGGTTTATTAAAGAAGAAAAAATTAATAGTGTTGACTGACTCAAGTAGTACTCATAATTTAATCAATAAAAGGCTGTTTACTCATATAAATTATTTTGTATATCAATCTCTAGAGTTTTAGGTCTTGATTCTAGATGGTGGTACTGTTAGTTTGGAAAATTCCATAGCATTAAATTCCATGAGATATTATCACCTTGATAGTCCAATGTATGTTATCTCCATGAGTGTAGCAAATATTTTTTTGGGAGTACAATGGTTTACTAATTTGGGAACAACTGAGATGAACTTCCAATAACTATTTATAAGATTTCAATCAGAAGGAAAGATGATAGAGCTAAGAGGGTTGAAGTAAAATTCCCCACAAATGGTAAGCTCTCATCAATTGTGTAAGTTTACTAAGAAAGGACTTGATGGATTAGTGACCCAATTATGTTCATTAGAATTCTATCAATATAATGCTCCCACCCATCTAGATTTACAAGAAATCATTGATCATTACTTAATGGTTTTTGGAGATAGTCATAAAGGAATTTATCCTAAGAGGTAAGATAATCATGCCATACAACTAGTTCCAAGGGTCAAACCATCCAAAATTATGCCTTAAAGATACCCATATCTACAAAAAAGTAAGATTGAAAAGATTGTGGAGGAGATGTTAGAGGCAAGAATTATCAGGCATAGTCGAAGTTCTTACTCCTCTCTTGTGGTGATGGTACTTAAGAAGGATGAAATTTGGCACATGTGCCCAAACTATAGAGTGTTCAGCATGTACACCATCAAAGATAAGTTTCCTATTCCATTCATTTATAATTTGCTAGATGAATTGAATGGAGATATGTATTTTAATAAGTTAGATCTTAGATTACGTTATCACCAAATTCAAATTAAGGAAAAAGATATTTTTAAGACATCATTTAGGAATAATTAGGGTCATTATGAGTTTTTTGTGATGCCATTTGGTCTTACCAATACACCTTCTACATTCAAAGTTTTATGAACTCCATCTTTAAGAAAGTATTAAGGAATTTTTTATTAGTGTTCTCTGATGATATATTTAAAATTTATAGCAATACATGGGAAGAACACTTGCAACATGTAGATCAAGAATTACATGTTCTTGAATATCATTAATTCTATGCTAATCCATCCAAGTGTGATTTTGGTCTCAAAGAGGTGGAGTAATTAGAACACATAGTTTCACATGAAGGAGTAAAGTTGGATCCTAACAAAATTAAGGCTAACATGGAATGGCCTATTCCTAAAACCATTAATAAATTGAGGGGTTTATTAGGATTGACTCAATAATATAGAATATTTGTGAAGAATTATGACTATATAGGAGCACCCCTCATAGCTTTATTGAAGAAGGATTATTTTCATTGGAACAAGTTCGTTAATAAATCATTTGAGAGATTAAAGGAGGCTATGCGTACAAATCCATTGCTTGCCACTCCAAAATTCATCAAGTATTTTGTTATGGAATATGATGTTTCAAGAAATAGTATAGGATAAATTCTCATGTAGAAAGGTCAACTAATTTATTTTGAGAGTCATCAATTAAAAGCTAAGAATCAAATCAAACATATTTATGAGAAGGAAATGCTAGCTATTATTCATGTACCAAAATAATGGAGGTTGTTGTGCCTTTTGCACACACGCCCCGTTCGGAATGGGGACCCTCTTTCCCTCTTTTCTGTTTTGGTACCTTTCATTTCACCTCATTTTGCATACCCTTTTTGTGCCCCAAAGTAGGGGGTAGCACGTTTCCCAATGCCATATTTTAAGTCTCGAGCTAACCCAGGTTTTCCATGATGAAATTTTGGCATCTGTGGTAATTTTCGAGTTTCCCCTTCCGGGTTTCCCTTTTCGGGTTTCCCCTTCTGGGTTTCCCTTTCTGGATTGCTTCTGCTAGATTGCCTTCACCGGGTTTCCTCCCTCGGATTTCCCTTCCCGAGTTTCCTGGCTGGGTTTCCCGTCGGGCTTCATTGTTTCAGAACAGTTGTCCCGAGATGGCTTTCCAGATCCTGGACTCCGGATCTCCCGCCGCCCCTATGTTTTTCAAATCTACCAACTCCACCTACCTTGTACGATGAATTTAATGCTGCATTGATGGGTTTTTTTGCTATAAAATCATTTTTTTCGGCCATCATTGTCAAAAGGCTTGAACGATTGAGAAGGTTGAAAAACTCTCGGTGCTCAAGTCTTCCTCCTGTCTCAGATTTCGAGTGTTTTCCTGACGACCTCCGGGCATCCGGTAGCTTGTTCTTCGAGATTTCGAGGTAGGTATTTCGTCTGCACACCCTCGCTTTTGTTTTGTGAATTTTTGGATTTTGCTAAGGGTAAAATGTAAAATGAAACCCAAATTAAGTAAATTTGCACCCCCCACATATAACCCATGTTTTAGAATTATGAAATCAATCGTTAAATCACCCAAAATTCAATCTAGAACCTTCCCTTACCGCAGCTGTTCTTCGGAACAGCGTTGGTGCCTTCTAGGCCTGGGCCTTCCCGCGGCCGTCCATCCCCCTCTTCAAAATTTTGAACTTGCTTTTTCCTTCTTCGGATTTCCACCTTCGGAATTCCCCTCTTGGGATTCCGTTGTGTCTCCACCGTTTCAAACGGCCCCATTTGAGCATCTTCCCGACCCTCGGACCCCGAACCCTCAAAGTCTGTCTAAATTCAAAGCTTCGCAGTCCTCTTCAAATCTGTCCTTGGAATTCGGTCCTCGGGATTCCCTTACCAGAACTCCGTCCTCGTTTCAATGTTTCAAACGGCCTTCTCTGAGTGGCCTTCCAGACTTCGCTTCCTGGTTGCAAAACCTTCCATCTTCCGATCAAAACTCTCGACACTTTTTCCCATCTTGGACTTCTGCCTCTGGAATTCCCTTCCTTGGATTCCTTTGTGTTTTCGCCATTTCAAGCGGCCTCGTCCGAGCGTCTACCCACCCTCCAGATCTCGGTGCCTCGTTCGTCGCTCGATTGTCCCGAATCCTGGTCGCTTCCGAAAACTCCCTCCCGGGTTTCCTTCCCCAGATTTCCTCTTTCATTTCGCCGTTCCACATGGCCAACCCATAGCCGCTTCCCAGTGACGGCAATCCGAGACCCGGATTTCGTCACCCAGAATTCTATTTCCTCTGCGTCATTTCAAACAGCTTCCTTGCAGATGATGCCCGAACTCCAAAATGGGGCATCAAATGACCTCCAAATCCAAAATGGATTTCGACCCATTTTCTAGAATTTGATTTTCCTCCATATCCAACTTCAAATCTTCAAATCTAACCTCAAGAAATGCATATGGGAATTCCATTCTCATTTTGCCCTTTCAAACAACATTCTTCCAAGGGATTTACGGCCCAGGAACTCCGGATTGTTTGCACTACCCTCTAAATGGTGAAGTATCTAGCTTCCATGATTATTAAATATGAATTATGATTGTCGGACTAATCTTGACATGCAAGGATTTATCGGTGGCCCTTGTATCAGGTTCATTATTACTGATTCTCGTCTTTTGTGCAGGATTTATGGAATCCTGTCCAAAGACTTCCAGTGCTTCCAGGAAAGGAAAAGGAATAGCCAAGCCACCAAGGGGTAAGGAAGACAAGGACCTGATGAAATACAAATTCCAAGGGGTCCCTATTCAATCCAGGATCACTACCCTTTGAGGGATGTCTCAGATACCAACATCGGGCAAGTCGATGTTGATGAATTCACGCAGAGGGTCAGAATGAACCCGAAAATAGAAAATGCAAAATTGATAAAGAGCAGTGGGCTTGCTAAGGTTGCAAGTTTTTTGCCAGCACTGGTGGCCTCAGAGCTGGTGATGGCATGCGTGGAGGCATACCAATCTGATACCAGAACCATTGTAGATCATGAGGGGAATATCCTTGTAGATATGTCTCCGTCAGGTATAACTGAGACCTTCCACATTCCCGCCTTCGAGAGCATGGAGGTCCTCACCATGGAAGACTGTAAAGAGGTGTGGGAACAGGACCCATTGGGGTGTAAAAAGCTTATCAACCAGTGCTGGTTGAAGGACAAACGGGCTAGTGCTGGGAAGCTCCCTCAGGAACTCTACCGCAGTGATTTCTTCGAAGACTACCATGACCTTGTAACTCTGCTCAGCCGGGTCATGGGCCTTCCCAACACAGTTTTCTTTCAACAGTGGATGTTCTATTTCATAGAACAGATTCTCCAAGGTGAGGGCACCGCCTTCTATTAGGGCAAGATCATCAGCGATTGCTTCCACGAACAGTTTACCACCATGAAGAAAAACAACAAATTCTTCATGACTTCCTACTTGGTGTATTCCCTCACCAATCGATGACATTATCAGGGGTTGACAATGATGCCTAGTGATATGGTCCGGCTAGAGCTCAAGCCTTATGACAAGTACCCTCAGTTGCAGTTCCAGAATTTCAAAAGAAACTACTGTAGGGTCAATGATGCGTTCATTGCCCACATCATCCGGTCCGTTGGAGGGGATTTTCATAGGAGGACATCCCACAGTGCCAGGGTCCTCCTAAGGCAGTACGCCTTCTGGTACATTTAGTTCCCAATGTTCACATACACCGCACTGAAGGATTCTTAGATAAACTAAACAAGCTGCCCCGGTACCCAAATGACCAGATCATTCTCTTGGAGCTAACTCGACAGTTGTGACACATTCACAGTGTCTTGAGCGAAAAACATCTAGCAGGCCCCGCCTACCCCATGAACCTTGGTCAGGGGATGTATAAGGTCCACACCTCCCAGTGCGTAGGATATTCGGAAAAGGAGTTGGCAAAGTATAATTTTGAACAATACACAATGAGGCCGCAAATGGATCCTTATGGCAATATCAGAAAGGCACTAGGGCATGAATATGCCCACCTCCACAACATCGAGGACTTTTGGGCCAACTATAGGGATGATGTTGATGTACGATTGTGGTAGTATATGCGCATGACCATCGTCCATGTATCAAGAGTGAACTTATGGCCAGTCCCTGATCAACTAGAGGAGGATGAAGACACAGTGGTGGATCCAGGTTATGATAAACTTTCCAACTTGCCACTCCCCGCTATCAACTAGAATGCACAAGATCTTAATGATATTAGTGTGCTCACCAAGTCCGTTGAAGCCTGAACGAGAGCATGGATCGAAGAGAAGGTGGCCCAATTGAAACAACAAGGGGTCATCCTGATGTACACCAAGCTTGCAAATGAGCATGTTAGTGAACCAAGTGGCTTCGAAGGTGGGGAAGCCGCCGCTGCAACTGGAAAGACATCTAAGACCCCACCATCTTTGAAGACCAAGAAAAGAAAGGAGACTAGTGAACAACTACCTAAACCAAAAGTCTATGCCCGTAAGTCTTCCAAGCCAGAGCCCTCTAAGAAGAAAAGAAGAACAACTAGAGGCACGAAGACAATGGTGATGTCTAAGGGTTCGCCCCTTGGGATTACAAGCAAAGGATCTAGCTCATTTGGATCTCCACCCATTACAATCACCGCCGCTACCCTGCTTGCCTCAATTCCAGCTTTTGCTTCCTCCCCGTCTGCGGTGGATATCTTCATCCACCTTGCTCCTACTCCTCCAGTATTGCAGGTCATTCCCGTAGATTCATCATCCGCTGCCACCTTGCCAATGACCTCTTCCCCCATGTCTCCTTCCTTTCCTTCCATTTCTGTTGCCACAATGCCAACCCCAAGCCTTCTAGAGTCTTTTGTGAAGTATATGCATAATGTGTCGTCTAAGCTCTCGGGGATGCTCACCAATCCAATAGTCCAAGCTGCGATAGCTCAAGCTATGGCCTCTGCTCTGACAACATCCCCCTTTATTGAATAACCAAAGATGAAAGTGACCATGCAGATACCAAACGAGTGTGAATGATAGCAGCTAGAGGCTAAGAAGGCACCGGAGTATGAAGAGTTTGAATATCATGAACATCCCTTGTTCGAGAATCGGAAGATTGATAAAGTGGCCTATGAGTCTTCCAGTGAGGGCAGTGAGGGCAGTGAGGACCTTGATGCTGAATTGATCCAAGAATCGAATGATCCCAAGCTCAATGTAGAGTGGGGCAAGCAACTCAAGGAGATTGAGGACAAGGAGGTCGAGGACCGGCTTGCACAGGAAGAGGATATTGCTGCTCCAGAGACGGAAGGTAATAGATCTCCAACTAAGGAATGTGGCCAGACTCCAGAGCATGATAAGGAAAATTTCCTCCATAAGAGCGAACAAGCAGAGAGCCCTAAGGAGCATCAAGATACTTTAAACGAGGAGGAGGATACTGAGAAGAACGATTCACCCAAGGAGCGGCTACATACCGAGTCCCCCATTAGACATGAAACATTCAAACAAGATTTTGGTGAAGGAAAGGAAGACGTAGGAACAAATGAGAAGGCTCTTGTTGTCAGAACTGTTGAACTCGAAAAGGAGGACAACGGGACTTAAAGTGAAGCACTAGGTAAAGAACCCCAAATGCCTGATTGGCTGCAAAAACAACTCAAGCAAAAGACTCCCACCTTGAAGGATCCCAAGGCAAGGCTGGAAGCCATCATGGCTAGAGCACGAATAAGCACCAAAAAAGAGAAGAAGCCGGGGGTCAGATCAAAGGTAACCATGGATGCCTCAGGATCAAGGGTAGTGCAGATAGCAATGCCGATGGTTGGGGAACAAGGCATAACTTACAATGTCTCCACCATCGATCTAGGAGTGGCCACCAGGGAACACAAGGTTGAACATCTCTAGGAGTCAGTCGCCATAGTGGTGCACCTTATCTAACAGGATAAGGTCTCCAAGGAAGAACTAAAGGAGTAGGTGGCTAATCTAACAACTTATATTCAGTAGTGGTCATCTCTAGATGACCAGCCTACAACATCATCAGCCCCGCCTTAGTTGTTGTCGAGAGAACAGATTGACAAGCTTGAAAAGAGATGGAACTTGGACAAAACTACGAAAAATTGGTTTTGGCAGGTTTTGGACATAGGGAACACGGGCATCAACTTGGCTGCCCGGGGAGCAAATAGGTTCCTAGAAGTTCAGAAAACTCTCGAGGACACAAGGCAGGTCTGTGAGAAATTCCCAAGGAAATACGATGCGGCCTACCCAAAGATTGAGGCCATACTCGCATTGCCAGGTGATGTCTGGGAGAAGGACCTTGCCTTCAAGAGTGATGGTCACTGGCTGGTAGACACCTGGAAGCGAGACTATATTCACCGAAAGAGAAGGCTGGAGTAGATTTTGGAATGGATAGCGCCAGACATTGAATGGGCAAGGGAGTCCAGAGAGGAGTGTACTCCATATCTCAAACTGATGACGGGGTATGAGTTGCCCGCAGTCGAGATCAATCCCGAGAACATCAAGCCCCACTTCTTGAATATTATGGAAGATGGGATGTCTGCCGAAATCACCACTGAGTTCATGTGTTTCATAGCCCGAGCCTTCGCACAATTAGAAGCTTGCAAAGAGAATGATGATAAGTATGAGGCAAACTGGAAGAAGCTTGGTAGCAATTCTCAGGAATGGAGTTACCAAATCTTGAAATCCGACATCTTGGAGGTAGATAAGCTTCAGTCCCTGATTCTAAGTTTCATGGAGTATGCCATGTTGAAAAAGTGAGAGGGCAATCTAGTCATCGATGAAGAGCTCCTTGAGGAACAGCTACAAGAGAGGGCAAAGGGCTAAAAGACAAATTTGCTATAGTGCTATCACTAGATGATGAAATAGGGAAAAGATAACGAATGTATTTTAAATTGCTATATATTTGGGGGTAGGTGAAACCCTAATGTAAAATGAATCTTGGCCACATAATAGAATCGAATCTTGGCCACTCATTTTGTTTTTTGAAAACTATAAATAGGGCTCTCCTCCTCTCATTTTAAGAGAGTTGAGTTGTTGTAAAGGCATGCTGCAAAAATTATAATAGCAAATACAGTCATTTCCTGGTGTATTTTTGGGTTTCTCAATATGTTTCATGATTCCTCTCCCTTTTAGTTATAGTTTTGCTTTAAGTTACTTTGTTGTTCTAGCATCTTCAGATTAGACTTGGTAAATTTAGTATGTTATTTCTAGTTTTGGAGATAGTTGTTGTGTGTATGCTTTCCTTGTCCATACTTTTGGTCATTTGCTGAAGATAGATGACTATGCAAAGTTAGTATGGACTTTGATTCCATTGCTACTCATTAAACTTTATCTTTATTCATGTTTCCATAATGAATGAACGATGAACATCTGCAATCCCTAGAAGATAGCATAAATTTCATGATATTGTGAGAATTTTGATTAAATGAAATCCAGTTTAAAGAAACTATCCATAGCAGGAACCTCCATGATCACTGTTCATCGATAGTTGCAGGTCCAGGAAACATTTTTCTTCCTCGCCCTTTTCTTTTTTCTTTTTTTTTAGAAACAACTTGTGCCAAGGTTCGTTGCACATTGTATAGCCAAATCTAATGAAATAATGGAGTCTAAGACTGCTGTCTGAGAATGCAGCAAAGCATAGTAATTCCAGATCTCTAGAACTCCATTCATCGACTCAATTCTCCTACAACTTCGACCACGTAAGTCCACCTTGTGATTCCAGCAAATCACATAAACAACTAAAATATTCCAAGCATCATCAAGACCTAACATCTGAGAGACCTTGGGATAGTGTTCTGCAATTTGATTGTGGAAGATTGTCTTTCAAGAGAGGTGATACACCTATGCATTACCTGTATTGTGAAGTGCATGAAAACACCATCAACAGAACTGGGGCTAGAAGGAGGGCCTTGAAAGGATAAAGCTGGATCGAATTGAGTCATTCTCCCCTAAGAGACTCCACCTAGTACTGAGATCTACGCCAAACAAGGGGGAGTTGTAGGAATTACAGCCCCGCATCCAAGCTAAGAGAGCTAAACGAAGGGGATCACCCACCACCAATTTCGTGGAGTAGCTCACTGCCCCTTCACCTCTGCCCTCTTTATCCTCGTTAACAGGTTCATCTTCTGCTCATCCCACCACCGAGACCTTCCAAGTTGCCGCTTCATCTAGGTTGAACGCCACTTCCCAGCTGAACGCAGTCCCTAGCCTAGTTGTTGCCTCACTAGCCGTTGTTGTCTTTTCCCAGTCACAGAACAACCTGGTGTAGCCACCTCCACCACCTTTCCCAATGGCGTGGCTGGGAAACAACTTTTCTCCCCTTGCTTTCAACCTCTATAATGAAATGCCCAAGAATCTTGAGAATTTATGTACAAAGTTCAACTCCTGGGATCCGTAGAGGACAGCCGAGGAACATGTCAGGATTTTTTAAATTGCTTTGAAGACTATGCAGATCATATATGGGCATGTAGCTTACATGCTCTTTCCTTATTCCTTGGGGGAAGAGGCCTTTTACTAGTACATCAATTTTCCAGCTGGAACTATCAGCACATGGGATCTCTTGAAGAATGCATTTCTACAAAAATTCAAGACCCTAGTCAGCCCCATAGATTCGTACAGACATTTCATGGTGGTTCAAAGGGAAATTAATGAACCAATCAGCATGTTCAACGATCACTTCCATAGAGCGTACACTAACCTACAGGCTCCGTATTTTTTTAATGATGCTATTGTCCTACCCATTTATTATGCCGCACTAGACAACCTCACTTTAGCATTGGTGAAAAGGATGAGGTCACCACCTGCTAGGTTGGTCGACGCGTATGCTGAAGCCATCATTGCCAATACAAATTTGGGACAGAATATATCCGTTCTGTTACCTTCTTTTAGACAAATTGCACATCTGTCACAGATATAAGGACTCACGCAAGCGTTACAGTATCAAACGCCTTTGTTAAATTCGGTACCTCAGCTGCCTATGGTATCGCATCCTGGACAGCCAATGAATCAGGTGTACCCAATGCCTCATTACTTGTTACCCGAGCAGCAACAGTCACATCCACAAGGATCCTAGATGCCAGCATAGCTTCCAATGGCAGAGTTCCCACTCGCTCATCAGAATCAGCTGGTAGCACAGCCTATGTTCCTTCATAATACTGCACCGCAACCAAGTAGTATCGAACGGGATAAGATTGATGAGCTTACAGAGATGGTCAAGAAAATGTCGACCGAGATGACACACCTAAGAAATCATAATAACTAGCTATAGACATCGCAAAAGAGCATCCAGGCCAACTTTAATAGGGAAAATCGAGATCACCGTGAAAATCAGGACAATCGGGATGCTGGCACATCATCGGGGTAGAATTATGATAGGAGTCAGAACTTAGGCCAGAACTTCAATAGGAGGCCCTTCCAGAGGCAAAGTCGGACGTGGAATACACACCCTAACAATGGCGGCGTTCCCACACCTCTTGATCAACCCAACTACAACAATAGTGAAAACCCTGCAAGCAGAGTTTATTTGGCACAGGCTGCTCTATCTGATTGGTGCCGCATACACAAGACAAGCCGCCATTCTGAGTTGGATTGTTCAGAGTTTCAAACTACGGTTGATATCTTCCAAGTAGAAGTTCAGAATGTAGTCGACAATTTGGGATGTCGGGACATCGTCCCATCTGATCCGTACAATGCCTTGGTGTTGGTGCTAAATCAGGCCCCTTTCCCAAAAGCGAAATGCAACGCCCCCGAACTAGAGAACACTGTTTCAAACCATCATGATATGGCAAGAGAGGTAAGTTCCAAAAGCCCTTTGGCTCAGCTCTTCAATTCAGTAGATAATGGTCCTGAAGATGACAAAGAGGAATTTAGGGAGGACGAAGTCCAAATGTTTCACCAATGGACTGCCCTTTATAACCGTAGGAATAGACAAGCTGGAGGCCATGCTGGAGGTCCTTTCACAACCTGCACCCCGCCAAACAATTTCAGCACCCCTCCCGATCCGAGTGCGAACAATAATCTGAATTTTCCACTTATGCCCACACGATACCTTAATAGAAATAAACAGCAAAGCGTTGGCCAGGGTCAAAATGCTAGACCCTCCCAGAACGTTTCCAATGACCAAGAAATTGAGCAGATGGGGGAGTATATTGCTGAAGAATTTAAAAGGGTAAAGCTAAGTGTGTCCGCATTCGAACTTCTAAAGGTGCCTGCAGTCAAGAACGCCTTTTTTCGAATGATAAATGGGACCCCGTCACAAGGGACAATTCAAGAAGAGATCTCAGCAAAGAAAGTTTCTTTTAGTGATCAATTAAATGAGTCGGTTGTCAGGCAGATTTTCAACAGTAAGGCGGACCCACCATCAAGTCAGCAGGCAAACAAGCAGTCCAAAAGGGCAGCTAATCTGGCGCCAACCCAAAATAGAGGCAAAGAGAAAGAAAAGGCCTAGGTCACTCAGGTGGACATTTCTGGAGGGTTGTTTTAAGGGAAATTCGAGACCCCTCCCTTTCTGACCACCGTCCATATGTTTGGGAAGAACCTCTATAATTGCTTGTTGGATTTAGGAGCCTCAGCAATTGTCATGCCTCTGTGTGTATACAAGGCACTCAGAATAATACCAACTCCTTCCCGTTGAAAGGTGACACAGCTTGATAAAACCAAAATCAGCATAGTTGGGGAATCAATAGGATACCAATGCAAGTTGCTGTTGATCCCCAGATCCAACAAACTATTGACATACAGGTGACCAATATCCTAGATACCTATGGTATAATCCTAGGTAGGGATTTCATGAGGGCACTTAATGGATACGCCACCACAGATTACTCTCACATATGGCTTCCGTGGAAGGGAATGCCTAATCAGATCTGGATTGACAGAGAACCCCGGATGAAATTTATGATTACCGAATACAACAACATGAATGAGGTGTTGTATGCCGAAACAAGTCTGGGAAACTATTCCCTGGTAGCATACCTGAATGAGCAAGAAAACTTTGAGGGCGAAGGAACGAGCAAGGTTCTTCTTGTATTATGTAGCCCACTTGCTAATTTGGCAAATACTCCTCCAAGCACTTAAATGCTCATCGAATCTAATAACAAAGAGTTGGGAGAAGGCAACGGTCGGGGGCTGCTTAGTGGTTTCCAAGATTTTATGGGAAAGTGCGTACATGACCAGCTCAACCTAGGAAATCGGGTGAACCTTCAGGAGCTCTTGCTCCCTAACTAGTGTCGAGTACACAACGCTTCTCATTCAGAATTTGACTGTTGCTTATGTCAAACAGTAATTGAACATGCCCAGAGATGAGCTACCTCACAGGCGGATACAGGATTTGCATCTAGCGGATGAATAGGTTCTGCCCCTGCAGTTCCCAAGGTGGTCACTGAAATGCTACCCCCACCGAAGGTCAAGGCGGTTTCTATCAGCCCCATGTTTGAGGATTCCCCTGGGTTATGGACGTTGCGCTTTGATGGTTCTAAATCCAAGCACGAGGCTAGAGTGGGTTTCAAACTGATCAGTCCCAAAGGTAAGTCATACTTTTCCGCTCATAGACTGTAATTTTATTGTACTAACAACGTGGCAGAATACGAGGCTTTGGTCTTGGGCCTCTTGATGGCATTGAGAAAGGATGTCAAGATGCTCCAAGTGTATGGAGATTCAGAGCTAGTCATAAAGCAAGTCAGGAAGCTCTATTCCTATTATGACCAAAGACTCACTAACTACTGGCACCACATATGGGACCTGCTAGAAGGGCTGGATGCTTTCAACATTCAACTAATCCCACGTGCTCAGAACTATACCGCCAACGCCTTGGCACAAGCAGCAAGTACACTACAACCCTTGTCCCTATTTGGCCTCAAACGATTCATGTTGGAACTCACTTCTATCCCGTCGATGCCGGATAATGTAGCCAATTTCTAGGTATTCAACGACAACAAGCATATCCTGGACTTCATCACCAGTTCAGATGTGTTCACTGCTCAGATAATCGATGAAGTCGAACCCCAACAAGTGGACTTAGATATAGAGGGGATCATTAACTTGAAGACCAACACCATCCCTAGAGGCATGGTTGAATTGGAGTGGATCTTCGACCTTGATCAGATCAGAGAGTAGGATCAGCGGGCCAAAGAAGATACTATCAGTGGTCAGTGTGATACCTACAACCTGGGAACAACGAAGAATGCCAGGAACGTGTTCATAGCTAAGGTATGTGTTCCCAAAGAAAGAAGGGGATCATCAGGGCACCACAGAAGTGCCATGATGTCATAGCCTGGAGCTATGATGATCTCAAGACTTATGACACGTCGATCATCATGCACACTATCCCTCTCAGGCCAGATGCGAAACCGTTCCACCAATGGCAGCGCCCTGTCAACGCTCTATTAGAGCCGATCATTTATAAGGAAGTACAGAAGTTGCTGTCAGCCAGAATCATCTTTCCAGTTAGATACTCTACTTGGGTAGCAAACTTGGTCCCCGTTAGAAAGAAAAATGAAGAAATCAGGTTGTGCATGGACTTTCGAAACCTTAATCGAGCATCAAAGAAGGACAACTATCTTGCACCTTCATTGGATGAGGTGCTACAGATAGTGAATGGATCCTAGATGATGTCCTTCTCGGACGGCTATTCGGGATACAACCAGGTCATGGTGCAATATGAAGATCGACACAAGACGGTGTTCACCACCAAGTGGAGAACGTTCGCATATAGAAGGATGCCCTTCGGGCTAATCAACATTGGCACCACCTTTCAATGCACCATGGACATTGCATTCAAGGACCTTATTGGTAAGTGCATCATCATCTACATGGATGATTTAATGGTGTTTTCAAAGTTGCGGAACAATCATGTCACTAATTTATGCAAGGTCTTTGAGAGGTGTCGCACATTTGGGGTATCCCTCAACCCGAGGAAATGTATATTTGGGGTCACGGAAGGGAAACTCCTCGGGAATGTTCTGTCTGAACAGGGAATTTCTATTGACCCTAAGTGTATTCAATCCATCATGAAAATCCAACTGCTAGGCAGCAAGAAATAATTGAAGTCTTTCTTTGGAAAGATCAACTTCGTCTGCAAGTTCATTACAGGCTTTGCGAAAATAGTTAAACCACTCAACGCCATGCTAAAACAAGATGCTAAGGTCGAGTGGACTCCCGAAGCAAAGCAGGCCTTCGGGGAAATCAAGAAGGCCATTATCGACACCCCTGTGCTAGCCAACCCAAACTATCTAAAGCCCTTCTATATTTACTCCTTCGCTTCAGATCATTCCTGTGCCAACATCCTGACGCAAAAGGATGATGAGGGAAATGAGCATCCAATCGCCTTCATGAGCGCCCCCTTGAAGGATGTCGAACTACGTTATCATAATGTCAAAAAATAGGCTTACGCCCTTGTTAAAGGAGTCAAGAAGTTTCGGCACTATATCTTACGCAATAAAGTCTTTGCCATAGTTCTCGACCCCGCTGTAAAAACATTGTTTATGCAGAATGAGTTGGGGGAATGAAGGGCAAAGTGGGTCGCGGTGCTACAAGAGTACAACATGGAGATTCAGCCGATGAAGCTAGTAAGAGGACAAGCACTCGCCCAAACAATGGCGGAGGTAGTTATTGATGTTGTACCTGAATTCACGGTGCAACAGTACCAGCTGGAGGACGTCTCCCCAGGAGAATGGTATGATGACGTAGTGTACTACCTGCTAAACCACAAGTGCCCGCCCCATCTGCAAGGAGTCCAGAGATGAGCTCTGAGATTGAAAAGCAGTAGCTATATGTTGCAGGGCTCTATTCTGTACAAGAAAAATCATGAAGGTATCTATCTGCGATGCCTGGGAAAGGAGGAAGTTGATCATGTCCTTGAGGAATTCCATGACAAATTCGGAACTGGCCATGGTTTAGGCCTATCGACCGCACATCAAGTACTAAGAGTCGGGTACTACTGGCCCACCATTTTGAAGGATTCTCATAGTCATGTCTGTACCTGCCACATGTGCCAGACTGTTGCCGCTAGGGAAAGGAACGTTGCTGTCCCATTACAACCTGTTCTGGAGGTAAGGCCTTTTGCGCAATGGGGCCTCGATTTCATTGGTCTGGTGAGTCCTCCATCACCATGCGAGACACAGGTACATTCTAACCACTTCTAATTATTGTACTAGATGGATAGAAGCAATAACTTGTAGGCAATGTACAACTGAAGTCGTCACTAATTTCTTAGAAAGTTTTATTTTGAATCATTTTGGTTGTCTATATGCCCTAGTATGTGATAACGGCCCTGCATTTGCTTCACTGAAATTCACAAGTTGGGCCTTTGATTATGGTGTCACCCTCAAATTATTCTCTAACTATTACCCTCAAGGCAATGGCCTTGCTGAGTCTGCCAATAAAAACCTGATCATGGTGATTAAGAAGCTGCTAGATAGGAATCCTAAGGATTGGCACACCCAACTTCGTTTCGCCTTATGGGCAGATCGTAGTCGCCACAAGGCTGCCCTTGGGGATTCCCCATACCATCTAGTCTATGGCTTGGAACCCATCTTCCCCATACATTTGAAAATCCTAACCCTCCAGTTCATCAACGACTTTTATGAAGGAGGAGACTGCAAAGAAGCTCATCTCATCGAACTACTACACCTTGAAGAAGTAGACCGTGCAATAGAAAATTTTGCCAAACACCAGGGCATAGTCAAAAGATGGTTCGATCATTGAGCCGAAGTTAAGGCCTTTTGTATTTCTAATCTAGTCCTTTATTGGGACAAGGCCCATGAAAAGAAAGGGGGACATAATAAATTCGACAAGCTTTGGCTTGGCCCCTTTCAGATTGCTGAAATCCTTGGAGATAATGCTTTTCATCTAAAGACTCTTACTGGTGAAGACGTCCTGTTGCCAGTCAATGGGCAGCACCTCAAGCACTACTTCCAAGCCTGAGCTCTCGTGAGCTGTCAGTGTAAATACTTGTACATAGGTTAAGATAGATTTCCTGCTTTATCCTTTGGTTTTGTTTGCCTTTCTGGCCGCTTTGTCGTGATTTTGGGAAGTGTCTCCCTATTCTGTTGTGGTGGTCATGCCCGGTCCAACGAATGGTTTACCTTGCTATCCGCTTTCGTGTTGTTCTCTAGATAACCCGTCATTCCCTACTGCTACCCTCTGAAAGCTCCTAAGTATCAGTTTTCAACTTTCGAACTTTGCACTAACCTAGGATGGCTATCTGCTTGAATCCCTGCTCTTATCATGGAACACACAAAACAAATTTAAAATATCTCCAAAGAATAGTATGGTGATCGCTGGGAAGCAGAGATAAGTGAAAAAACTAAAGTCTGTTCTAGTGACCACTGCGATTCTCAAGCCCATTGTGAACTTCGTTGTTTGCACAGTTGACACAACAAAATATAAAGAAAAGAGAAAGTGCTAAAATGAAATATCCAGCACAAGCAATAAATAATTTGCAAAGAACAACCATATGGGTGTGTGAATATCTCTACTATGGCTATGGACGTCTGGCTGGTAGTAGAGCTATGTTCGTGAGATCATAGCGATAACTCCGTCGAGGCTATGGACGTCTGACTGGCAGTGGAGCAATGTCCAGGTTACTTTTGGGATTAGATGAACTACGTAGTTTATCCCCTCTAGCCAGTGGTTATTCATACTCTCTGAGGAAAGGAAATGAATTCACCATGCACACACTTCCATGATAAATCTGTAGTCCGATTCAATCCTGCCTTCCTTAAACTATCCTCAGTTCAGCTTTGAAAATTGTCTTAGGTCTACGAAATCAAAAATCATGGGTTCGGAATGAATATTTATCTCTAGAACATCGGGAGCATTCTCCCAGCTGAGTCGCCATTTGTTGTGCCTTTTGCACACATGCCCCATTCAAAATGGGGACCCTCTTTCCCTCTTTGCTTTTTTGGTCCCTTTCGTTTCGCCTCATTTTGTGTACCCTTTTTGTGCCCCAAAGCAGGGGGTAGCAAGTTTCCCAATGCCATATTTTAAGTCTCGGGCTAACCTGGGTTTTCCTTGTCAAAATTCTGGCATTTGTGGCAATTTTCAAGTTTCCCTTTCTAGGTTCCCCTTCCAGGTTTCCCTTGCCGAATTGCCTCTACCGGATTGCCTTCGTCGAGTTTCCTCCCCTAGATTTCCCTTCCCGGGTTTCCTGGCCGGGTTTCCCGTCGGGCTTTGCTATTTCAGAACGGTTGTCCTGGGACAATTTTTTGGATCCCGGACTCTGGACCTCCCGCCGCCCCTACGTTTTTCAAATCTACCAACTCCACCTACCTCGTACGATGAATTTAATGCTACATTGATGGGTGTTTTTTGCTATAAAATTATTTTTTTCGGTCGTAATTGTCAAAAGGCTCGAACAATTGAGAAGGTTGAAGAACTCTCGATGCTCAAGTTTTCCTCCTGTCTTGGATTTCGAGTGTTTTCCTGATGACCTCCGCACATCCGGCAGCTTGTACTTCGAGATTTCGAGGTAGGTATTCCGTTCGCATGCCCTCGCTTTTGTTTTACGAATTTTCGGATTTTTCTAAGGGTAAAATGTAAAATGAAACCCAAATTAAGTAAATCTGCACCCCCCACACATAACCCATGTTTTAGAAATATGAAAATCAATCGTTAAATCACCCAAAATTCAATCCAGAACCTTCCCTTGCCGTGACTGTTCTTCGGAAAAGCACTGGCGCCTTCCAAGCCCGGGCCTTCCCGCGGCCGTTCGTCCCCCTCTTCAAAATTTTGAACTTGCTTTTTCCTTCTTTGGATTTCCACCTCCGGAATTCCCCTCCCGGGATTCCGTTGTGTCTCCGCTGTTTCAAACGGCCCCGTCCAAGCGTCTTCCCGACCCTCGGACCCTGGACCCCGGACCCTCGAAGTCCATCTAAATTCAAAGCTTCGTGGTCCTCTTCAAATCTATCCTTGGAATTCAGTCCTCGGGATTCCCTTACCAGAACTCCATCCCTGTTTTTCCATTTCAAATGGCCTTCTCCAAGCGGCCTTCCGGACTTTGCCTCTCGGCCGCAAAACCTTCCATCTTCTAGTAGAAACTCTCGACACTTTTTCCCATCTCGGACTTCCACCTCCAGAATTCCCTTCCCGGGATTCCATTGTGTTTTCGCCATTTCAAATGGCCTCGTCCAAGCGTCTTCCCAACCTCCGAGTCTCAGTGCCTCGTTCGCCGCCCGATTGTCCCAAATCCTCGCCGCTTCCAGAAACTCCCTCCTAAGTTCCCTCCCCCGAATTTCCTCTTTCATTTCGCCGTTTCGCACGGCCAACCTGTAGCCGCTTCCCGGCGACAGCAATCCGAGACCCGGATTCCATCGCCCGGAATTCCGTTTCCTCTACGCCATTTCAGACGGCTTCCCTACAGATGATGCCCGAACTCCAAAATGGGGCATCAAATGACCTTCAAATCCAAAATGGATTTCGACCCATTTTCTAGAATTCGATTTTCCTCCATATCCAACTTCAAATCTTCAAATCTAACCTCAATAAATGCATATGGAAATTCCATTCTCATTTTACCCTTTCAAACAACATTCTTCCAAGGGATTTCGGGCCCAAGAACTCCGGATTGTTTGCACTACCCTCTAAATGGTGAAGTATCTAGCTTCTGTGATTATTAAATATGAATTATGATTACCGGACTAATCTTGACATGCAGGGATTTGTCGATGGCCCTTGAATCAGGTTCATTATTACTGATTCTCGTCTTTTGTGCAAGATTTATGGAATCTGATCCAGAGACTTCTGGTGCTTCCAGGAAAGGAAAAGGAACAGCCAAGCCACCAAGGGGTAAGGAAGACAAGGACCTAATGAAATATAAATTCCAAGGGGTCCCTATTCAATCTAGGACCACTACCCTTTGGAGGGATGTCTCAGATACCAACATTGGGCAAGTCGATGTTGATGAATTCACGCAGAGGGTTAGAATGAACCCGAAAATAGCAAATGAAAAATTGATAAAGAGCAGTGGGCTTGCTAAGGCTATAGGTTTCCCGCCGGCCCTGGTGGCCCTGGAGCTAGTGATGGCGTGCATGGAGGCATACCAATCTGATACCAGAACCATTGTAGATCATGAGGGGAATATCCTTGCAGATATGTCTCCGCCAGGTATAACTGAGACCTTCTACATTCCCACCTTCGAGAGTATGGAGGTCCCCACCATGGAAGACTGTAAAGAGGTGTGGGAACAAGACTCATTGGGGTGTAAAAATCTTATCAACCAGTGTTGGTTGAAGGACAAACGGGCTAGTGCTGGGAAGCTCCCTCAAGAGCTCTGCCGCAGTGATTTCTTCGAAGACTACCATGACCTTGTAACTCTCCTTAGCCGGGTCATGGGCCTTCCCAGCATGGTTTTCTTTCAAGATTGAATGTTCTATTTCATAGAATAGATTCTCTGAGGTGAGGGCACCACCTTTTATTAGGGCGAGATCATCAGCGACTACTTCCACGAACAGTTTACCACCATGAAGAAAACCAACAAATTCTTCATGACTTCCTACTTGGTGTATTCCCTCGCCAATCAGGGACATTATCAAGGGTTGACAATGATGCCTAGTGATCCGGTAGGGCCAGAGCTCAAGCCTTATGACAAGTACCCTCAGTTGCAGTTCCAAAATTTCAAAAGAAACTACTGCAGGGTGAATGACGCATTCATTGCCCACGTCATCCGGTCCGTTGGAGGGGATTTTCATAGGAGGACGTCCCACAGTGCCAGGGTCCTCCTTAGGTAGTACGCCTTCTAGTACATTTAGTTTCCAAGGTTCACATACATCCACATTGAAGGATTCTCAAATAAACCAAACAAGCTGCCCCGATACCCAAATGACCGGATCATTCTCTTGGATTTGACTCGGCAACTGTGACACATTCACAGTGTCTTGAGCGAAAAACATCTAGTAGGCCCTACCTACCCCATGAACCTTGGTCAGGGGATGTATAAGGTCCATACCTCTCAGTGCGTAGGATATTCAGAAAAGGAGCTAGTAGAGTATAATTTTGAACAACACACAGTAAGGCCGCGAATGGATCCTTATGGCCATATCAGAACCAAGTGGTTCCGAAGGTGGGGAAGCCGTTGCTGCAACTGGGGAGACATCTAAGACCCCACCATCTCTGAAGACCAAGAAAATAAAGGAGGCTAGCGAACAACTGCCTAAACCAAAAGTCTATGCCCGTAAGTCTTCCGAGCCATAGCCCTCTAAGAAGAAAAGAAGAACAACTGGAGACAACGGTGATGCCTAAGGGTTCGCCCCTCGGGATCGCAAGCAAAGGATCTAGCACGTTTGGATCTCCACCCATTACAATCACCACCGTCACCCCGCTTGCCTCAATTCTAGCTTATGTTTCCTCCCCGCCTGTGGTGGATATCTCTGTCCACCTTGCTCCTACTCCTCCAGTATTGCAAGTCATTCCCATAGATTCATCATCCACCGCCACCTCGCCAATGACCTCTTCCTCCATGTCTCCTTCCCTTCCTTCCATTTCCACTGCCACAACACCAGCCCCAAGCCTTCCAGAGTCTTTTGTGAAGTATATGCAGAATGAGCTGTCTGAGCTTTCGGGGATGCTCACCAATCCAATAGTCCAAGCTGCGATAGCTCAGGCTATGGCTTCCGCTTCGATGGCATCCCCCTCTATTGAATCACCAAAGATGAAAGCGACCATGCAGATATCAAATGAGCATGAATGACAACAGCTAGAGGTTGAGAAGGCACCGGAGTATGAAGAGTTTGAATATCACGAACATCCCTTGTTCGAGCATCAGAAGATTGATAAGGTGGCCTATGAGTCTTCCAATGAGGGCAGTGAGGGCAGTGAGGACCTTGATGCTGAATTGATCCGAGAATCAAATGATCTCGAGCTCAATGCAGAGTGGGGCAAGCAACTCAAGGAGATTGAGGATAAGGAGGTCGAGGACCAGCTTGCACAGGAAGAGGAGACTGCTACTCTAGAGATGGAAGGTAATAGATCTCCAACCGAGGAACGTGGCCAGACTCCAGAGCATCATAAGGAAACTTTCCTCCATGAGAGCGAACAAGCAGAGAGCCCCAAGGAGCATCAAGATACTTTAAACGAGGAGGAGGATACTGAGAAGAACGATTCACCCAAGGAGCAGCTACATACTGAGTCCCCCGTTAGACATGAAACATTCAAACAAGATTCTGGTGAAGGAAAGGAAGACGTAGGAACAAATGAGAAGGCTCTTGTTGTCAGAACTATTGAACTTGAAAAGGAGGACAGCGGGACTCAAAGTGAAGTGCCAGGGAAAGAACCCCAAACGCCTGATTGGCTACAAAAACAACTCAAGCAAAAGACTCCCACCATGAAGGATCCCAAGGCAAGGCTAGAAGCCATCATGGCCAGAGCACGAATAAGCACTAGAAAAGAGAAGAAGCTGAGGGTCAGATCAAAGGTAA
Source organism: Sequoiadendron giganteum (assembly GCA_007115665.2). Classification (NCBI taxonomy): domain Eukaryota; kingdom Viridiplantae; phylum Streptophyta; class Pinopsida; order Cupressales; family Cupressaceae; genus Sequoiadendron; species Sequoiadendron giganteum. The sequence continues at coordinate 517,016,778 of CM021104.1, read as the reverse complement.
CCATGGATGCCTCAAGATCAAGGGCAGTGTAGATAGCAACACCGATGGTTGGGGAACAAGGCATAACTTACAATGTCTGCACCATTGACCTAGGAGTGGCCACCAGGGAACAAAAGGTTGAACATCTCTAGGAGTCGATCGCCATAGTGGTGCACCTTATCCAACAGGATAAGGTCTCCAAGGAAGAACTAAAGGAGCAGGTGGCTGATCTAACAACTTATATTCAGCAGTGGTCATCTCCAGATGACCAGCCTACAACATCATCAGCCCCACCTCAGTTGCTATCCAGAGAACAGATTGACAAGCTCGAAAAGAGACGGAACTTGGACAAAACTACGAAAAATTGGTTTCGGCAGGTTTTGGACATAGGGAACACGGGCATCAACTTGGCTGCTCGGGGAGCAAATAGGTTCCTAGTAGTTCAGAAAAATCTCGAGGACACAAGGCAGGTCTGTGAGAAATTCCCAAGGAAATACGATGCGGCCTACCCAAAGATTGAGGCCATACTCGCATTGCCAGGCGATGTCTGGGAGAAGGACCTTGCCTTCAAGAATGATGATCATTGGCTGGTAGACACCTAGAAGTGAGACTATAATCACCAAAAGAGAAGACTAGAGTAGATTTTGGAACGGATAGTGCCAAACATTGAATGGGCAAGGGAGTCCAGAGAGGAGTGTACACAGTATCTCAAACTGATGACGGGGTATGAGCTGCCCGCAGTCGAGATCAATCCCGAGAACATCAAGCCCCACTTCTTGAAGATTATGGAAGATGGGATGTCCACCGAAATCACCACTGAGTTCATGTGTTTCATAGCCTGAGCCTTGACACAATCAGAAGCTTGCAAAGAGAATGATGCTAAGTATGAGGCAGACTGGAAGAAGCTTGGTAGCAATTCTCAGGAATGGAGTTACCAAATCTTGAAATCCGACATCCTGGAGGTAGATAAGCTTCAGTCCCTGATCCTAAGTTTCATGGAGTATGCCGCATTGAAAAATCAAGAGGGCAATCCATTCATCGATGAAGAGTTCCTTGAGGAATAGCTACAGCAGAGGACAAAGGGCTAAAAGACAAATTTGCTACAGTGCTGTCACTAGATGACGAAATAGGGAAAAGACAATGAATGTATTTTAAATTGCTATATATTTGGGGGTAGGTGAAACCCTAATTTAAAATGAATCTTGGCCACATAATAGAATCGAATCTTGGCCACTCATTTTGTTTTTTGAAAACTATAAATAGGGCTCTCCTCCTCTCATTTTAAGAGAGTTGAGTTGTTGTAAAGGCATGCTGTAGAAATTATAATAGCAAATACAGTCATTTCTTGGTGTATTTCTGGGTTTCTCAATATGTTTCATGATTCCTCTCCCTTTTAGTTACAGTTTTGCTTTAAGTTACTTTGTTGTTCTAGCATCTTCAGATTAGACCTGGTAAATTTAGTATGTTATTTCTGGTTTTGGAGATAGTTGTTGTGTGTATGCTTTCCTTGTCCATACTTTTGGTCATTTGCTGAAGGTAGATGACTATGCAAAGTTAGTCTGGACTTTGATTCCATTGCTGCTCATTAAACTTTATCTTTATTCATGTTTCCATAATGAATGAACAATGAACGTCTGCAGTCCCTAGAAGATAGCACAAATTTCATGATATTGTGAGAATTCTGATTAAGTGAAATCCAGTTTAAGGAAACTGTCCATAGCAGTAACCTCCATGATCACTATTCATCTGTAGTTGCAGGTCCAAGAAACATCTTTCTTCCTCGCCCTTTTATTTTTTCCTTTTTTTTAGAAACAACTTGTGCCAAGGTTCGTTGCACATTTTAAAGCCAAATCTGATGAAATAATGGAGTCTAAGACTGTTGTCTGAGCCTGCAACAAAGCATAGTAATGCCAGATCTCTAGAACTCCATTCATCGACTCAATTCTCCTACAGCTTCGACCACGTAATTCCACCTTGTGATTCCACCAAATCACATAAACAACTAAAATATTCCAAGCATCGTCAAGACCTGACATCCGAGAGACCTTGGGATAGTGTTTTGCAATTTGATTGTGGAAGATTTTCTTTCAAGAGAGGTGATGCACCTATGCATTACCTGTGTTGTGAAGTGCATGAAAACACCATCAACAGAGGCCTTAACTAATGGGTAGACACTTCAAGGTTAAGAAAGATCATGATAGCATAAAACATTTTTTGGAAAAAAGATCATCTTCTAAAGAGCAATAAAAATGGGTCACTAAGATGTTGGGATATGACTTTGAGATTGTATATAAGAAAGGGAAGGAAAATATTCTAGTAGATGCACTTTCTAGGAAGAATGAGAAAGATAAATCTTTATTGTGTGTCATTTCAATATTACAAGAAGATTAGTTGATAGAATCCAAAGCAGAGTGGCATAATGATATTACTACAAGTAATCACATTCAATACTTACAAAGTGATCCCAATAATTTAGATAAGAAAGGAAATGAAAATGTTGTGGCAAATGCACTTTCTAGGAAGAATGAAAAAGGTGAATCTTTATTATTTTCCATTTCAAAATTACAATAAAATTGGGTGATAGATGCTAAATAAGAGTGACATAATGATGTTGCTACAAGTAATATCATTCAACAATTGAAAAGTGGTCCCAATAGTTTAGATAAGTTTTTTTGGAAGGGAGATATTGTGTGGTATAAAGAGTGATTGTACATATTTGCAAGAATTTCACTCTTAAACACAAGATTCTCATATAACTTTGAAAATGAGTCTCTATTTGGTGGTCATTCAATTTTTTTGAAGATATATCAAGTTAAGTAATATTTTTTTGGGAAGGGCTAAAAGGTGATCTTAAGAAAATCGTGGTTGAATGTTTGGTTTGTCAAAGAAAAAAAGGGGAGATAATTAAGACACCAGGTCTCCTATAGCCCTTAGTTATTCTTAGCCAACGTTGGGAAGAGGTATCCATGTACTTCATCATAGGGCTTCCAAAATCTAAAGGTAATAATTCCATCATGGCAGCAATAGATCACCTCACTAAATATGTATATTTCATTGCATTATCACATCTTTTTATAGCAAGTATAGTGGGAAAATATTTCTTGGAGAATATAAAAAAGATACATGGTACACTTAAGGTTATTTTTAGTGAACCTAATCCTATCTTTACTAGTCACTTTTGGATATATTTATTCTCATATTTGGGCACTCAATTGGCTCATAGTTCATACCACCCTCAATCTAATAGAAAAATTGATGTTGTTAATAATTGTTTGGAAGGATATCTACAATATTTCAATTTATATAAATAGTTTCAATGGGTAGATTGGCTATCACTAGCATAATGTTGGTATAACACTTCCTTTCATAGGTCATCAAAAATGTTATAGCACTATATCGATATCAACCTCCTTCCATCACATCATCATTGAAGGTGTCACCAAGAGTTCAAGTAGTGGATGACCACTTGCTTCATCAATAACATGTACTATTAGGACTCAATGAAAATTTATCCATAGCACAAAATTTAATGAAGCAACAGTTGGAAGAACATTGTAATGAAAGAAGTTTTGAATTTGGGGACTGGGTCTTCTTAATATTACAATCTTACAAGAAAATGTCACTAAAGCATTAGAAAAAGAACAAGAAGTTGTCTCCAAAATATTATGGCCCATACCAAATCATGAAAAAGATAGGTAGTATTGCCTACAAGCTGGAATTGCCACCAAAAAATAAGATACATCCAAATTCTCATGTTTCTTGTTTGAACAAGGTAATTGGGCATAATATCCCTACTCAAACAATATTACCAAAGCTCGATGAAGAAGGAAAAATAATTTTAGAACCAAAGTTCATTTGCAAAACACACACAAAGAAGCTAAGGACTAGAACATTCAATAATTATCTCATCCAATGGGAGACTTTATCAGTTGAAGATGCCACACGAGAGGAAAATGTGTTCATTCAAAAGAATTCATACTTGAGTAGCATTGTCTAGCATTGAGGATAATGCTTCTTTAAAGAGGGGGCATACTACATCCTTAATATTAGTGTACATAGGGTTATGAATAGTAATCTTGTGGCTATCTTAACTCTTAATTAAGTCATAGTATCATTAAATATTATATTGTTATTTAGTTAATTAGGCCGGCTTAAGGCTTATATAGGGCCATATAAGTTAGCCTAGGTGATATCCTAGGCATAAATAAGGTATATATAGAAGTTAGTGAGTCTTATTTAATCGTCATATTGATAATTATGTTCTCATTGGAGATATTTGGAGGTTTTCCCCCTCAAAGTGGCTTGTTATTCTTAGTTATTATCACATATTTGCAACATATTTCCTATCATATTCTTCTATTGTGCAAGTTATTTCATTACAAAATAACCAAGCAAAAATTAGTTCTAGAAATTCATTGGTTAGTAAATAAATATAAACCCTAATGAAGGAGAGTAAACACTAAGGGGAAGCCCTTGGTCATATGGTAAAATGTTATGTTCACTAATAAATTTCTTGGATATAATTATAATATATAAAATAACATAGGTGAATTAAGCAAACACAATCAATTAACAAATATTTGTCTAGATAACAAAGCTAAGACTAATAATTACAATAAATGTACAAAATGTAAATGTAAGGGTTAGTGGTTCTTAGCTCTAAAATTGATGATGAAGAATGATGCTAATGTTTTGTGGGTGAACCCACAAAAGTGGTTTACAATTTGAATGAGGAAGGAAAACTTCCAAAAAATGCCCCCATTAAAAAAAATCGTTTTGAGGGGTTCAAACGAACTCAAGGTTCGAGCGAACCCAAAAGGGGTGCGTTCGAACCAAGGTTCGATCGAACCCCTTTGAATGTGGAAACATGTTTTTTCCATTGTGGAAGGGGGTTTTCTCAAACCCTAGTTTGACCGAACTGGGGTTCGACCGAACCCCCCTTTTCCTACCTTCCCAGCCTCTCTCACAAAAAACTTCCAGACTTTTGTCCTTTGAAGCGCAGGTTGAGGATGAAAATGGAGGAGGCTTCATAGACCCAACTAGAAGATGGTAGTCCTTGGAATGAGGTATCCAACGAATATAATTTTAATATGTTTTGGTTTTATTATGTATGTGTTTTTTTAGTTTTATTAAACATAGGTTTTTCACCAAAAATTAAGCTTTTTGTTTTGCACATGTGGAAACATAGCAAATTATCAAAATAAAATTTTAAAAAATATGTTCATGTTGGGTATTGATGTCCTTGATCCATTAAAAAATAAATTGAATTTCGATACATACAAAAAATGTTTTGTTGTATACAGTCCACCTATGTCTGAGTTGCAATTGGTTTGACTTTGAAACTTGATTAAGGAAAAAATATTCAATAAAAAACTATGAGACCAAATGAAAGTGCTAGATATCGTAGTTACAAATCTAAATTCGAAAAAAATAGAATTTTATCCTTCATACAAAAAAAGTTATGTTGCATACAGTGAGCATCACTTTTTAAAAATGTTGTTTTTTGAAAATACTAGTTTTCGTGGGAGATGGAAAAAGAAGTGCAATCTGATTCCAAAAATTTTGAAAAAAATATTTTTAGAATCTATAGACAAAATTTGATGAGACTCTAGTTTGGATCATTTTCAAATTCCTCACGGTTTAGCCACTGCAGGTGCCCAAATGTGAAGATTTAGTTAAAAATAATAATTTCAGTGTCCAGTTTGGCCAAAAATTGTAAACCACTATTGTGGGATCACCCTTGTAGAGTCTATTTGTCACCCTTTAGAATTTGATGCCTTCAATATGATGGTTGTCTCAATATACATTATCTCATAAATATTTTTGGTGGATCTTGAGTGTCACAGAGTCTATTCCAAGAGGGGTGGACTTGATCTAACACATAAAATTTATTTGTGATGTGTAAGATAAATTTTTCAAAATATGCACCTAAAAACCTATTTTTCTTCACCTTCTAAATAGTTGAATCTATTAAAGAGTTGTCCTAGGACACCATTTAGGAGTTTGTTGACTCGATAAATGAACACATTCTCCTAGGTCAAAGCCCTTTGGGGAGCCAAATTAATATTAACATGAATGATATTGAATACAACATATCTATCCATGTAGATGGATTATATGATAATTATGTGAATGCCATTCTCTATCCTTTTAGAAATCATAGGGTTTTCTAATGATTCTCCTTGATGTCCTATTATTGAATGCCTTTAAATACCATAGAATAGGAACATGAATTAGAAAAGTGTGCATTAATTCATATCAATTAGTAGAAAGGGAACATGAAATCTAAGTTTTGAATTTTGACATGATTTCAAATTTGGGGTCATTCTTGTGTACCTCAAAGATTGAATCCTTTCGGATTTCATAGGGTGATCTAATGATTCTCTTTGATGTCCTCTTATTGAATTCCTTTCGATACCATGGAATATGAACATGTTTTAGAAATGTGAGTATTCTCATATCAATTAATAGAAAGAGAAAATGATATTTAAATTTTTAAAATTTACTAGGATTTAAAGTTTGGGGTCATTCTAAGTATGTAAAGATTGAATTCTTTCAAAAATAATAAGGTGTTCTAATGATTATCCTTGATGGCCTCTTATTGAATGCCTTCAAATACAATGACATAGGAATGTATTTTTTAAAAATTGTGTGTATTCTCATATATCAATTAGTAGAAAAGGGACATGAAAATTAAAATTAAAATTTGACATGATTTAAAGTTTCGAGCCATTCTTGTATACTTCAAGATTGAATGAGATCAATCCTAAGTCGCTTAGAAATGAACACTAGGATAAAATGATAAAATCTAGGTTTTGAGGGAATGCCTTGAAGTATTGTAAATGAGGGCACAACAATGAAGAGTTAACAATAAATATATAGAAAATTATACAAATAGAGGTGAAACAATTGTGGATGGGAGTTGGGCCATGAGCCAAACTAATGGCAAGAGTATACCACTTGTTAATATATTATTAGATTAAGTTGTCCCCATCATGATATGCAAACCTAAATAGAAAATGTTATAAATATGATAATTTCACTATTACACTATTCAAAACAAGTAATAATCCTTTGATGTCCAATATACTCATGACAATTGAGTCCCTTAAATGCATGGTTTGTATAAAGACACCCAAATCTTTATCATTGTAATGTAGACATAAAAATGAGCCTTTCTACATATGCACCAAATATTTCATTTTTACTAGTTATAACAAACTCTTACTTTCAAATTTTCTTCTCTTACAAAACCATATTTCATAATATTTATATAACTAGACCAAATTTAATAAAAAATTACTTAAATATTTACATCAATTTTTAGAATGTAATTTCATTCCACCCATCTTTTCTATGAACTAATATATTAAAATTTAATTTAATTTAATATAAAAAACACACTATTCATTGTTTTAAATATAAATAAATATAAATTTTAATATTATAACATTATTCTAAGCTAATTTAACTATATTCAATTTTATTTAAAAATATATATCTAACTGATTTTAAACATTTAAATATTGCTTTAATAAACCTCCCCTGCGGCTGCCAAAGTCAGAGAATTTTTTTGGGGGGGAGTCTCCGAAACTCAAAGAAACACTGAAAATACCATTGAATTTATACATATGTAATCAGGAAACCCAAAAGGCATAATCTTACATTCTCCACCATAAAGACATGCCGTGCAATGCTTCATGTTCTAATGCATTTCACATTGCCCTCTCAAGCCTGTACACAGAGTTTACCTTCTTTCACCCCCAATCACACTTTATCTTGTGCATTTGTGCAATTCCAAAAGGCTTCTAACTTGTCCTTTCTCTGGATCAACCTAAAACATCCCGACTCTTCTTAGGAAAGAATCATTTGAAAACACAACGAAATTACAAGCTGAAGTTCTCTGCTCCAGAAGAATTTTCTTGAAGCCCTCCATTACAGGATGATAAAATGGATTCTACCTTGTCCTTTTTGTTGCTTGATGTTAACAAGAATTTGTGTTTCCTTCTGTACCACTACCATTGTTATTACCAAGTCTGGTTCTCAACCCTCAGCGTCTAAGGGATTGGTAGGAGTGTTTTATGTTTCCAATACCGTTGTGCCTCGATTTTCTGAGCCACACAGATCTCCAAACTGCGCAGAAGAAAGATTTCTGCACTCAAAGCCATGAACGAATCCATTCAGAAAACAAAGCCAGGGACAAAGTGAAAATTTGAAAACCCAAACTCTCACAAAACTGAATAGCATGAAATTGAACATATACACTAAGAAACATTCTGACCTCCTAAGAACAAAAACATAAACTCCCAAGAAATATAATCTATCCTAGTTGTCTGTCATCTTGGTTTAAAAATTTAAAGTTTGCAGAAGTTAAATTCACGGAGACTTACGAAAAACCGTGCAGGCCGGCGTAGTTTTTTGAGAACCCATTTCCTTTTCGTCCTCCCGGGCATCTTGGGACAGTAAAATTGCGAGTTCATAATGGGGCTGGGCTTGATATTCTTCGAGTACGGAGCTGTTGTACTTTTGGGGAAACCGAGATCCTCAGTTTGAGCGCCCATGGCGGCCGCAATCATTCCATTCAGAGACTGATAACGACTTCCGGCCTCTTTAGTCTTAGCCTCCTCATACACCCACAACTCATGATCCTCCTTCTCTATAAGAAACTCTCCACCGGGATTCAAACTTTTTTGCTTGGCATTCTTACTACTGTTGTTTCTTTTATGCTTGGACGAAGAATTCTTTCCCCACATGGTGATGAGCGCAGAGGCCTTGTGCTCCGAATTGGCGGGCGCGACGGGCGACGGCAGATCGCAGTCCATACAGGACAAAACACAACCCGGATTCTTATGAACCCCTTCAATCGAAATAACTCTTTTCTCTTCCGCTGATCCAGAGCTCCCAGACCGCCTGTGGCGGGTGCCCAGCTCCTCGCTGGGGCACTCAACGCCGACCCACTTACTGTTCAAGCCCTTCCGAGGAAGAAGGCGGGGAGGCAAATGTAAAATAGGGCGGGGCGACCGGCGGTCGGGCGTCCAGGGCTTTGGCCTACCGGGCGCTTCCTCCCACTCGAAAGGAACCGCGGCGGGCATGAAGGGCGTCACGGGCGAAGGCTGAAGCTCCCAAGGCATAAGCTGTGCTAAAAATTTAGCAGCAGGGGAGGACTTCAGGTCAATCCGTGGCTTGGCGACCTGCTGCGGTTCAGGCAAGGGCACGGCCGGATGGTTTTTCCTTCTGCTGATGCCCGGCATTGGGGGCGGCCGCCGGGTCCGGCAACCCGGCGGAGACCTGCGCCGGGCGGAATAATCGTCCCGCGTGGTCTCTGCCTCCATCACGGCTCTGCTCTTGAAAACAACTGGGTCGGGCAGGTCCGCTGGTCCAGCTGAAAATGACAAAGGACCCGCCTCCGAATCTAAGTACAGGCCATCGTTATGGCTACTACCATGATCCTCATTGACCTGAAACAGCTGAATGTTAGAGAGGTCCAGCTTCGCCAGCTCTGAAGTAGACAACACAATCGACAATATCCTTTCCTCCCCTCCTCCTCCTCCTCCTCCTCCACCCACCATGGCCTCAATATCAACCTCTTTACTTCCCATTCAACAAACAAACGAACCCAAAAGAGACTCAAAAGGGACTCGATCCTCTGTTCTCGCCGGCTTTAGAGACACGGTGCACACCTGCCAAGACTGCCTCTGAATGAGAAGACCAGACCTCGGGGTGCTCTTTATAGCTCTCTATTATATTTATAGCCTGCGTATAGAAAAAAAATGATGCTTTCTTCCAATGCTGGTCAAGACAAGCTATCCCACGCCATGGCAGTCTGATTTTGATTTTCTTCAGCCCGTGCTGCTGCTGCTCCTTTTCATGTGTTATGCTATTGAAATCTATATTCTATTTCGCAGTGGCTGCCGTTCCGTGAGAATTACGGTGTGAGCTGTGTTGGCTGTGATGTGTTGACCATTGATCCATGTTAAAAAAGCTTTCACCCCACGTAACTTAGATTTGTCTGGCGTGTGCCCCACACCATGTTCATCAGTTCGCTGTCTGCACTCTTTCAGAGACCCACAAAGCCTAATGGTGCTACTATAGTCAGTAATAATGACCTATGTAAAGTTAGTAACGTGTCTCATATTTTCTTTTCAATTTCTTTGCCTATAAAATTTTAATTTTTCTCCCTTGGAGACCGTGTATATGTTGTTTTGATTACATGGTAAGGAATAAGCACGCGTCATTTGCTTTTGATGTGCATACTTCTGAATAATTTATGAACCACTACCTTTGACATCTCTTAGCTTTGTTACAATATTATATAAGTGGGTTTTTCCGGGGCTTACAGACCCTTTTAAACGAACTTTCTTGGTAATTTCTAATAGTTTAGTCAATTTTTGGTTTTATATCAATCCATAACTTTTTAAAATTTTAATATTTAAAACTTTATACAATTTCAATCCAAAAATCTCTAGCACTTCATTCTATTAATATAATTAAGTTTGTTTTATTTAAAATATTTATAAATTTTGTGTGAATGTATTAATTGTTTATATATACTTAAAAACATTACAATTGTTATTTATTGATTGTTTATTTTGCCTTTGTCAACTCATTTTTTTTTTGTGGTTTGTGACTATTAGCATTTACCTTCATTTTAATTATAGATCATAAGTTTTGAATTTCTCTCACCATGATAGAGAGTTTTGTCGATTGCTAATCAAGAATTAGATTTGAGATGTTAGGTAAGAATTTTTCTAATTAAAAAAAACTGATTTAGTTTACAATGTTGTTTAGGATTTCTTATATTTGTCATATATGTCCAAAGTAATAATATTATTACTTTAGTTAAAGTTGGATGTGTAGACATGTAAAAATGGCTTAACACATATCGCACATCCTAAACTGCATTTTTTTTTATTAGTAGCATCACTTTCATTATCACTATTGTATTTCACTTTATTAACATCATTAATCCCCTTTTTAAGATCATTTGCATCATTAACCCTATTTTCCTCTATTAATTAAATATTCTCGAATTGTTTATTTAATTCACTATGTCATCACTTAATTTAAGCTTATTCCTCTTAATAAATTAAATAAACATAAATCATTTAATTATGTCACTAACATTACTTATGCATCTAAATTATCATTAATTATTTAATTAAGCCACTTTCCCTTCTCCAAATTTGAATAATTAAATCAATTATTCAATTTCTCCAAAATCACTCAACATGGTCAATAAATAAATATACCTTTAATTATTAAAGTCAAATACAACTTGCAAGTCAAACATTAATTAATTATTAAATTAATCAATACATCCCCACATGTCTTGATTGAATAAATCATGACCATGACCACTGATTTCTCAATATATTTCCTAATCCCACCAATTATGCTAATCCCACTAAACACTCAATCTGATTTCTTCAGTCCCATTAATCATTCAATCTAATCCCACTGATTATTCAATTAAATCCCTTAATTCGATCAATTAGATGAGTTAATTGATCAATCTATTTTCTCTCAACGATTCTCGACCGTTGATCCTGATATTTCATTATTGAATCTTGATCGTTCATCTGAAACTTGAAAATCTATGAAACAACCTTCATCCTTCTCATAATCAAGCTGAAAATCTGGAGAATTTGTGGAGAGTTCATGTCAAATTGATCCTTGAGTAGATTAAGCAAAATACATTCTTGCATTCCAGATCACCATTATCATAATTTTTCAAGCGTTTGTAATCATGTAGGCTTTGTATTGATCAAGCAATCCAACATCCATTATCAATACAAATACACTCCAACATGGGATGGTAAAATTGTAGCTTTTGAATTCATTTGTGTTCTCATTTATGCTAACCTTGCTTGTTGAATTCATAGCTTTGCAATTACATTTCATGAGTACATTCAGTTTTTATCGTGTTTTGATTTCATTTGATTGATTTCATTATTGTATTCCATTGATCCATTTTCCCTCTTACACATTCTGGCATGCTTGGTGGGACCTAGGTCCTTAACTCTAACATTTTCATCAAATTTTATGAACAGTTGTAGGTTTTGGGCCATTGACGTCTTTTGCAAGAATTGATTTTACTAATTGGGACGTTATTATCTTAAAATTTGAAAATGATCGTCACTATTGTTTTGTCACGATCGTCCTAAATTTGGTTGCTATTGTCAAAAAAGATCGCTATTGTCTTACAAATTTTTGACTGTGGGAATTTGGACTGTCATTACAAAGCCGCTATTGTACTATTTTCTTGTCGCTATCATCTAAAAGATCCACATTCATACTAGGGACAAAGTCACTATTGCAGGTAATAGGTTTCCTATTGTATTATTTTTTGGGTCTGTGTCAATTTTGTAAACTTTCTTAGATTTGTAGTGTATCTAACCCTAACTACTCATTGTTTATTATTTTGGTGAAATTGTCTAACATTGTTGGTGCAGATCTTGCAAGGTCATGGAATAATTTTATTTGAACTAATCATTTTCTTGTAGGGCTGACGAATGGTCCAAGGCTTTTAATTTTCAAGCATTTTTGTGGATATTTTTAAGTCTTTAAACATTTGTATTTGGTGCTTTAAAATGAATTCACTTTCACTTGGTGCACTAAAACTAAACAATACAACTTGAACATATATATTTGGTGCATTAAAACTTTCCTACAATCTTCACATTTTAGTTTGGTGTCTAAAATTGAAATTATTATTTTAGTTTAAAAACTTATTGCAATGATAACCAATTGTTTTATGATATTTTTTGTTTGAAGTCTCAAATAGTTGAAGTTTATGCTTTTAAAACATGAATTGTTATCTTTAAACACCTCATTCTGGGCTTAAAATCAAATTGCATAAAATTGTCTACTGTGTCCACTATGATTGGCAAGCCAAGTGTGTATCATCTCCCCATGCCTCTTTAGATGATCCTGGGTGACAAGAAACACTTTGGGCTCTTAGCATTTTTTTTACATCATTCCTTGTATATCAGGCCTGAATGTGAGACACATCCTAAAAGGAGAACTCAAAGGTGGCCCAAATCGGGTTTTCCCTCGAACCGCTATATAAATAAGTTAAGGAAAAAACCAAGATTTAACTGACGAGTACCTTTCTGACATTGTCATTCAGAAAGGGGAGGTACCCAAGTGGTATATAGCGCCCCTAGTTGGATTGGTTAAAGCCTTAAGTGGCCTGTTGGATGCTTGCAAGGAGTCAAGTCCTTGAACAATGACTAAATACCTTATTGTATTTACCCACCCTATTGATTGACTGTGTATTGGTGACAATTTTAGTGCAAGGGATGTGTACCGCACTCTAAAGTATTCTACTCACCATATGAACTCTCTTGAGTTGAGTCAAAAACCCTGGCTTAGCATAAGCTACTTGTAGCTTTTTGGGGAAAGGGTGATTTGGGTTATCCTTCCATGTCAAGAGGCCCCTATCTATCCACTCTCGCAAAGACTAAAGTGTATACATCCCTTTGGGTGTCCCTACCCTTGAGTTGAAGGAGATTCCAAGTTGTGGGCCTAAAAGTGTTACCATTGACTTTGACCATAGGAATAAAATTGCTTAAAATATTTTCGATGTGTTATTACCAATATAAATTGGGTTGATTTTGGCCTATTATCATCAAAAGTTACGATCGGTTCATACACTTTTTTTGTTGTGTTTTGTCACTTGATGTATCTCAAAAACATTATCTCAAACATCAAACCAAACAAACATCAAAACTTTCAAACTTATCAAACAAAATGCCATCAAAAGATTGGAAACTATTGAAACAGAGTCCCTACTGTCAAATTTTTTTGTTATTGTCTCAAAACATTATCACAGTCGACCTAAATTTTGTTTGCTATTGTTTATTTGAGCGCTATTGCTATCACTGGTTGCATGACAACCACTATCAAAATAGATTCGCTTCTATAAACTTTACTATAGTTGTCCTTAAATAAAATTTCTATTGTACTAGACAAAAGCCGCTATTGTCCTACTTGCTGGCATATCTTAGAATTTGACACAAACTACTTTCAAAAAATTGGCCTAAAAAATTTATTCAGTTATCAGAGAACCTTATCATCATTGGACCTATTAGTCACAATCCAACATCACCATCCTATTCTTTGGACTTGGTTTACATAGGGTTCGTAACTACCATCTTTTGGACACATAAAAATCAACATTTACACCATAGCTTATCAACATCCTTCAAACATCACCAAATCAACAACCAAACATCAATCTAGTCTTGAACACATATTGGACACAAGAAATCAAACCATTATCTTGCTATTGTTTTTAAAGCAACCTTTACTTGCAACCTCATAGCTAGTTCAAGTAAAGAAAGCACCATATCCTCTAAGACATAGAAATACATCGATTTGAGTCTTGTGAACTTTTGTTTTCTAAACTAGCATCAAATCAAAACATCAAACATCATAGTGTCATTTATTAAACAACACCCAAAATTGGCTCATCTCCTTAACATAAGGTTGAGTAGAAAAATCTCACTATCCAACATCAATCTTGACCATCCACATATCACAACATAAATCCATAACAAATAACCAAACAAACTTTTTCCAAAAGGTATACACACATCCCCTTTGTACATAATTTTATCAAATAAAATTTCAAACACAACGTCATTCCATTTCCACAAGTTGTTATCTCAAACTTACCAAGGTCTTTTGAGTTCGTTTATGACTACAACGAGATCTCAACACAAAAAGAAAATGGAAGCCAACAAAAGAAGCTCTAGTGTACCAAACACAAATACCACCAATGAGAAAACTCAACCATGGTGTTGATGGTTAAAATGACACAAACAACATTAAAACATAATATTTCTACTCTATTTCTCCTGAAAAAGAAAGACAACATGTAGTAGCCTAACTCCCAAGGTCCTGGTAGTTGGTTCTCAACTGTTTGATGTCACTCAATTGGTTCATGCAACTATAATATTCAAGGGGCTTGTGCTGGTAACAAAGGATTCAAGCTATAACTCTTTTTATCGAAATAGTTCCTATAAATCAATGGGTTTTAAATAAAAGAAAAAGATAGAACAAAGGGGTAAACCAGTAAATATTAACCGAATTTATCTAGTATCTGGACATATAGCTTCAACGATGAATTTTTCCTAGCAGATCATAAAAACCATAAGATGATACAGTCTATAGCATAATCTATACCACTGCATACATTTTAGGTGCTTAATTAACTTCGCAATTACTCTTCACAAATATTTCAAGGATTTTCAAAAGAACACACATTCATTCATCATCAAAATTATAGATCAACAGACTTTTTAATAACTTCAACTCAATGATAATCTAATAAGATGATCCTTAAATCTGATTCCTTCAAATGACTTTCATCATTCAAGAAACTCTTATGTTTAGCACAATCACTGCATACAAATAGATCATAACTTATCAGCCTTATCAAACAAACAATTTAATTCCAAACACCATCTTTCGAGTAAACCTATAATTCTATTAACTGTAAAAGATTTAAGTACAATGTATCTCTACAAAAACTCTACAAAATTCTATCTCTCAACATTAGGCAAGCCAATCCAGTTCTCAATTAGCCGACCTTTACAATGTGATACCCATCTGGTATTTATCGATATACAAAAAGTTCGAACCCCACTTCTATTCCAGGCTTTCCACCTTTTTATAAATTCAGACTCTCTTGGGAACTCAAATCAATTTGATCTTGAGTTCTTACATTAGACTTTCAGTCTTAACTAAAAATAGAAGATAGAATAGAAGAGGAAGTCATGCGCTCAAAAAGCTATGAGTGTTGTATGCATGCAACATGCAAAGAAGGAGAACATCATGCATGCGAAGTTGAATCTGCTAAGAACTCATCATAACTGGTGAACACTTGCTGTAGAGTCTCCATCTCTGGCCCATCAATCCAGTCATCTTCAAATTTAATCCGATCTAGCTCAGCTACAGCAAACTCCTTCATACTTTTCACTTTTATCAATTCTCTCCCTACAGCCTTTATTTCCTCTTTGACCTCTACAAGTCGATCTAACATCAGCTCTTCACCATCATCTCCCTTTTGCATAAGTCCTTGGAATCTTTCATCCCACTTTTCCTTTATTTGGTTAAAAGGCATGCCCTCTTTTGTAAATGCATTTATATCCACAATAATAGCAATAGCTGCTTCTAATTCTTCTAATTGCTCAGTCAAATTATTTACAACTTCCTGAATCTCATCCTTATGCTTGCTCAAAAAGCTAGTCCTAAACTTGAGTATGCGAGAAGTCTTCTCTACAAAGTCTTTATTATCATCTTCAAGTATAGACTGTTCCAGAAGAGTTGTTAGAGGCAATGTATTTATCTTTTCTAACTTTTCACCATACTCCTTATACTCTTCTTCCTATTTTTTTGATGCCTCAATATATTGATACATCTCTTTAATCAATCTTTCAGTACCCTTATAGACTTCAAATCCTTTTACTAAAATCTCTCCTACCTCTTGGTTCAATTTATCTGTTCACCTGTCTACCATCTCCGCCTTTCCTCTAACCTGCTCCAAATCATCAACCTCTTTTTTGCTTAACAAAATAGGAGTTTCAATGGCTGCTACTTTTTGTGACCTTGGAGAGGAGACACTCTTCAAGAATGAATGTAACTGATCCAATTGATCTTTAAGCTCATCTTTCTTTTGTTTGTCCTTCATCATTCTTGATTTAGTTGTTGAAGCCACCACATCAATCAAATTCATTTGTTGATTCCTAGTGGGTCTTCCCAAATTAACCGTACTCAATTGATAGTCTGTTAGCTGCATATCCCCTACCTCCTTTTCAGTCATAGGCATGGCACATTCAGCAACTATCTCCCCTTTATCTATGAGTCTAGTAGAATGTAAGACTTTAGCCTTCTTTTTAGGTCTTTCCTGTTCAATTCCCTTCATCATGTCCTCCCAATTGAGAGGTTGAGGAGGTGTTCTAGCTCTCTTTTGTAGGTCTAACTACAACCATATAGGAGCACTAGGAGCAGTCATCATCATGGAAGAGGAAGCGAAAATTGTAGAGGGCGACTGAACATTTACCTCAGATTGAGAATCAACCTTTACTTTCTCTTGTTGCTCTTGCGACACATGCATCTGCACCAGCTTCTTAGCCTCTTCTCTATCTCTTTGTTCTTTCATTTTATTATCTTCTTCTTTTCTCAATCTTTCTTCCTCCAATTGATCCCTCTCCATTTTTTCCTTCTATAACCTTTCCTTTTCTAATTTCTCTTTTTCTAAGGCCTCTCTTTCTAGAGTCTCCCTTTCTAACCGTTCTACTTTTAAAGCTTTAAGTTTTTCAGCTTCTGCTTCTTCTTCCTGTTGCTTCCTCATTAGCTCTTCGCCCTCTTTTTCTTTCCTTATCTTTTATGATTCTTCCTTTTCTATTCTTTCTATCTCTAAGGCCTTGAGCTTCTCTTCCTTTTCCCTTTCTTCTTCAGCTTGTTGTTTCTTTACTAGCTCTTCAACATCTCTTTTCTTTTTAGAGCTTCAACTTCTTGTTCTTTCTATCGGGCTTCCTCTGCAAGCTTCAGTCTAACAACCAGGGCTTCCGTTTCCCTTTGATTTCTTGCTTTGTCCTCCTCAAAATCATGGATCTTATGTATCAATTCTAACTTGTCATTTTATGCTTTGACCTTGATCTCATGCTCTCGTTGCCTCATTTCCTTCGCTATTTCATCAGCTGCTACCCTTGTTTCAATTTCTTTTTCCTTTAATTGATGCTGGTGAAATAAAGCATCAGCTTGTAACTTTGCCTCCATTTCCTTTTGCTTCTCCGCAGCAGCCCTTGCATCAGACTCTCTTGTAGCATCTTCAAATACTTTCCATTGCTCTTCCTACATCAAAATATGCTCAATAGTCCCCTCTAAAGGCATGTTTTCTTGCAGGTCCTTCTCTAAAAGAGTTTCATCCGAGTCTGTCTCAATTTCTACAAATTCTTCCTCCACTTCTTTTCCTTTATCAGCTTTTGCCATGGTATGAAGAGCTCCTTCTTGAACTTCTTTTCTCCTTTTCCTTGTAAATGGAGCTTGTGTGGATGACTCACCCAATGTGGGTGTAGAAACAACAGATTCTATTGGAACATCTCCCTCTGGTGCCTCTTCTTCTTCATCGACCACCTCAAGTTCTATTTCTTCAACATCAGGAGGATAGAATTCTAATGGCTCCTTGGAAGGTGTCTTTCTTTTAATTCTCTTGTATCCTTTACCCTTCTTAAGGACTGGTCCTCGAGGAGCTCGAGTTTTCATCATCAACCATTGTACACTTCTATCCAAGACTGCTCTTCCAATTTTCTTAATATCAATTGTTTCTTCCTCATTCCAGTCTATTGGATCTAAGCTTTTGGTGCCAATGTTCAAAGCTTCATATGAGGGATCTAGTACAATTCCATCATCCACCAAAGTGTCAAGAATATTTTCTTCAATACCAAGCTCTGACATGAGTGAGACTGATAATCTCTCATAATTCTTCTTCCTCAAGTCATGCTCATCCTACCGATCACACCAAGATTAAAGTGTCTAGTAAACACTGAAGGTAATAAGGCATGCATCTTTTTCTTTGGATCAAAATACTTTCGAGCTATATACAATCCCAATTTCAATTATATCAACTCATTACAAACCACCTTGCCTCCCTTCAAGTGTTGACAATTATATTCACCCAGTGTCATGGGAAATTTATGGCATCCTATCTTGTGCTTGATCCCAAACCTAGCATTAACTCCAATGGCTTGATACACAAACTCCATAAGCACTATTGTCTTACTGCAACATCTTGGAAGTAAATGTGGATTACCTTCAAACCCAAACAACCTGAAGTATGTAAATTTGGGATATTGGATATACCAACTTCCCCATTCAGAAATGAACGCCATGGCTTCTTGACTTAATTGATACCCTGCATCTCCATTCAATTGATTGATGATCACATATAAAAAGGCATCATTGACTCTCCTAAAATGAGTCTCAGCCACCTGAAGAGTCAGCTGATCATAGTGCTCCCACACTTTCTTTTGTCCATCCAAGGCTCCCATCATGCCCACCTTATTCAATCCTGGGAAAATCCCCAACCTTGCTGCTACATATACAATGTAAGATGTCATGAAGAAACACTTGGTCCGCCTGACCCTTGTTAATTGATCATGTATGGCATCAGAAACAATCATTGGCCAGTCAAATTGTTGTTGACCATTCAAGATGGTATGGATGAAAGGAAACATCCATTCCTTAAAGTGAAAAGCATCCCTCTTCCCGAAGACTCTTGATAACATCATGATTAATTGCGATACCTCACTATAGAAATCTGCTCTCTTTGGTTGGTCTACAAGCTTGCGTAAAGATTTCTTCTTTTTTTTAACCATTTTTTGTTCAGGTGAGACTTATTGGAGTCTTTATGCTTGCTATATTTCTCCAATGCCTCTGCTTCAGTTAGCTACACCAAATTCTTGGGATCCGGAACACCAAACATATTTTGAAACATTGTAGGGGTAAGATCAATGATCACATTATTCTGTGAATCCATGCATAATCTTGTAGTAGGATTATAAGTACTGGCTACTGTCAATATCAACTCTAGACACTGGACTGATAAAGGAAACATAGTGATATGTGCAAGACTGGAGTCAACAATCCTTTGTGTTCTCCCTATCAAGTTTTCTCGTTGTACAAAGATGTCTGCATGTAATTCTTCAAAGTTGTACTGGCCCAGATTAGTATCCGTGATATCTGACCAATCTGATTCCACCTTGCTTACCTTCACCGCCGGATTCCTATGATCATACCTCAATGTATAAGGCAGCTATTCTAGTTTCATCTTCTTTAGTTTTGGTGTTGTCTTTGATGTTTTAGTCGGTTGATTCCTTCGAGCAGCCTCTCCTGACGTTCCTGACATCTTTCAATTTTCCTGCAAGCAAAATCTCTAATTAGATCTTCAGATATCATTATCAAACATCCTCTTAAAACATGCCTGTTACACATACCTCAGAGTCGAAACCCAAACAAAAGCTCAAAACAATCTCTTTTACAACACTGGAAAACTCAGAGAAAAAACCGATATAGAAACATCACCTAATGACAAATGGGCTCGGATTCGGAGTCAGGGAGGTTTTCGGAACCGGGATCGGAACAAAAAAGATTTGATTTTTCTTTGAATTTTCATTTTTTCCACATTCTGTTTCCATTCTGCCTCTTCCTCCGATTTGATCATCGTTACTTTGAAGAAAGACTTTCCCATTATACGCGGAGCCGGACACGGGATGAGAATGGAGTCGATAACTTTTGCAAACAAAATTCTTAAGTTCAAGATTGGTTCTGATCCCGCCTCTGCCTATGCTAATCATGACGTCATCAAATACTTTATTCATTTTCAACACAATTTCATGATTAAGACCTAGGTCACTATAAAATGGCAAAGGAGCTTAAAACTCTATGTCCATATGACCATGGGGAACAATTGCATTCTAAGATATCATTTTTTAAATCATTTTAAAAGCGATTACAGAGACCAACGAAACCCTAATCTAACAAACCTGACAAAAACTAGGGCACAGGTTTAAACCCTACCATTCTATCAGACGACGAAACCCTAATTAAATTTAATCTACCCTAGCTTACTGTAAAATCTCTAATCTACCTCACTGTAATTTCTAATCTAACTAATCAACATTTAAAACCTAAATCTAATCTAATCTACTGCAAACCAAAAACAAACATGACACAATCATGATTAAGATGTGAAAGCGACGGTGCCCTAAAAATAGAAAGAAACGACACGAACGCACAAGACAACAAAAAGACAACCTAACCAACAATATAAAAGACCCATTCAAACCAGCATGCCAAGAATCACGAACTTATAATGAAACGACAATGCGATTCAAAACACGGGCAAACATATATAGAAAACAAACAACAACAATTGAACCAAAGAACAACAAAGATAAGAAACCTACCTCAAATGCAAACAAACCCGCGCTAACTTTCTGAATCGATTCGCACACAATTCCTTCTCTATCTCGATCAATTTGCTCAAAATGAACTCTGCTACTGCTCTTTCGTGCTCTTAGATCTTTAACAATAACAATAATGATCGGATTAACCCTTAATAAAGGTAAATATGTGAATTTCTACCTACACCGGAAACCATCATTAATGCATTTAAAGTGCAGTAATGGCGGAGTCGAAACTGAGAGTGAACAAACACTTCATAACAGTACGACTCAGTCAAAAAGTCAATGACAAAAAGTGGCGGGGGCTGAACTAAAATGGAATCGGAATCTCAACTTTATAAAATTTTCAAATCCCATTCCCATTCCGGCTCCATGTCCGACAACTAAAAACAAAACAAAAACAAATACAAAAAGTTAAGTAAAAGACCAACCTAATAAAACAAAACACAAAAACCGAGACAAAGCAAAAATAAAAAAGTAGCGGAGGCGGGATCAGAATCAATTGTGATTTTGCAAATTTTGATAACAACCATCACAATTCCCACTCCGGCTCCGCTTCCGCTAAAGACCAAAAACAAAGGCAAAGAAAAGACTGTCGGGATAGAACCAAAAACAAGCCTCAAAAGAACTTTCAGAACCCGATTCAATTCCGGTTTCGATTCCGACAGAGAAACCAAAGAAAAACAAAGTATTGGCAAAACTAGACTCCAAACTTTGTTTCAAAAACAACTAAGTACAAAAATAACAAAGGGGGACCCATTTTGACCAAGGCAAAAGATGGGGTGGTTATGCAAGGCATAACAAATGGCGACTTGGCTGGGAAAATGGTTTACCTATTTTCAAAATACCCAAAGAAAATTTTCGTCACCCAAAAACTACTTGGCTTATAAACACCTTACTTTGAATGAGATCAAATATTTGTAGGATAATCTTGAGTTTGAATCTCAGATGTTATGTGCTCATGAATTATTTCTGAATCTGAGTGTGTGCTTACATTGTGCATCATTCTTTGTAGATACTTTCTCTGCTTGTGAACAATTATATCTAAGTTTCAAGCTACATAAGTTGAGTCCTTTAACTATCGTGCAGTAAAATCCTAGGTATTGCTCTGCTACCAGATAGGCGTCCATAGCCCCAATGGAGATACCTCTAGTCCTCTCAAAGCATTGCTCTACTGCCAGACAAGCGTTCATAGCCCCAATAGAGATACTTGGTTACCCACTTGATATTGAGCTTGCTTTTCTTTCTTTCTTTCTCTTTTTTTTATGGATGGAAACTCTTTTATGCATCTCTCAATACTCAGATTCAATGAATCTAAAATGTGGGTTGAGTACTACAATGGATTTCATGATAGTCTTGGAATCTGATTTTTCACTTGAAACAAAGATAGAGTCATTCTAAAAAAAATAGGTAATTACTCATTCAGATGTTCTTCTAATTTGGTGATAGATCTTTGATCATAATTCATGAGATATTCACATTTACCTCTTCTATCCTTAATAACTTTTCCAACCCAATTTAGAATGATCATAAAACATAAGTTTTAGAATGAAATCCTTTTCAATGATTATAATGAGAATACCTAAACTAATTTCTCTCCTAGTACCAATAATATACTTTGAATAACAACCCCCTAACTTGAGATGAGCAAAATAAGAATCCCCAACAAAACAAGACAAAACAAAACAAACAAACAAAGAAAACAAAACAAAATAAACAAAACAAACAAAACAAAAACAAAAAACTTAATTAGATATGATACAATATAGTACATTCCTTTTCAAAACACCAAACTTTCTATGCACCAAAATAGTGTTTGAGAAACTGACCATTAACTGGTAATGGAACGGGCTCTCCTGTTAAGGTACTCAAATGAAAAGCATTCTCGCCTAAGATTTCAACTATTTGATAGGGACCTAACCAAAGTCTATCAAACTTCTGGTGATTTCCCTTCCTTTTTCTAGCCTTATCGCATAATAGCACAAGGTCTGAGGTTCCATTCGACTTGGTAGAGAGTGCCTGTTGGCAGCCAGCCACCTCTGGATCTGGCGTTCATGTTGTACCTAAAGTCGATCAATGGTGACATCTCCATGATGTTACAAGCTCTGGGTGGAGAAACTTTACCCAATACTTATGCCTTGGTTGTCACCGCAAAAAATAACCTGATTGCCACTGGAAAGTTAGCATCGAGATCAATAATGCCACTGTTTCCCAAATGCATCACCGTGGAGGCTGAAGTTCCTTCCACTAGTGCACCTACAGTGCCTCCCCAATCTATGTACGTATATCCTGGAAGTGCTCCGAGCACAGCTCCTACGGTAGCTCTGATAGTAGCTCCTATGTCTAATGCTTTGGCTGTTGAGATGAACGAGATGAGAGAACAGATGCGAGCCATGACTAATGAGTTAACTACTATGAAGTAGCAACAATATAGTTATCAGAAGTTGGCTTACCAGAGTCACCAAGGTGGAAAAGCTTCATACTAATCAAATCAATGGTAGGATAGGTCACGTGGAAATACCTCAGCTTAACCAAGTAACCAGATAGTTCTGGTAACCCTACAAATGTAGGCCGTCCATCCTAGTTAAAACAAAGAGTTGGTAGCTGGAAAAAATAACTTAGCTGAAAATGCCAATTCATGGTGCTTTCCTTGCAATGATGCACACATGCCAAGAAATTGTCCGCGGGGAAACTTGCAACAAAAGATCGCTGACTAGCGTAGCCAAGGCGGCACACCGGACCCACATAACCCATCATATGCCTCTCAGCAGATGGACAATGTTGTTCTTGCCACTCAAATGCATGGGATGTCCATTCAACAAGAATTGGACATTATTCCAGACCAGACTCTCTTTTCTTGGATGGAAGGAGAGGAGTTGACGTTTCCGAACGAGATCCCTATGGATAAAGTGCCTCGAGTGCAATCTGACTACAACACGCATTCAAAGCATAGATTTACCAAAGAGTTCACAACCTTGCCTACCAATGCTTTATTGCAATTGATGCCTAGCCCAACAATAGGCCCATTGCCCATCCCACCACAATCTAAGGCGGCTATTCCTAGCTCTCCGAGTCCACTTCCTCTGAAGGAAAAAGATCCATTGACCACCCCTACTGTTGCCAAACAGCCAGACGTGCCGACCACAAAGCCAATGTCAACTACGAAACCTAAAGAGCAAGCTATCGCGACTTATCAGTCGAGAGCGCAGTTCAACGTGGTGGAACAACTAAAGAAGTCATCTGCCAATGCTTCTCTGTGGGATGTCCTAGCTATTCCGGAGCAGAAGGTACTATTGCAAAAGGCTTTGTCAGGAGAAGAGGATGCAAAGGTTTCTACTCAATCTAATGAGGAGAAAGTATCCAAGCCCGACTTGGATAAAGTGCTAACAATTCAACCGGAGGAGAAGCTCGAGTCCGGAAAGGAAAGTAAGCCTAAACCTAAGCCTTTCTTTCTAACACTTATTATTGGTGACAAGCTATTACATAATTGTATGATCGAATCTCGTGCTAGAACCACTGTCATGCGAAAGCAAGTAGCTGATGCTTTGGGTTTAAAATATGAGCCTCTAAACAAATGAGTCATGCAGCTAGATGGAAATAAGGTTGATACTGTTAGGATAATCAAGGGATTACCTATGACTTTGTTTGCCTGCCCTAGTATCACTATAAATCAGGATACTATACTCATTGATATCCCTCCTCTATTCAGTATTTGTTTGTCCTGAGAGTTCAGAACAAATGTCAGAGGATATCTAGCACTGGACTGGTCACACCTGATTCTGAGAACCAAACATGGAGCCAAGATGAAACTATTGTCAAAAACTTTGCATTCCGAACATGTTGCTAATGAGGCCCTGCTCAATTTTGAAGTAGCACACACTTCAATCTCTCAGGAAGAAAGGTTCAATGTGGAATTTCTTGAAGAAGAGGAGGCTACTAGCTCCCGGATAGAAGATGAAGAGATTTTGGTTGAAAGAGTTTATTGATACAGACCCTTTCGGGAATTACCATGAAACTAGCCTCAAAACCTATGTTATACATGAAGAAGGGCAGATTATGCCCAAAGTTACTAAGGAGCCTGGAGGTGAACTATCTTTGGAAATATGGACTTTGTACTTTGATGGTGCAAGATGTAGAGTGGGAGCTGGAGCGGGAATTTGTTTGATATCTCCTAATGACGAAAATACCTTGAGGTTGTATCATTTCCAATTCATGTGCTCAAACAACGAAGCAAAATATGAAGGTTTGGTCCATGGTTTAAGCCTTGCGGAACAAATGGGTGCAAAGCATATAAGTGTGTTTGGAGATTCAGAGCTAGTGGTCAACCAAATCCGTGGGACGTCTTCTACAAAGAATATCCGTATGTGATCCTATCAACATAGATTCTAGGATCTAATTGACAACTTTGAGGCTTTTAATATTTAGGCTATTCCTAGGGAGATGAATTTCAAAGCCGACAGAATGGCAACTATTGGGGCTCAATTTGAGCCGGCCTCTGAATTATTGAGGAATAAGCATGTAGTAAGGGTAATTCTAAGACCTGTTGTTCTAGATAATAATCAAGATTGGCAAGTGTTCGATACTGATGCTCATATTGCATCATTCCTCCAGTCATCTGGTGAATTTTTTGATCAACTACAACCGAAGATCGCTGAAGCTTATGGGGATCAAATTATCTAGTTGAAATCAAATAAGCTTCCGAGAGGGCTAGTCACTCTAGAGAGCCTTTTTGATTCTGAGGATGCGGTCAGAGACAAAAGGAAGATCGTGGCTGACAAAGGCGATTACACTAATTTGCATATCGAGGAAGACAAAAAGCTCAAGGTCGGGAAAAAAGTTTCTCAGAAGAATAAGGATAGACTAAGGCATTTCTGTGAAGAATATCTGAGTGTAGTAGCCTGGTCATATGATGATCTTAAAGGATACAATCTCGAGATCATCGAGCATACAATTGAGTTATCAGAAGGGGCGAAGCTAGTCCATCAAAGGCAGAGACCTGTGAACCCAAAGATAGAGTCCCTCATGTCACAAGAGTTAAATACGTTGATCGTAGCCCGAATAGTGTTTCCAATCAAACACAACACTTGGGTATCAAATTTGGTGCTGGTCTGGAAGAAAAATGGGGACATATGCCTGTGTGTAGACTTTTGAGACCTGAATAGAGCATCCTTAAAGGATCATTACCCCTTGCCTTCAATGGAGGTAATTCTACAAACTGTAGCTGGCTCCAAAATGTTTTCAATGTTGGACGGTTTTTCGGGCTACAACTAGATTCGAGTAAAGGAGGAGGATCAACACAAGACAACGTTCACCACTAAGTGGGGGACTTATGCATATGCCAAGATGCCTTTTGGACTTTCGAATGTTGGACCCACTTTTCAGAGGGCTATGGATATTGCCTTTAAGGATTTGATTCATAAGATTATACTCATCTATCTAGATGATTTGATAATATTTTCAAAATCTGCTGATGATCATTTTGATCATTTGGAGCTCGTCTTCCAGAAGTGCCAAGAATTCGGGATTTCTTTAAATCCAAAGAAATATGTGTTCGGAGTTCCCCAGGGGAAGCTATTGGGATATATTGTCTCTAAGGAAGGCATTTCCATTAATCCGAAAAGAGTTGATATGATCTGGGAACTTCCGTTACCTGTCAACAAGAAGGGTGTGCAGTCTTTCCTGGGTAAGGTCAACTTTATTAGCCGATTCATTGTAGATTTCGCAGGGATTGTTCGGCCTATTACCTTGATGCTAAAGAAGGACCAGATTTTCAAATGGACAGCTAAGGCCAGAAAAGCTTTCGAGCTTATAAAGGAGGCTATTTCTTCTGCTCCTGTGTTGGTAAATCCCGATCTATCGAAAGATTTTATTATGTATGTTTTTGGGGGTGGCAATAGTATTGCCACAGTACTTATGCAAAAGAATGATGAAGAGAAAAGGGAGTCCCCTGTCACTTTCTATTCACAAACCTTGAAAGAGTATGAAGTAAAGTACAAATTTGTAGAAAAGTAGGCCTTTTCCATTGTTAAAGGGCTTAAGAAGTTCTGACATTTGATATCGTATAACAAGGTGATTGTTTGTGTACCGCATCCTAGTGTGCGAGAGTATATCATGGAGGGAGAAATCACAGAAAAAAGAGCTAATTGGATCATGAAGATCCTGGAATATGACATTGAAGTCAGACCTATCAAGACTGTCAAAGGAAAAGGATTGTGCGAATATCTCATTGAAAACAGTGAAATGATGACAGAGCTTGAGGCTCCGGAACCTGTGTTTTTGAACGAAGAAAAATTTCAGGGTGACTGGCTGGAAGATAGAATAAGCTTCATGCAGAAAGGAAGGTATCTAATCAATCTTCCTTCTTTTAAAAGGCATTTCTATCATTTGCAAAATAGTAATTATGTTCTCCTAGAGGGTGTCCTATTCAAAAGAAATTTTAATGGCATTCTGCTAAGGTGTGTAAATAAGGACCAGGCCAAGAAAATATTAGATAAATACCACAATAGCCCGGCTAGAGGACATTTTTTTGCAAGAACCATGATGATTAAAGTTATATGTGCTGGCTATTTTTGGCCAATGCTTTTTAATGATGCATTCTTACTGATTAGGTCTTGCAATGAATGTCAATTTCACGTTGGAAAGAGAAAGAATGCTGCTATGCCATTAAGGCCTATAGTAGTAGAAGAACCTTTTGCTCAATGGGGCTTAGATTTCATTGGGATGATTAACCCTTTCTCCTCAGTCAGACATAAGTGGATATTGACAGCTACGGATTACTTCACCAAGTGGACAGAGGCAGTACCATTAAAAAATACTACAGAGGTGGAAATTGTTAATTTTCTAGAGGAATTGGTAGCTAGGTTTGGCTCACCTAAAACAATCATTTTTGATAATGCTAAAGCATTCCTCGGCTCAAAGATGAGCCAGTTCGCATTGAAGCATGGGGTTTTCTTGAAAACCTCTTCTAATTATTACCCCTAGGGGAATGACCTCGCAGAGTCTACTAACAAAAACCTCATCAGGTTAATAAAGAAAATAGGCTTGGAACACTAGAAAGAATGGCATAGGAACCTTCAGACAGTGCTATGGGTAGACTGAATCACGCCCAAGCAAATACTGAAGACATCTCCTTATGAGATGGTGTACGGGAAGGAGGCATTGCTTCCTATCACCACGAAAATTCCTACCCTACAATTGCTTAAATCTTTGGAAATTGAACAAAACAGAGCGATGGAGGTGGGGTTTTCCAAGTTACTCGAGGTACAAGAGAAAAGAGAGCACGCCCTGGAGGCAATGAACAGTCACCAACATGTGGTTAAGAAATGGTTTGATAAAAGGGCGTTAGATCAAGGGTTACAATGCAAGGATTTAGTGGTCAAGTTCAATGAGCGTGGAGCAAAGCTCGGTCACCACAACAAGTTCGACAGCCTCTGGGAAGGGCCTTTCAAAATTACCCAGTGCAAATAGTTCAACTCTTTTGAGTTTGAAGACGAAGAAGGTAATGCCCTCAGTATTCCAGTTAATGGAATACATATTGAAATTTTTTATTAATCCTACCTGCATGAAGGCCGTGTAAATTGTAAATATGTAATTAATTTTTTCTTGCTTTAAAATTTGGGGTATTCTTGGTGCTTCGTAATAACAACAACGATACAAGAAAATAAAAGAAATATTGTAAATGGGCTAAGATTTCTGAAAATACACATATTATATTCATAAGAGCCAAAGATTTACATTATATTTGGGGGGCCAGAGGCCTTGTATCAATATTTACATATGTCCGCTATAGAGCGGAGCTTGAAAGGTGAAAAAACAAAAATTGGGATTATTTTCATTCTCAAGTCATCAATGCGAAGGACCAGCAATCATAGCAGCAACCGGCGCGAGATTGGGAAACACCATTATTTCAAAAATTTTGTACCATTGAAGATTTTGGAATGGTTCAATGTAGTGCACACACATGAGGAAGTAGCAGCTAGCATAGACCTTGGCATGATGCTCCTCATGAGTTTCCAGCTTGAAGCCGAAGAGGAAGGGCTTGGTTGGAATAAGGCCTCCATGCAGTTGTTGCAGATGAATGTTGCGAACCGAGAGGATCCCACAACCAAATTGAGTTGTGTACACAATCTGCTCCAAGCCTCTGAGGTAGCATCGAGGGAAGACCCGCTTTGTCAACTTTAAGATTTTGCGTTTGGAAACGCTAATGTCTAGCAGTGAGGTGACAAAGTGGGAGCAGATGCTAATATTCACCCGGTACTGCTCCTCATACTCCACACAATCTTTTCCCAGGACCCACTTGATTTCCTTTACATACAACAGGTTCTTCACACCTATCATGCGCTTTAAGCACCTGCATCTAATTTTGCCTAAAAAGGCAACCTGAGTCTTCTTGCAAACAAGCCTCACTAGTGTTTCCATGCTGTTTATTTTTTTTTTTCTGGTTAGAAAAACAAGATTACTAAGATAAGAAGCTTGCTAAACTAGGGATGCTAGAAAAACTTTGTGATTCACAATACTGCTAAGGGTCTTATTTATAGACTGGCCAAGGTTCACCAGCCGAGGAAAGCCATAATGACGACTGAGCCCAAGTGTGTCACCAGCCTCATTTTTCAATGTTGCGATGTGTGAGGTGATAGGAATATGCGAGTACTATTGCAACTTGCTCTGATAAGTTGCCTCATTCATTAGAGATTGGCCAGGTGTCAGCACAAAGAGTTGTCGTCCCATTCGAATCA
Source organism: Sequoiadendron giganteum (assembly GCA_007115665.2). Classification (NCBI taxonomy): domain Eukaryota; kingdom Viridiplantae; phylum Streptophyta; class Pinopsida; order Cupressales; family Cupressaceae; genus Sequoiadendron; species Sequoiadendron giganteum. The sequence continues at coordinate 516,987,092 of CM021104.1, read as the reverse complement.
AGGTGAAATCTTAAAGAAAGGCTATTGGGCGGCGCACTCAGGTACGTTCAAAGAAATCAGTAAATGCATAAGGCTTGCAAGAGTATTCTTGCAAGGTTGTCTTGGTTCGTCTTTCAAAGAAATCAAGCACCTCCACACATAGGAGGCTATTTCTTAAATGCTGAGAGCAATTTGGCAAGTTGGTGTTTCTTTCGCACATATGAAAGGCTGGCGATGCATAATGGCACTTGTTATGAATGGTTGGCACGTACCCTTTTTGGCTGCTTTTCTTGAAAATCAAAAGGGGTAGGTTAAGGCATGCAGAAACACATTTATTGCAAGGAATTACCTAAGGATAAAACAGCCAAGGCATTCGTAAGAAGGAAATAATTTTTTTAAGAAAACTAAGCCATTTACGAGAGTTTGCATAAAGGTTCTTGCGAATATCAAAGATGGTTGAAATTGTAGAAAACCCAACATAGACTCTAGCTCCAGCAAGTGTAAGCGAGCAAATGAGGAAAGCACCCTGTGTGCAACTCTATGACTAGGAGTCTTATGCTACTCCGAGCATACCCACAAAGCCTTGTTGGCCGTTTACCCATCCGGTGGACTAGAGAATACTAAATGCAATCCCTCACAAAGATCAGGCTTCAGTTGTGGAGGATTGGGATAACATCTTTGATCCCGAGCTATCTCAAAATACTAAAAACCTTTGAGAGGCCGCATGCAAAAAAATGAAGCATGTAGCAGACCAATTTAACAAGCGCTTGTGGTTCTGTGGGCTTCCACAGTACATGGTTCCTTTGGTACACCCATGCCCAGAAATTGTGGCAGCATGCGCGACATGATTTGATGCAGATATTGGAGTGATCAGCAACAAAAATTTTAGGGTAGTCATTAGCCCTGAAGCGATTCAAGATATGATGTGCATTTCACTTCCCTTGACCTGGGAGGTTGATATTTTTGATGTAAAAAGAATGCAGCAAGCGTGGGGAGGGCTCCAAAAGGTGCAACAGTTTTACCACTTCGAGATTATTCAGCCGACAAGTAATTTGGCACTACCCAAATTCCCTTTTGGTTTGAAGGCCCTGAAAGGTGAGTCTTCCTCTATTGCTTCCATGCTGGTGATGGTGTGTGGTCTCGATACAGACAAACACATTTTTGAGTTTCAAATGTGCCTCAGCTTTATGCTAAATAAGAATTATGAGGCTCCGCTGGATTTCTCTCGAGTCATCAGTGACGGGATTTGGTAGCAGCTACGGGAGTTCTAGGTCGGCTCTAGGTTTAGGTATCTCTCCTACCTGGCCTACTTGATTTTACATCAGAATCCAGATTATTTTTCAACATTTATGTCTCTAGCCATTTTTGATGAGGGCGGATTGAGAAAGCTAGTCTCGGCATGGACTCCTATCATGTCAAAAACCTTTGATTATTATGCATTTTCGAACTTATTCTTGGCCCCAACTCTTAGGGTTTTGGATGGAGCTGGCATCAACATGACCGAATGCATATCACCCCGACATAAGTCCTGGTTGGGTAAGCTGGTACCGCCCTTTGATTGGTTCTTTACCATGGATTTCACCATACTCCGCATAGCAGGCTTCATTCGGGAGCCCTTCCGGCTCCCCCGTTATCTTTCAGACAGAGTGCTAGCCCTTGAGGCAATGAGGCATCTATGCACCATTGACAATGATTACTGGGGGGGAAAACACTTAACTTCCCACTTGCTGCTACTAATCATGTTTGGATCCGTGTCACTGATCAAGAACAGAACTTCGAAGATTGATACTTCAAAGATTCTAACTTCTAAGTTGGGTCATCTCGAGTTGGTATTGATAGAAGATACCTGGCATTACAACCCTGACAATAATTTATTTGAAGTCAGCATCAAAATCCCACATTCACCTCGGCCATTCTAGGACCTTCAGAGAAATGCCAAGGAGGGTAATTTAAATAGATATGTAGGCCTTGAGTATCTTCCTATTAAGGATGGTTGACCACCATGGCTGAATTTTTATTACATCGCGAGAAAAGCCAACTCAAGGCAAAAGATCAACTCGTCCCTGAACACCCAATTGAGTAAGCTCAATTGGATGCCCAAGAAGATCCAAAATTTCTGGGTATACCGGCAGGAGACTCTGGAAACTGGCAAGCTTCATGAAGAAGTAGCCCTTGATGAAAGATTTGATGATATCTGGGAGAATGAGCATTTGGACGTAGAAAGGTCTCTGAACCATTCAACATCCATGCAACAGTATCGAAGAGAAGAGATTGCCGTGAAATCTAAGGAGGAGGTAACTTAGAACCCCCCTGTCGTTGTCGGGAATCGAATACATGAGAGGGATACTAGTAAACAACCTGTACATGAGGAGGTTCCACACATGCAAGCATCAGAGCCATCCGGCTCCTCTAAATCAACGTGGAAGCGGGCGAGGACTACCAGTGGTCAGAGGTGGGTCATTCTTGACCTTGATGATTCTCTAGAGGAAAAGCGACAACAAACCGAAGAAGTCGATGGAGAAGAAGAGCTGTTGATGGAGGAAGCGGTTGAAACATCCACAGCTCTGCATGAGCCTCAGGTAACATTTCCTCCCTCTTCTCTCTCTACTATGTCTCTGGTTTCTTCTTCGTCTGCCCTTGTTCTTTCCTCTACGCCAGTTTTCTCTGCCACTAGATATCTTGGGCAGTCCAGTCTTACCCCTCCTAGTTTTTCCCCTTTATCATCTGCTTTCCATCCCTTGCTCGAAACACAATTCGGTGTAAGTACTAGACTCATGGGCCAACAATTTTGATCTCCAAGGACCATCCCTATGGTTGGTGCATCTCTATTTTTCCCTTACACCTCATTTCCATCCCCTCCGAGTGGCTAATTTATTCCGCCATTCTCCTTGGCTATTATAACAAGACCCAGAAAGACTTCTGATGCGTTGAGTATGTTGTCTTTCCTGCTGGCCGTCCCTCAGGAGTATCCTTTTGTTGGTGGCTTGGGTATCCCTGCCTAGGAATATTTCTCACAACTTGATGCAAATAAGAGTGCCCACACCAATAGGATTAACAAAAGAAGACAGAAAGACGCAACCAAGCAGGCAGAGCCCTACTTGTAAATTATATTCAATGAAAGTCAAAATTTTTTGATGTTTGCAAAAATCACTCCTAATGTGATTAAACTGGTAGGATAAATGCTACCGAGTGATTATTCTATGAATGTTGTCGGGCTAGACTTGCAGCAGGCCCGCCCGCAAGATAAGGTGGAGCTAATGGAGGAGACACAAAAAATAGTGACCACTGATTATCTCAAGCTCAATTAATAGGCAAAGAAAAAGGATGATCAGATAGCGGAGCTCAAGAGCAGAGTCGACATCTGAGTGAACAAGTTTAAAGCCCAGGAGAACAAAATAAAGCACTTGGAGAAGGAGAGGAGTGCCTTCGAAAGTCAGATCAAAGAGTTGTAGGCTATTGGCGTAGAGATCATTCTAACTCTCCAGTAGGAAGTTGAACTGAGTCGAGCAAACGAGGAGAAACTTCACATTGAGTCTGTGCTGCTAAGTGAGGGAATGAAGGAGCTCTGGTAGAACACAAATGTTGATATCAATGAAATAAAAGCCAATCTGGAGCTGGAAATTCAAAAGGAAAAGCAGGTCGAATTGGCCTTGAGCGAAAAAGAAAAAGAGGTTTCCGCTCTGAGCGAGCAAGTGTCCACATTGGACAGAAACTTCTTGGAGCTGAAAGCAATTTTGAGTGACAGGGAGGCAAAATTGGCTACCCTAAGGACCCAACCTCTTGTGCCCCAAATGAACTCATTGGTGATTGCCAAAGAGTTATATGCATCATACTGTGATAAGGTGAAGGCACCGTGCCTTACTCTTCAGCCCACCTTAAAATTTATGGCGCAAGCAGCTAGCCTATGCAGAATAATCAGTGAATCAATATAGCAAGTTCAGGAGTTAACTTCTGACAAAGTTACAGAGGCTAGGATCTTATTGGGCAAGTTGTATACAGCTTCCGATGAAGCATTGAGCAGCATGGGCATCGATGACCGAACGATGGTGGCCATGAGCATGAGTATTCTCATCTCAATGCATGAGGTCATTCAACAGGTGGTGGAATGTAGGGCTCGGTTGAACTAGGTTACCAGTGACATGCGGGCAAAATTTTATCATTTAACTCAGAGAGGCCTTCCCTCACTCTTCATTGCAGATCAAGCGGTAGCGCGTGTAGAGCATATTGTTTGCAAAGATCGAAGAGAAGAAGTAGGACCTTTCTGTCTTCCAATATTTTGATCAATCTCTGACCGTCGAGGAAATTGAGGGAATCGTGCATCAGCTGGCACAACTCTTCTTCCAACTAGAATTGGAAACAAAAGTATCAGGCGGATTGCCTTTCAAGGCAATCATCGATCTAAGGCTAGCTCATGAAAATATGTGAGCTCTCTCCGCACCATCAAACGAGGTCTGGACCAGTCTGCAGGCCACTCTCTCGAGGTTGTGATCAGTTTTGGGATGCTAAGCCAAAGTTTCTGGGGTTCTTCATTCCTCCAAAGGTGAAATGCCCCTGTGAGTCACCAAATTGTTCAACAAAAAATTGCCAAGCCTTTGCGGTTTTATTTCTACCTTTGCGGCTACGCCTTAATTTACAATTGCTCACTCCCTTCGGAGTGCTCCACGTGGCTGCCTCTCGAAGCTTTTGCTTTTTGCATCACCTCACTTTTTGATGGTCTCTATCTACATGCCATGTGGATTTTTCTGGCTGCTTTTAAAAGTTGGGCCTACCTTGTACTTTCTTTTGCTCGAAGTGCTCCACGTGGCTCTCTCTCGGAGCTTTCACTGGGTGTTCTTTGAACTTTTTGTCGGGCTTCGTCTGAGCGACACATAGTGATTACTACTGCGCTAGTTACCTTGGAAATGCTGCTAAAACTTGTTTACTCACCTGTTGCCATGTTTCTTGCCGTGGTGCCGTGTGTTCTCACTTGCTGCTGCATGGTTTTCTATTCCATGTCATGGCTTCGCTGGCATGCTCCTGGCCGATCGATGTTCGTTGTGGCAGCTCGAGATGATTTGGGTCATTGGTCTCTGCTTGCAGTGGCTTTTCTCTTAATACGTTTTCAGGCGGTGGGGTGGCCTATATGTACGACCATGTTTCTTTTATTAGGTTGTTGATTAAGTTTTGTAAAAACTCCCGAGCACTGGGAAGAAGGCCTTTGTAATAGTTTTGTTTAATTTGAAGACTCCAGACTGTGCCAAATAAATTCGGCCTCTCTGTTTATTCATGCATTTAGTGAGACTACTGATTTGTGCCGTTTTTCTTCTTTCATTGTATGAATGCCTATTCTTCAGCTTTCTGTAATCTTTCATAACTCAATAAATACAAATCATGTTTTCTTCGACTCTTCTGTGTAAAGCTAATAGTTATGCTAAGATTACGTTATGCAAATTAGAGGGTACTCTTACGTTTTAAGTGCTTTTGAGAAAATTAGCTTAATAAACAACAATTTAGTGGCTTGGACCTTTGCAATTTGTATTGTGCTTTGGTAAATTTTCTTAAGACTTTGGTGCATCGCCTGTAGTGTAAATTTCATATTTATGCTATCTTTCTTACCTTTTATTTCCCCACTAAATGAAGAGCCAGCTTCAGTAAAATCTCGGAGGTCACTTAGCTAGCGCACAATGTCCCCCAATAGCTAAGTTTCCCATGAGACTGCTGCTACATGCAAAATTCTGCATCAACAATACCTATAGACTTTAACGTTGAAATTCTTAAGGATCCCAGTCTCATTCATTTGGGAGACCAATTGGTGGTAAGACAAATACCCAAAGCAATGATAGATCCCAAGATACCAACATTGTTCTCAAATGCACACATCAATGACCAATATTTCCCACAAAATGTGGAGAATCCATTGTATAGATGTCCATCACAAATTTAAAAAGTTGTGGTAGCTCAACATACTCAAGAGAATCCAAACCTCTTGAAAAATCAAAACATACCACGACATAATGTTAACACAATGGGACCCAACATATATGAGATATCTACGGGTATGTGCATTTATTATAATGGAGTGGAGTGGAAACGGGCACGTACATGCAGGTTCAAATTTTAAAGAAGACGATGAGGGTGGAGATGAAGATGATGGGGGTTTGGAGGTCGCGGGAGCTGCCTTTTCTTATTTGGTGTAGAATTTGTAGTGGCGTGTGTTTTGGCTTCACTCAGAGCCATTCACGGTGGTTGGGTCTATTTTTGTGTAGTGCTCTGAGGGAGCTAGCATTGGGTGCGACTATTCTTTGAGTGCTCTTTGCTACTTTTGGCATAATTTTCCTCTATGGCGTGTTGATTGGGGGCTCAAATTTGTGGTGTGGCTCTTTGAGCCTTTATGTGTGGGGTTGGAGGTAAAGTCAGGGTTTCTTGTGGATAGTTTTTCTAAGGAGTGCGGTGGCCTATCTTTAGACTATGTTGGGCGTGCAGAGTTGGATGTGGTGTTTTTTTGCTATCCCCTCTCTCCTCACTTTCTGTTTGCATATTTTCCTTGTCTTCTCTGGATGTTTGGTAGCTTTTCTGCTTTTGTGCTGGGGCTTGATTTTTTTGGAGAAATGGTTGTTGGGCCCTTTGATTTAGGTTGTGGACAGTCTATGGCTTGTTTCAGACCTTGTCTGGATAGTAGGGTTGGAGGGTACTCCTTATTATCTGGTCGGATATCTTCTCTCTCTACTTGGTGGTTGTCCTTTCTTGTCCCTTCTTCTTTTCAGGTCCCTTTGTTGTGCGGGTTGTGGGGCTTGGGGTTCTTGCTGACGAGTTTCTTGAGGAGTTGGATGGCACTATCTCAGACCTAGACTGGTATGTCAGGTTGGAAGTGGTTTCTTATTGTTGTGTCTCTGCTTCTTTGGCTTTGTCTGTAGGCTTTTTGGGCTCTTCTTCCTTTGTGAGGGTGCGTTCATGGTTTTGGGATACAGTTGACGGTCTTCCTATTATGGAATGGACTGCAGATGATGAGGATGCCCCCCCTTTGCCTGGTGCCATGGATCTTTTTTGGCTGGAGGATTATCTATTCTTTAGCAAAGGAGGCCTGAGGGTTTAGATTTATGGTGGGAAATGGATTTTTTCCATGAACCTTGTTCATGTTTATCTGGGATCCATTGTGTGGGTCCTTCGCACTTTTTTGTGCAAAGTTTTTTTATTTCATGTTCTTACTTTTGTGGCTCTGCTTACTGGCCTCATGGAGATGGGCTCTTTTTGCTAGTTTGGTTGTGAAGGGGGCTTCTTTTACCCTTTCTGGTGGTCTGGTTGTGATCTCTCATATTGAGGTGGAGAGTTCTTGGCTGGGCTAGGTTGTTTTTTTGATTCAGCATCTTTGGTCTTCTTTAGAAAATCCTATTGAGGTGGTGATATCTTCTATGGAGGTGGAGATGGTTTTTTTTGAAGAAACTAGGAGGTGCTGCTCAAAGGGGTTGAACGGTACTTGGTTAGTTTAGCTTGAGGTCTGCTTCCCTTCAGGTCCTATGGAGGCGGGTCTCCTTCATATTGAGGTGGTAAGGAGTAATGTTGGTAGGGTGTTGACTTTCAGTTGGTTTGTCTTATTCAAGTTCAACATGTTGGGTTTGGGAGCTACTTCGTATGGTTCTCTCTTGGATTTTTGGTCCCAAAAAAACCTGGTTGAGGGTTTAAGGTCCCTTCAAAACCTTTGGGTTTTAGGTCCAAGGTAAAACCTTTTTGTTTTCAGTTAAGGGGTCTTGGCCCTCACCTTTCTTTGTGCAACTTGTTTGTTTTGTTGTATTCTTATTGCTTCTACTGAGCGGTTGTTGTTTGTATATGTTTGATCTTTTTTGTAGCATGTTCTTCTTGGATAGGGTTGTGGGTCCCTTCAAAACCATATTGTAATGGGTTTCAGGTCCCATCGAAACCTATTTTTCCTCTAATCAAAAACATATATGAGACATATTGGAATACCCAACAACAATGCCCCAATACTAATATGCAAAACATAGGAAATATTCCACCAAGACAACCACAACAACATGTAGTGAACCAACAAGGCAATAACCCTTTGCAACCAAAACTACATGTTAACAATCCACCTCAAGGACAACACATGTATCAAAAATCACCACAAGATCAAAGCATGTACCAAGGAAATGTTCAAAACCAAACTCAATACATGCATCAACACCAATACTATGATCCTAACACACAAAATAAATATGGATCATCGTCTACCCAAAACCTTCAACATCAAACATACATTTCAACACCACTAAATGTCAATGCCCAACATCAAACGTATGTTCAAACATAATTAAACACATATACATACAAAATCAAGAACCCAATCCTCCACAACACAACATTGGTGCACAACCTCTATCATAATACCAAACCTACGTACCTCAACAACAACACAACATACTTCAACAACAACACAACATACCTCAACAACAACAACATCATACCCTCAATACACAACACACCCACATTGGTCCTCAAGGAACCCATCCATCATTTGACACCCACAACATGGCCCAAGGGCCATCATATATACAAACCCCACAATATAACACACTCAACATTGTAGGGAAACAAGGTTATAATGTCTCTCCTTATCAAATGAACGCACCAAGTGATGATGTAACCTTACAAATCCAATTTATCAACCAAAGGATATCAAACATCCAAATTATAAAGTTGAAGAATAGCTATCCCTTTGATAATTCCATATCTATGATACCCTTCCCCAAAAACTTTGAAATATTAAAATTTGACAAATACAGGGGAAGAGGAGATCCAATAGAGCACGTGTGAGAATTCTCAGTAGCTTGCATGGATGTACAACAAAATGATATAGGTATTTAATGAGGATTTTCCCATGAAGTCTCAGTGGTGCCTCTATCAAGTGGTTCTCTCATTTACTCTCTGGTATAAAAACCTTTGATGAGTTGTCAGATAATTTTTTCAATCATTTCTCATACAAAATAGAGCAATATTAATGGTCCTCGATCTATACAAAATTAAACAAAGCCAAGGGGAATCATTTGCTTCATATCTATGGAGATGGAGACATAAATCTAGCAAATGTAAATGGTTTTTTCCAGAGAAATAGCTTATAGAAATATTTGTCTCTAACATACAAGCAAACATTAGCTACCAACTCACCACGTTGTGCCCTAGTAATTTAAAGAAACCATAAAAAAGGGTTTACTCATCAAAAGAGCTCTCATAGCAAGGGGGTTCATTAAACTATATAACAACAAAGATCAAGCTTCTAGTTCTAATGAAAAACCTAAAATATGGGCAAAGAAAAAAAATGTTACTAACAATGGAGTGGTAGATGCAAAATTTGTGTGAAATGTACAACCACCTAGCAATCCACATAAAACAATGTCCAAGCAGCTCAAGAAAACTACCCCCAAAATAATGCTCAAAACAATTAGCTCACATATCCTTAGAATAATTAGTAAAATAACTTGCAAACAAATCAAGGCCAGGATATTCAAAGAGGGTCGTCAAGGTAGAATAATCAAACTAGGAGAAAATTCACTCCATTGGGAGAAACTCTTGAGGTAGTTTTTCATAAAATCATCCAAAAGAACCTTATCAGGCTTCCTAATCCTGATAAAACAACTTATGATGAACCAAACTTCAAACCATCTTGCTACAATGAGAATGATCGATGTGAATTCCAAAAGATCAAAGGTCACACAACAAATAAATGTATGAGACTTAAAACATTGTACATGACATGATGATAGGAAAAGGAGAGGTCAACATTGAACATCATCCTGGGTCCTCTGGTAATAGAGACATGGGTATATACAAGGATTCACTCCTCGATCATGCTAGGGGAAATGACAAAGGTAAGGGACAAGATTACCAAAAAGTCAACTTCACCTATGACGAAGTTGTAGTAACTATCTGTCAAGATGATCAAAATATTAATGTCCTGACCATACTAGGTAAAATCCCTAAATGTAATGTGACTACATGAAGAGGAAAAGTCATGATCTAAGGAGCCCCACTTCTAGACAAAGTCACCATTAAGCCTTCCACTGACTATAGCATTGTTGAACAATTAAAGAAAACTCCAACATTAATCTCTATCCTTAAACTTTTAAAGTTATCACCAACACATAAAGAGATCCTATAGAAAGCTCTCATTGAATCTTCAGTGCCTAATGACCTTAACACTGATCAATTTCAAGCCATGGTTGGTACCATCACTTCACCCCATCACTTGGTCTTTTTCGAAAAAGACCTTCCCTAAAGATCCTTCCATAATCAAGCTTTGTATCTAGAGGTTTGTGTCCATAAACACAATATCAAGAGAGTCCTAATAGATGGGTGTGCAGTCTTAAACAAATGCACCCAAAAAATGGTAAAGAAGTTAGGATATTATGATGATGTGATTGACAATAACAAGCTTGTATCACCATAAGGGTTTATGATGCTATGGAGAGAAAATTCGAGGGCACAATAAGACTTCCAATACAAGTAGGGCCAAAAATAGAAAAAATAACTTGTCAAGTACTAGATCTTGAGTTGTCATATAACCTTCTCTGGGGACATTTGTGGATCCATGCAATGCAAGTAGTCTCTTCAACCTTTCACCAATGCTTAAAATTTATTTACAATGATAAGGAAGTTACAATATACACTGATATCAAACCCTTCCATTACTACTCAAACTTGGAGGAGAAGTACAAAAATCTCCTTCAAATACCTAGTAATGACATATCATTCCACCCATTTTCATATATCAACCCAACATCACTTGCTTCATCCTCAATTCCGTCTACATCAACTGATCCCCCAAAATTTGACCTCAAGATACAGGTGCTTGACAAGGGCTATGGAGAATACCATTTCAAACAATCCTTCTATATTATGGAGATTCCCCCATCACCAAAATCCTATGGGCAACCAAAGGAAATAAATAATGTTCAAGCTGTCACATATGAAGTCAAACCCATTATCTTCACCAAGTGGGGAGAAATGAAGGATTAAGTGGTATTCAAAGATGGACTCTCATCATAGATCTATAAAGAAGAACAAGAAGAACAAGAACAACTACATCCCCTTCCTATGGATCTTAGTAATAAAGGTTATCAAATAGAAAGAAATATGGGATACACTAGAAAAGGTGGCCTTGGTGTACACAAACAAGGTATAAGACAACCCATCATAATAGAAAATGTAATAAGAAAATGGGACTAGGTTATGGTTCAATATACATGGTTACCCCAAAAATTGAAATTACTTCTTAGTAGGAAACAAATCCTTCTACTATCGTTAAGATATTGGATAACTACAATCTTATTGACGACGACCTAAAAAATGTAGACCTATTTGAAGACTTCAGCATAAATACCATCACCTTCAAACCTACATCTTAGGACTACCATACTAAAATAAACTCCAATGAATGGGAATGGGAGTCTTGTGGCTCTAGTGACTATGACCTAGATACCCTTCGAGACCTTGATAGCTCTGTTATCCTTACCTTTTCTCCATCCAAATCCACCATAATTTTTGTTGATAACAATGATAACTTACCCTTATGTCACCTGCAATTGATTGATTGGGATCAATAACATCACACACCTATTGTGGACCTATTCTAGAGCAACAAAGCTATTGAAGAGTTCATTGGAATTCAAAAAGGTATCCACCAAGGAGATAATGAGGTCAGTTTTTCCATAGAACTAGAACAAGGAGCATACTTTGGAGGGGAGATTGCATCCTCCAATCGTAAAATCAAAATAAAAATCTAAAAATAAAAAAATGAGATCCCTTAGGGAAAACCACAATGTGGCTCTATCAGATCATGAAAAATAAAAAACAAAGGACGTATTTGAGGGTGAAAACCTCACAGAGGCACCTAATGATGAAGGATTCAATCTCCCCATTATAGAGTATCAAGAACATTTATTAACCTTGGTTGAAGGTTTTGAACCTATCAACATTGGAACAACAGACAAACCAAAAGTAACATATCATGTAGCTTCCTTAGATCTAGAGGAAAAATTAAATTTCATCACATTCATCAGGGAATGTAAGATCAACTTCCCTTGGACATATGTAGATATGTGTGGGATAGATCCAACTTTAGTGGTGCACCATCTAATGGTATTCCCTACATCAAAACCAGTTAAGCAAAATCTTCACAAAATGCACCTACAAATAGCACTATTAGTCAAGGTGGAGCTTTAGAAACTACTAGACATGGGATTCATCAAACATATAGACTATCTTGAGTGGGTATCCAACCTTGTACTGGTATCAAAAACCAATGGGGGCATATGAATCTATATAGACTTTAGGGATATTAACAAAGCATGTCCTAAGGATGACTTCCCCCTTCCCAACATTGACATATTAGTAGATCTAATTGTTGGTCATGAAATTCTTCCATGAATGGATGGTGTTTCCAGGTATAACCAGATAAAGATAGCCCCTGAAGATCAACACAAAATAAAATTTACCTATGCTTGGGGAACTTGTTTCTTGAACGTCATGCCATTCGGCTTGAAGAACGTAGGAGCTACATATCAAAGAGTGATGAATACCATTTTCCATGAAATGTTTCACATCACCATGGAGGATTATGTAGATGATCTATTGGATAAATAAGTCACAAGACAAGAACACCTGGCTAACTTATCTAGGATATTTGATAGATTGGAGGAATATAACTTGTGTCTAAATCCAAATAAATGGGTGTTCGACATAACATTTGGGAAACTATTGGGTTACATTGTATCTAGAAGAGGTATTGAGGTGGATCCCAATAAAGTCAAGGCTATCTTGGAAATTCCTCCCTTGAGAACATTAAAACAACTATGTAGTATATAAGGAAAGCTTTAGTCTATCAGAAGGTTCATTGCACAACTAGCAGATAAATGTCATCCATTCACACACTTTCTCCAAAATGATGTAGCATTCAAATGGGATGGAAGCTGTGATCAATCTTTTCAATAGGTAAAGGAATATTTACTCACTCCCTCAATATTGATGCCTCCAATTCAAGATAAAGCAATGATTATCTATGTGTCCACAACAACAACAACTTTGGGAGCTCTATTAGCACAACTTGATGAATAAAATAAAGAATGAGTAGTTTACTACATTAGTCATACCCTGGTAGACTATGATTTGAATTATACACTCATTGAATGAGTATGTATATAAATTGTCTTTGCAACACAAAAGATTAGAAATTACATGTTAAATAGACAAATCAAGTTGATATCTAAGATAGAACCCTTGAAATATCTCCTGGCAAAGGCAACTCTTAAAGGAAGAATCACTAAGTGGGTCATGATACTTAGCAAATTTTACATAGAATATGTTGATAGAAAATCCATGAAGGGACATGTGATAGTAGGTCAGTTAACAAAAGAACCAATTGAAGATCATCAACCACTCATAGCAGAATTTATAGATGAGAGTTTCCTGCTAACAACTCAGTCAACCTGTTGGACCATGTACTTCAATGGATCCCACACTTAGCATGACTCAGGGGTCAATATCCTATTTCTCACACCACAAGGAGATAGTATACAAAAAGCATACATGATTTCCTTCCCTTTTATAAACAATATAGATGAGTATGAAGCACTGATCATTGGGTTGAAAATGGCTATGAAATGAAAAATTAAGGAACTACAAGTCTATGGTGACTCCTAGATGGTCATAAGGCAAGTCAACAGTGAATACCAGACTAAAGATGACAAGCTCATGCCATACAAAATTATGGTGGATAGCTTCAAACAATACTTTTTGGTCATCATCTTTAAACATATCCCAAGGGTTAAAAATAAAGCAGTTGATGCTATGGCTACTATCAGTTCACTCCTTGAAATACTAGAGAACATTCTTAGATATGAATTCCTATTGGAATAGTTTCTTATACCAACATTCGGCATCCTAGAATCTGAACTAGTGTGTGATGTTGTTGGTCCTAACTCACCTTTGTATGATGACACATTTTCCTATATCCAACACAAAATCATAACACCCCACCTAATGTCCAATCAAAAGAAAACCTTCATCTATTGAACTTCCTAATTTACTATCCTTTGAGATACCTTATACTACTGAAGTCTTGATGGTATGTTACTTCGATGTCTTAACATGGAAGAAGTGCAAACTACCTTGCAAGAGGTACACGAAAGTGTTTATGGGTCCCATGCTAGTGGAACTAACCTAGTCCAAAAGATACTTTGAATAGGGTACTACTAGCTATCATTGGAGCAAGAAGAAATCCATTTTTCCAAGAAGTGTCATCAATTCCAACAACATGGAGATATTGTACATGCACCCACACAAGAGTTGTATCCTATTACTACTCCATGGCCCTTCTCTCAGTGGGGACTGGACCTAATAGGAAAGATATCACCAACCTCTTCCAACAGACATGAATTCATCATCACTGCTATTAAGTACTTTAAAAACTGGAAAAGCTATTCCTTTAACTTATATCACAAGGAAACAAATAGCTAAGTTCATTCTTAAAAATTTTATCTATTGATATGGTATCCCACAATCTATCATAACAGATAATGAAACTCCATTTAAGAAACAATATGTCCATAATCTCTGCTCAAGATTCTCTATACAACATCACTTTTTAACCCATATTATCCCCAAGGAAACAACTAGGTTGAAGCATCCAATAAGACCATCTTGAAAATACTAAAGAAAACTGTTAATGACACCAGTCATTATTGGAAACTATAGCTAAACCTAGCCTTATGGGCTTATGGAACCAACATCCGTACACCTACAGGTGTAACTCCCTTTTCCTTGGCCTATGGATCCAAAGAAATACTACCTAAAGAGGTTGAAATATCATCCCTAAGAGTGTCATTGAAGGATCTTGTTAGCAACGAAGAGTGTCAAGTATCTAAAATTAATGAGCTTGAAATCATAGATGAAAGATATTTGAGCCATCGAACCATCTACAAGCCTATCAAAATCAGGTCAATTGAAGATTCAATAAGAAAATAAAAATAGCAACTTTTAGGTCGATGACTCAGTCCTAAAGGAAAATTAGAAAATCTAGCTGAATCAAGATGAGAAAGGTAAGTTTGAATCAAATTGACAAGGTCCCTAAATCATTACAACAAGCTACAACTCTGGAGCATATCAATTGGCTAATCAAAAGGAGAACCTCTAGTTGAACCTCTTAACAAAAATCATCTCAAGAAGTTCTACACATAAGAATATTAGAATATCCCAAGCAACAAATTGAAAAAAGAAAAAAAATCAAAAATCAAGAAAATAGTAAAGAAA
The DNA here is from genome assembly GCA_007115665.2 of Sequoiadendron giganteum. NCBI lineage: Eukaryota > Viridiplantae > Streptophyta > Pinopsida > Cupressales > Cupressaceae > Sequoiadendron > Sequoiadendron giganteum. The sequence continues at coordinate 516,971,834 of CM021104.1, read as the reverse complement.
AATAAAAAATCTTTTAAGTTAAAACCACCTTGTGGTGATTCTAGGATTGGTACCATAGTGAAAATCTAGTAAACAAGTGCTACATTTGAATAAGACTTGCATCCTCATCTACCAACACTATCTATCTAGATCGTATCCATTCCATCCATCCCATAATAAAATGTGCACCCAACCATGTCTTGAAAACTGATCAAGTGTTGAACCTTGTTGCACCATATCTATCCACCATCTATATTATCCACCTATTCCTAATAAAATTCAATCTTATTACAAATTGGGGGCAACCTCCTGAACCTGGTGGTAAAATGGATCCTTGTTAATTCCATTGCTCGTAAAAATCTATCAACACAAAATCGAAAACATCCAAAAAACTATCAAAATAAAAAACATCTAGAAAACTGTCAAAATCGAAAACAAATTCATAAAATAAAAAATACAAAAAACATTGTAGGTCATCTCCAAACAAGCCGCAATTGAGTCAATACAATTGAACTATATTGTCTCTAAGCTTGCACATAGGAAATTCCATCATCGATGAGCCCCCGAGGCACTAGGTCAGTCCCTTTAGGTGCCCCTCTTGGTCTTTAAACTTGGTTGAAAATCCAAAAACATTCAAATATCTTATCAAAATCTAAAAACATTCAAAAAATTCAGAGAACTCCAAATAATAGTCACTCAATACAGTCAAACTATGATGTCTTTGTGTCCATCATGTAGGAAAGGCTATTATTGATAAGTCGCGAAGGCACTAGGTAAGTTCCTTTAGGTCCTCCTATTTGTCTCTAAATATCTCGAAAAACAAAAAAAAAGCATCAAATAACATTGAAAGCACAAAAAAATTCAACAAATCTTAAAAAAATCCCATCTCTATTATCACCTATCCGTAAGAAACTTTTCATTCATAATAAACAATCATCGCCTTCAACCTTTTCCAACACAATTAGAAAATAAAGCAAAACATCGAAATCCAAAACTTCCAAGAAAAAAAAAATGATTGGATCATCATTAGACTAAAAAAATTCTTAAGTATTAACTACCCTACCTTTTGAGAATCAACATCAACATCCTGGCATATGTCTTAATGGATAAAACGTTCCTATAATAGACAACATCGATGGGTAAACATCTTGAAACATCAAAACATCTATCGAAAGTGATACAAAAATATTGATTATCTTTTTTATGATCTTATCTTTTTGATTTATCTTATTGTCACATTCCCAAGATCTCTTGAGGATGTCCATAAGGATTTAGAGAGGAAGGAATGGGGCATTGATCAATGATTTTCTATCTGCTTTGTTTGTTGGATATTTTTGCAATACTACCACAATGAATACTTGCTTTGTTCTATGTGTAGACATGTAAAATTGACTTAACACCTATCACACACCCCAAACAACATCGAACAACATTAAACATCATCCCAAAACATCTTGTAACATCTCAAAATTACTTATAATTTTCTCAAAACACCTTGTAACTTCTTGAAATGACTTAGAATCATCTTGAAACATCCCGTAACATTTTGAAATGACTTAGAATTGTTCCATAACATCTCAGAATGACTCAGAATTGTCTCATAACATCTTGGAATGACTTAGAATTATCTTGTAACATCTCAAAATGACTCAAAATTGTCCTGTAACATCTCAAAATGACTCAGAATTATCTTGTAACATCTCAAAATGACTCAAAAGTATCCTGTAACATCTCTAAATGACTCAAAATTGTCCCAAAACATCTTGTAAGATCTCAAAATGACTCAAAATTGTCCCATAACATCTTAGAATGACTCAAAATTGTCTCGTAACATCTTGGAATAGCTTGAAATTGTCCCGGAACATCCCATAACATCTCGAAACCATCCCAAAATGTCTCAAAACATCTCAGAATCATCCCATAACATCTCAGATAATCTCAGAATCACCCCAGAGCATCTCAGAATCATCCCATAATATCTTAGAACATCTTAGAATCATCCCGAAATAGCTTAGAATCATTTCGTAATGTCTTAGAACATCTCAGAATCACCCCGAAACAACTCAAAATCATCCCGTAATGTCTCAAATCATCTTAGAACCACCCCCAAACATCTCAAAATCATCTTGTAATGTATCAGATCATCTCAGAATCATCCCACAACATCCCCACATCACACCACATTGAAACAACATCAAAAACCCTAATTCCTCTATTAATTGAATAATACAACATTATTTAATTAATTCAGTTTTTCATCATTTCTGAAAAATTAAATAAATTTTCATTTATTTAATGAATTCTTAAAAATCCTAATTTTTCTATTGATTAAATAAAACAACATTGTTTGATTAATTCACGTTTCATCATTTCAACCAATTAAATAAATCACGTTTATTTAATAAAGTCCTAATCTCACTTTTTTCCTTCTTGATTGATTAAATAACACCAATTACTTAATTACGTCGCTAAAACACCTTATTCCTCTAAGTTGATTAAATTATTAAATCACAATAATTTAATTATGACACTTTCCCTCCAAAATTTGAATAATTAAATCAAACTATTCAAATAAAAAACCAAATCAAACTAATGCAACTTTGTTTGCAAAAGTCAAACTTGATTTGCCTATTCAACTCCAAAAAGGAATTAATTAATTAAATCAATTAATTCATATTCCTCACCCACTTTCTGATTGAGCAAATTATGATTGTTGATTGAGCAATCTAATTTGTTAACTAATCAATCTAAATTTCTAACTGAGCAATCTAAGTTGTTAACTAATCAATCAATTTCCTAACTAAGCCACCAATTTCCTAACTAAGCCATCTAAATACTAACTAATCAATCTAAATCCTGACTAATCAATTTGAATCCCTATCTAATTGATCTATTTCTCAATCACCCAAATTGTGCAATCAACTTTGTACAATATTCTCATGTCTAAATCCTCTCAATACACTTTGACCGTTGAAATGGATATTCTTCAACACGATCCTAATCATTCATTTCAAATCACATATTCTATATAACAAACCCCTTTCCTCACAAATAATGATCATAGAATCAACACATTGTGCAATGAAGTGTTGTCAAGAACACCATTGATAGAGCTTCACCATTTGTTCAATCAACCAACCAAAACAATCACTCATCAAGCTTTTGCACATGAAATTCAGAGGCTTCACGATGATAAGAACAACCCAACATCAGGTGAATACACTCTACTACAGGATGGTAAGATTGGGTTATTCTTGTAAATTCATTTCTATAATCATAGATTCATTTCGTATGTGTAGGTTTAGATCTTATATTAATATGTTTAATCTTAGTTTAGATTCTTAGATTAGCATGTTTTGATCCCTTTTCCTATCTAATGTTCTCCCCTCACACATTCTGGCATGGCTGGTGGGACCCTTGTCCCCTCCTCTAACATTCGTTTAAGCCATTTTTGAAGTTGCGGGTCCCGAAAATGCACTTGACAGAGTTTTCACGGGCTGCCTAGAAAACTTGCACACTTGACTATCAAGAAAATTGAGTAGTTGCAACAAGCATTGTGTAGTTGCAACAAGAATTATGCAGTTGACATGGGAATTGCGCTTCTTCTTCAAAACCAATGCTTTTGCTTCAAGACCTGAGCATCTGCTTTTGACAGTGTTAGCAGTTGCTCATAGATTTGAGTAGTTGTTTCAAGACTAGTGCTTTTGCATTTTTTCTCTGAGCATTTTCTCTAAGGACTAAGCAATTGCTCTGACAGACAAGTGCATGGATCCTGTACTATTGTAATGAAATTTTCCAATAATTTTTTCTTGTTTTTGGATGTGTAAACAGGTATTAACATATTTGATGCAGGATTCAAGTGACATTAACATGTTTTTTGTAGGGAAGACGATCGGTCGAAGATTTTTGGATCTACAATTAATTTTTCTTAACTTAGGAATCTAATTTGACACTCTAAAATGAACAAACACAAACTCACATTTGATTTTAGTGTTTAAAATTGAACCAATTCATGCTTTCTTAACTTAGGAATCTGATTTTGGTGCTCTAAAACGAACAAAAAAAAACTCACATTTGATTTTAGTGTTTAAAATTGAACCAATTTCATGTTTTCTAAACTTAGGAACTCTCATTTTTGGTGCTCGTAAAAAGAATAGAAAACACTTCAATTTTGGGATATAAAAATGAACACATTTCATGTTTTCATAATTACGAACTTTAATTTTGGTGCCTAAAAAGAGCTCAAATTATTTCTGATGCACACACGACATGCATTTGTTGACCAATTAGAGACTAGGACTGTTTTGTTAGAAACGCTCAAATTTGGAGCTTAAAATGAACAAGTTATTTATTTTTTGGATTGCACCATTGCTATTTTTGACTGATATCTTGAATACTTCCTATTGGTGCAAATAAAAAGAACATTTTTTTTATGTTATTCACATATTTTTTGGGGATAACATTGCTCGAGGTGTTTAAAATGAATCAATTTGCTATGGATTGTTCATTGTACATTCATTGATTGCCAAAGCTGAAGTGTTTTATCTTCTCCCCTCACACCTTTTGGTGATCTTGGGTGAGAAAAAGAACATTTTTGAGCATTGCACTTTATTTTTAAGTTTACCTTAAAGAGGGGGCTTTCCTTGAGATACATCCCATGCTGGAGAACTCATTCCAAGGTCTCAAAGCACGTTTACTATCAGGCTATATTAAAGGTTGTGTAATCATAAAAAATTAGCTTCAAGCCATGCTGACAACAAACTGCACCTAATTCTACGCCTTAAGTGGAACGAGAATGGTTAAACAGCCTTAGTTGGCCAGCGGGTGAGTGTCATATTTTCATGTTCACAATTATCACTAAGACCCAAATTGTTTTAGAGGCCACCCTATTATTCAAAAACATTCTCTAAAAGTGGTGCATCAAAATTTACTTATGAGAAGTTACTTGCCATGTCTGGCTATAGGCCCGTGCCATAAGTTGCATGTAAAATAATCTCTTTGGAGCATGAGGCAAGCCTACCTAAGAGAATGGTTTCTATCCCCTAGGGTTGTAATTGCTGGTTTATGTTAAACTTTCCCATTACATTCAAAACAATTTAACATCAAATTTTTTGGTTGATTTAAAGAAAAAGAGTACATTCAAACAAAAACTGAATGAGATGGTTGAACCAAAAACCCATTGACTTAGTGCATACTTGTAAAAGAATCCTTCTGTTTGCACCCCTTGAAAGGATCTTTCCTTAAAGGTTTCTGAATATTTCAGCTTTGATTTCAGGTTACATTGATCAAGGTAAACATTTGGGAACTATGGCTTGGGTGTTGTGATTTCACAACCTAAGTTATAGACATGAAGGTCACATAACTCCATGCTTGTTGAGTTAGTCCAAGTGTTTTTTTATCACTTTCCATACTTCAAACATGGAGAAAAGTTGATAGAAATTTTTTATAGGATCATTGTTCGAACCAAAACAATTGGAAAGCCAGAAGGTCCGATAGTCCCACATCCATTATTTCCATCCTACCCATTGGAAATAAAAACAAAACAAAACATTGGGGTCATTCCTCCACTCAAACATCTATGATATCAACAGTTACTTGGGACTCACAAATAGTACAAGTAAGCTTTCTCACAACATATCCTCTGGACAAGGAAGTGGAATATGGACCATAGTTCTTCAACATTTTGATTTCCAAGAAGTAGTACCATTCCAAAATGGCACTCAAACCCTAGAGTATCGAGCTTTACAACAACCATCCCATAACACCATCCAACTTTATGACCATCTAGCGACCAACTGCCTTAGTTTAGCAATCAAACCTTGTAGCATTGATCCTTCAACCTAGTCTCACATACATCGAAGGTGAGCAAACTGACATTATAAGAAACTAGAGAACCTTCATATATTAGAAGAATGAAACACCTCACCAATTTATCATCACATCAATCATCTTAGATGAAGAGGAAGAGAAAGAATACATAGTAGTAGGAAGACCCATGTTACCACCACTCGCATGGCAATAAATATCCTCTTCATGATCTCACACAAGGTCAAGATTCCTAAAGTAAGGTCTATAGGTCATCATTTCAGACTTAGGCATCTTAGTCCAAAATCTCTCAAGAAACGCCTTTAGGCACTTCATAAAACTATAACAAGGTTGGTATACAACTTTTACAAGCATGCTTCAAGGAACAATCTGAACTTGTATTTCTTCTACTATAGTCAGAATCGTGGTATGTTCCAATAGTTCCAACATCTCACATAATTTGTATCCTATCATTTAGGACAACATTAGGTCTTTATGATTTAAGTCACCTAGAGAGTTCAAACGTTACACCACTCTCCCACAAGGGACCCAAGTTGTTTATGACAACCATGAGATCACATTATAGGAAGAAAATGGAAACAAACAAGAACAACATCAGCATCCCACCAACAAACACCATGAATGATGAAATTGGCCAAAGAGGATATAAACCAAGTGACCTTACGATAAGGTATTAAGTATCAAAAAATTATCAAAACATGTCGATCTATTACCCAAATCACTCTTATCAAGGGTCACAACATCAAGTAGGGCAACAACATCAAGGGTTTCAAAACCCCCATCAAGGAATAAGTCAAGAACATCAAATTGCCTTGAATAAAATTGAAAGAGATCTTGAGGAAATTAAATGAAATCAAAATATGGCATATCTCCAATACCACGTGCAAATTTGGAACATTACATATCAAAATATTGACAATCCTCAAACACCTCAATATCCACAACAATGACACTTCCAATATCTATAGTATCTAGAAGTTTCGCAACACCAAGGTGTACCTCAAGTGCAATATCAAAATGTACCTCAATCACAGTATCAAGAATTTTTGCAACACAAAGATGTACCTAATGTGCAATATCAAAATATACCTCAAATATAGAATCAAGGAGTCTCACAAAATCAAGAGCAAAAAAATCAAGAAAATCCATAGAGGAAAGATTACCAACCAATAAGGAAATTCACAACTTTGGAGAGACTTTAGAGGTAATCATGCATGGACTAGTACACCAGGACCTTATCAAAATCAATGTCAATCCATCTTATGGTGAACCAAGCTTTAAAATCCCTTGGTATAACCAATACAAACGATGTGAGTTCCAGAAAATCAAGGGTCACCCAACAAGCAAATGTGCTACACTTAAAAATATCATCCAAGACCTTATTGATCAAGGAGAAATAGCTATTGAAGATGACATTCAAGGTTCATCTACTAATGACAACAATGATAATGTCTCAACCTCAAAAGTTGAAAGCAACGATCAAGAGCTATCTATCACCGATCACATTGACAATGTTTCTACATCATCCAATGAGTAAGAGGACATACATCATGAATTTAATCCCAAGCACGATCAAAATCAATCACCCAAGTCTAGCAATGATTAAGTCCAAGATATATTTACATCATCCAACCTCATGGCAGTACATATTGATGATCAAGAGACTCTTGATCTAACACTTATATCCAATGCAAAAGATCTAAGCCAAGAGTCATTACTAATATGTCCACATTTTGAGGAAAGCCATGGATCTCTTACAAGTAATCCCTTCTTTGAAATTGATCCATGTCAAGAATTTGATCTAAAGCATGTCAAAGATAATATCACACAAAATCAAGATCAAGAAACCTTACCATCAAAATACTACAATGACTTGGTAGATATCTTCCAATACATCCAAGGTTTTCCAAAAGAAAAATAAATCCATATACCAAGCACACATACATCTACCCATGGGATGCTTAATTGTAATGGACATGTAGATGATATTCATCTAAGACAAGAGTCCCATACTCTTGATATCATTACCAAAGAACAAGAGTCTCCTACTTTTAACATTTGTACAAGATCAAGACATAACAGAAGCTAGAGACATCAAGAAGGGATCATGAAGAAGACTTATACATAAGTTGTGAATCATAAATATCTTGTGGAGACATATAAAAAAGGGATCATAAAGAAGATTTATATATAAGTTGTGAATTAGAAACATCCTATGAAGACATATAAAAAATGAATCATGAGGAAGACTTTTATGTGGATAGTAAATCAGAAACACCTCTTGAAGAGGCATTAAAATCTAATATTTTATAAGATCAGGCTGAATATGTCAATAAGGAAGGTATCCCACATTTGAAGGATCCTATTAGTGAGGAAGCTACCATATTTAAAGATCCACAACAAAGCAAAGAAATATTAGAAAATTATTTCCAAGGTGAGACATATCCCATTGCAAATAAACTCTCTCAACAGATTCAGTATCAAGATAGAGGATTAGGCCTACATGAACAGGGTATCCTAGAATTAGTGCAGATTATTGGAATCAAGGTCTTGGTTATTCAAAGTAATCTAAACATATCAGTGATACCTCCATAATATCGGGGGAAACTTTATCTAATGAAAGAATCAACATAGAGAGCATGAAGAGTCCTTATTATGAAATTGATATCAACGCTACAACTAGCCATGTCAAGAATCATCATCCACATATATTCCCATCCTTTGATTGAGACCAACAACAAAATAAAAATCTATATCAAAGAAAGGAACAAGTTATTCAAGAAAAATAATTAAAAAAGCAAAATGGATGAGAAAATTTTAAATGGATACAAAAGAAAAAGAAAGAAAATCATCCCTATCAAAATCCATTAGTCAAAGAAACTATGGGGAAAAATCAAAAAGGGAAATCCATCCCTCAAAGATGTCCAAAAATGCAAAAGAAAGCTTCAAGAGTGACTTACAAAGTATATCAAGACATTGGTCCCAATCGAATCTCCATATCCACCCATCATTTCTCATCATCCCAAGTTTGGAGAGTCAAAGGTTCCAAACAGTCGACCAATCCATCTAAATATCATATCCCTCAACACATTTTTCCATCAATGATATCTAAATATCACATTGACCATGTGTTGGAAGCAACTCTTTATCATAAGGACTCTAAGGGAACTCTATCGTGATGTGTGCATCAAGGTAAGGTTAACTCCAGTATCAACAAAGAAGACAAGAATTGTTAGGGGTTACATTCAAGCGCTTGTATCCTATCAAAAAAACTCCTCCAAATAGGATATCATTGGCACGTCATGACACTAACAATGACCATATCAACACCATCATCATCTACATCATCACCACCAGGTGGTTCAATATGAGAAAAAAAGTGTCACCATGATGAAAACTTGGTAAACAAGCATCTTGTGTGACATCAAAAATCAAGAAAAATCAAGAAAAATAGTCAAGAAAAAAATCGTCCTCTAGTGAAAACCACTATGGCAGCACTTTGGACAAGTACCATGATGAAAACCTAGAAAATAGGAATCATGTGTAGAATTGAGCATCTACATGCACCATTTTAGGTAGAAGCATCTCAACTTATCCATAACGAACCCAAGCCATTATTTCCAAAATCCAACTTATCTTGATCTTGACAAATGTTTGATATACATTTTACACTTGCTTATGGAAAACATCTTGATATGGTTCATTATCATTTATCCTATCATATCCAACATTATCTAAGCCATGAGGCATTGTCCAAAGGGAATACTCTATCTAAACATGTTATCCTATCAAAAGATAATCCATCACCTACATTGCTAGACACTAGGGGTAAATGATTTCATCTTGCTTCAGAATAAATCTTGACCTATGTCTTCTAGCTCACATTGTAATCTAGGCATTTATCCCAACAACAAGGTATACCACCAATGCACTATCAGGTTAAACTTTGAAATTTTTTGTCCCATCAACAAGGTATACCACCAATGCACTATCAAGGTAACCTTCAAAATAGTTCATCCCAAAAACAAGGTGTACCACGAAGGCACTACCAAGGTAACCTTCAAAGATGATGACAACATGGATTATTCCTTCGCTCAAGAATTCTAAGATATCAACAATTGCTTGAACCCCACAGCTAGTTCAAGTAATATTTTCCAACATATCCTCTAGAAAAAAAAGGTGAAGTACCAATCCAAGTTTTCAACATCTTACACCCTAGGCAAAAGGGTAAAAATAAAAATAATCAAAAATTCAAAAGCATGTGAAAAACATAAAAAAAAACAAAACAACATCGTTGGATTATTCCTTCACTCAAAAAAGTCTAAGATATCAACATTTTCTTGAACCCCACAACTAGTTCAAGTAGATTTCTTGCAACATATCCTCTAGACACAAAAAAGAGATATCAATCCAAGCTATGAATGTTGTTTACCTAAAAAACAATTCATGTTGTGAGTCAAACGGTCAAACTACGTGGTCTCTGTGTCTACAACATAGGCAGGGATTTTTCTCCCCGAGACCCTAGGTCATTCCCCTTAGGTTTTCAACATGTTTTATTTTAACTTAGTCAAAAAATACAAAATCCAAGAAAACATATACAACATACAAAATCCAAAAACACTCACAAAATAGAAAAGGTTAAAAGGTCAAACCAAGCAAACTACGAGCCTCTAAGTGTACAACATAGGCAAGGATTATCTTTGATGAGTCCCCAAGACCCTAGGTTAGTCCCCTAAAAAAAAAAAAAATTATAAAACTTATAAAATCATAAAGACACATCCATCATCAAAAATCCGCGATAAGCATCTCATCCATAATAAACAAATCATCACAATAATCCTTTGACAAAAAAAACAAAAAAACAAAACAAACATCAAAATCTTGGACTTTCAAGAAAAACGATTGCATAAGAGCTGACTATAAACATATGGAAATAATGCAAAAGTATCAACTACCTATCTTTTTGATAGGTACCAACAACATTCTGAGATATGCCTTAACGGATCCATTCCTACGATAAACATGATAAAAAATGGATAATAGCCCCACCCTAAACAGATATGGAAAGTGATCCTGCAAATTTGTTTTTATCTTTTTTTGGTCTTAACTTTTGTGATTTATTTTATTGATTCATTCCTAGGATCTCTCGAGGATTTCCATAAGGATTTAGAGAACAAGGAATGGGGGCGATTGAGCATCATTTTGATTTGCTGTTTGTAAGATATTTTTGTAACATTACCATGGAAAATACTTGCTTTATTGGGTATGTAAGTTGTATTAAAATAGTTCATGAAGCAGTTACATGTTATGTGTTCTATACCTCTCTATGTGACTGGTCTCAAATGTCTTTCATGTAACCCCCCTATACTTTAAACAAAGTTTTCATATGTCTGGTATGAACAAAGATACTCTTTGTTTGTAGATTCAAAGTCCACACAATGGATACAAACTCACCTTGGTAATTCATACCCTGGTGCATCATATCCGTTTGCTACATCAAACAAAGTTTTTCAAATTGTGAAGTCTTTAAAGCAAAGAAAAAGAAACTCATTAATCACTATCCATCATCAATAGTTTTTCTGATTAACATAAAAAATTTATCCATCATCATATTTCTAACATCATCATATTAACATCATATTTCTATCCATCATCAATAGTTCTTCTAATTAACATCATAATTTCTATCCATCCATCAATATTTCTTCTAATTAACATCCATCATCAATATTTCTTCTGATTAACATTTATCCTACATAGAAACATCATTAGCACAATATTCATACTACATCCACAAATTTTATCAATACATATCATGATGATAATAAACCAATAAAAACATCATGTATCATGTATGGGGCATTCACTTATCAACATAAATCACATCATAAATGAAACAAAGTATGATTCATTCATCCACATCAAATTCATACATTAGAAAAGCACAAAAACACATATAAAAATACATGATCATATATCACCATCACATAAGCATAAAATGAGGCTAAATTGAAGAAGGTATATCTGATATATATCATCATCAAAAAGGGAATATATCATAATTACATCATCCGCAGTGACACAAGTGTGATAGGATAATACAAAATCATAACATATATATGAGGTCTTGACTAGAATAATGAATATATATAACACATGTCTACAAAATGCCTCTACGCCATGAAACAATATGAAGATCAATTGCAAAAAAGGTAAGACCCCGACAGGAGGGACGAAACACTAATGACCACCAAAATGATCTAGTTGTCTCACAGACTGATCACTTGCACCTGCACCAGCACCACCATCACTCGCAACACTCGACTCCCCAAACCATGGACATTGAGAGGCCCTAGGAACAATAGCATCATATAAGGTTTGATAATAGGTGGATGTATGTAGATACTGATCTTGCTCAGCTCGCATACTATCATGCTCTACTTGAAGAGTATCTCTCTATGCTGTCAATAACAATACTTGAGCCTCTACAACATGCCATCGACCAATCTCAGTCTCTCGCTCAACCCTCAAAGTGTCTACCAAAGCCTCCACAACCTATCACCACACAATCTCTACATCTTTGGATGAATTCATCTAAGATAGAAATATATGACTATCCCTAGTTGGTGGAGGAGGAACCAAAACCTATCCCTAACCCTATGCGGGAGGCACCTGCTTATCCTAAATACCCTATGCCTCATCATGTAAAGCTTGATCCAACTACTTTGTGAGAACATTAGTGCACTATCGCTCCTCACGATGACCTGTAATACTTGCTTTTACCATAATGGGATCACCCCAGGATCAGTAAACCTCAAAGGATTGTGTCATGCCCACCAAACATTAGAATTGTGAGTAGTACCTAGATTTTCCTTACCAACTGATCAACCCCAACCAATTGGGGCAAGTGATCTAAACTCAGCAACCACAGTATCTATATCAGCTTCGAGGCCCCATACATGGAACTTCAAAGTAGTTTGACCAGACCAAGCCTCATACACATCAGGAACCTGCCCTTGTCTCTCTCAAACTGGCAACAGACTCGGTCTGGTAGATAACACTCTATCATAGAAGACGAATGACCCATCAACCAATGGATCTATCAATAGTAAACAAGATGATCAACATCCTCTAGCCAAACCTTGCAACTCATATAAGGTCTCCACATGAAACCAAAAATATCATCAAACACACGACGCCAATAATGCAGGTCCCCAAGCAACGTGTAATGCATAAAGTCCCCATAACGATAAGAGTATGGATCATTCAGAGAACAATCCTATATCCTATCTAAATGAGTCACTGCAATATGCTCCCACGCCCAAATGTACAAAAGTGAAACACCTACAGACATAGAATTCTTGCCCCAATACACCACCTCATGCATATCTCAGTAAAAATGAGTAAGGAAACAAGCACCCCAGGCATATCTCATCCCATGCTCTAGCATACTCTCGATACATGTACCCAAACCCATAACAAATTGTCGACCTTGCCTATTAGGAACAACTAATCCTGATACCAGACCATAGAGGACAAGTACAATAGGATCTACAATGTCAGAAAACCTAGATAAATCAACCTATGAATCATGAACATCCAAGTGTGCAACACCTAACAAAAATTGCATAGTGTAGGCACCTTGTCAAACATGATATGTAATGAGCTCACTATGAATAGGAAGATGAAGTATCCTCCAAACATCCTCAAGAGTAATAGTAGCCTCCCCTGTAGACAAATGAAAGGAGGATGTATCAAAGTGCCACCTCTCCACAAGAGTAGTCATCATCATCATATGATTCCTAATTGGAGGCATGTAACAAATATAATGTAATCCCACAAAATCAAGAAATTCCCACTCCAACACACTAAAATGGGAAATCAGATTGAACAAGTGGTGCAAAAGTCTCTCTCTCATCATAAGTGCTTAGAGACTCACCTGCAATCATTATAAATGAAGATGTTAGGGTTTCACTCTAAACATGTAAAGCAACAAAAAATGACATGTGCATGATGGAAAATGACGTTTAGGATGACAAACAGACACATGCTAGGGTTTAGAACAAATACTAATAGCAAACAACAGAAGAAAGCAACTGCTAGGTTCTAGGGAAAATGCTCAACAAATACCAGAAAAGGGTTTTGTTTCCAAGAAAGTGCATAGGTTTAGGTCAAATGCATAAAATAGGGGTTTTGTTTTTAGGAAACTACATAGTTTTAGGTCAAGGGTGCAGAAATAGGGGTGTAGGTTTAGGTCAAACTGCACAGTTTTCAAACAATTGCATAGTTTTGAATCAAAAGCATAAAAAAGAAGCACAAATTTTAGGCAACTGCACAATTTTAAGACAAGGGTGTAGTTTTGACAAGGAAAAAGTGTGGAAAATGATACAACTACACATGAACCTCAAAAACTATGCTATTGACTGAAAAAACTTTGTACATGCATAATGAGAACAAAAAATGACAAAAGCAAAAAGTGAGAAGGTACATACCATGCCATCGACACCTGAAGGTCATCCAAACTCTCAAACAAGCTCAAAACGATGTGGAGAAACCTCAAATGTCAACATTGTTCCTCAACAACTAAAAATGTGAAAACCAAAGACAAGAATTAGCAAGAGGATCAAAGCAAAAATGCATCAATTTGAAGATAAATTTCCTATATAACACCTCAATAAAACCCTAATTTCATCTAGAAAACCCTAATTTCACTTAGGGAACATTCCTACTTTGAAATTTGAAGCTTTGGAAAGCATCAAAACAAGAAACGATGCACCTATTGATATAACATTTCATTTGAAAACATCAAAACAACAATACAATAGTGTCAAGAGACCTCAAAGCTTGGAATTTTCGATCAACCTCTCAAGGGGGTAGCATAGATGTAGAAGTTGATAAATTTCAACCTCACAGTCCCCAAGAATCACCTACATGCAATCACCTATCACATGTAACAAATATACAAAACAAACAAGAGGATGTTCGGTAAACCCTCAGAGCAAATGTGTGCAAGCTAAAACCATAATATTGATTATTGAATAATCTGATAATTACAATGTGATCAATCCTTATGAGGAGATCAAGAAAACCTAAAATTAGGAAACCCTAGTGTGCACACCTAATAATTAATAAATAATTATTAATGTGCCTAAGTTTAGATTAAGCAACCTAAAGGAATAAGTGACTTAATTAATTAACCAATATGATTAAATTAATTAAGTGGAATAAATTATTACTCTAACAACCCCCCTTAAGATGAACTTAGGGAGTAGCTAAAACACTAGAAAAAAGATGCATGAAAGCAAAGATGGGTCCCAGAAACAAAGGCCTGATCAGGTACCCAAGTAAAAATGCAATACAAACTAAACTAACTGGGGTAAAGGACAAAACCCAGTGGGAACAAAACTCCTCCCCAAATAGAATGCAAAGAGAAACTAAGTGATGAAAGATGGAGGACTCCATAGGAACCCCCAAGGACACCATCCATCACAAAGATACATGAAAGAACCCCCCTAGAAGAGAAGAAGAAAGAGACCACAGATCTCCACCAGAATGAAGTAGCCCCAAAAGAACTGAAGAAACTGCATCTCCTGAAAGAAGTGAGAGGGAAGAGGCCGAATGAAAGCAATATATGAAGGTGAAGTAGGTGTAGCCCATGATGTCTCCACAGAATTAGGTGTGAACTCAACAAATGAAGATGTCAAAGTGGGTGAAGACTGAATAGGAACCTCCAAAGATGGATGATCAACTGGATCCTGCTGCACTGAAACATAAGAAACCACATTTGTATTCATAGAAGTATCAACAACTGCAACAGTAGGTGGAGGAGATGGAATGGATGGCTCAAGAGCAGGATCTGAAGTGAGAACTCCTATGTTCAAGAAGCCAAATTTCTCCTCTGAATGAGAATTCACACTAGAAGTGTGATGAGCAGCTGTAGGAATAGAAGCACCATCAGTAGAAAAATCTGCAAAGGAATACAACCGAGATGAGTGATCCACCACCCGAGTAGCAATAACTACTCTACTCTCCAAGTCTCTGATGATAATTGAATCAGGTGTGAACTCCACAAACCTCCCATTGCCTCCATGTGTGATTTGATATATAGAAAGAAGGTTGTTCATCAAATGAGGAACACACAAGACATCCTAAAAAGTGTTTTCCCCAAAACTAATAGACCCCTTCCCTATAACACTCATGTATGCATTGTTTCCCATGAAAATAGGAGACATAGTGTGAGACTCAAAGGAAGTGAACATAGACTATGTAGAAGCCATATGATGAGATGCTCCTGAATCTAGAAGCCATCTCCCTGATCCAAGACTTGAAGAAGCACAAAGAGCATGCCCCTTCATATTTCATGAAGTATGTAAACTAGTTATGCCCCTGTCATCCTGAACTGAAGAAGAAGAAGGAGGGGAAGGAGATGATGCAAACATCCTAGAAGGCAAATCAATCTGATGTTTCTGAAGGATATTCTTCAGCTCATCAATGTCCTTCTCTCTTGCAATATGCACATGGTCCCTTCTCCTTCCTAAATGATTTCCCCTTAGAAGAGGATGATGAATCTAAGGAATCCTTCTATTTCTCATAAGTTTTGGAATCCTTTTGTTTCTGTTTCTTTCCTTTTCTTGTAGAAGCCTTCTGATCTCTAGGCTCCTATGATGCAATAAGTGCCTGTGATGAAGAGGGCTTCAATTTTCCCATATTGGTGAACTTGGCCTGCTCTCGAGTAAGAGAAGATGCAAAATCATCAAAAGAAGGCATAGTAAATCTAGTACCAAGTGCATCCCTAGTAGCATAAAAGGTAGAAACAAAAACTGAATAATCTGGTCCAAGCTCAGAAAGAATGGACAATATCAACTGAGAGTCTTCCTTCTGAACACCACACTATGACAACTACAATCTAAGAGACTTGAGTTTGGTGAAAAACTCCTGGATGCTATCAAAATACCTAGGATTTAAGCCAATAAGATCATTCTCTAACTAAAACCCTCTCATAGTATCCTACTTCCCAAACAAAGATTGCAAAGTATTCCAAACCGCATGGGGTGTAGTGCAAGACTCAATATGAAAAAGAAGGTCAAAAGAAAGAGAAAGACATAATGTACCATAAGCTTAATCACATCTATTAAACCACTTTCTCTTTTCAGCAGCACCGGTAGGTTCAATTTCTGTACCCAAGGTTACCCTGTACAACCCTTTGTGTTTCAAGTGAATCTCCATTTGTTTTTTCCAACCAAAATAGTTGAATGGAGTAAGGGGTGCAATATTATGTGTATCCATGATAGAAAACATCAATAAATACTCTCAAATAAAAAAAAATTCTCGTTGACCTCAAAAAAATAGCCTTATTGCATGCTTCCCAAGAAAATAATTGAAAAACTAAAGGCTGAAATCAAACAATAATATCAGATACCTGGTAAAAAATTCTGAAAAATCAGGTCTGAGATCTATGTAGAGCATTGAATCAGCTTTCTGACGCCTATTTGTTTTCGCAAAATGGAGTTCGGATGCAAAAGTTACGCCTCCCAAATTGAAAACAACAACTTCTGGCTTTGACAGGCGAAAAAGGCACCAAAAACGAAAAATAAAAAATTCTAACCTCCTCCACTGGAAAGAGCATCAAACCAGCTTTCCGAAGAAAAAATTTGTTTTCGAAAAAAGACCTCCATTTGCAAAAGTTATTAGAAAATGAAAAAAAGACCTGTAAAAGGCACTTTTAATGCTAACCAGGTGCAAAATTTTGGCACCTTCTTCTTCAGCTCTCGGTCCTGCATGTGACCTACCACCGGTGCTGGGGGCTAAGTCAGTTGGCACTTGGTCACAGATGTGACCACCAGCTGGGGGTTGAGCCGAGCGATGGTGGAGGCTGAGCCGAGTGGCGGCGAAGGCCTGAGTTGAGCGGTTGGTGGCATGGGTGTAGAAGGCGGTTACCGTCGGTGGTTGGATGGCTGAGCGTCGGTGGCTGCTAGGTGGCTAGTGGCCACTTGGTGGCCGATGGGCAGTACAGACCGGTTGAACTGGCCATAGTTTTTAAGCTGCATTTTTTTAATTTTAGTGAATTTTTTTTTTTAAATTTTGCCTTGGATTGCGTGCTGGGGAGGCTGTACGACTTCCCTGGCAAAAAAGTTTTTGCCTTTTTTTTCGACACATCCAAAATCAACGAAATGAAAGGTGTTTCTAAGGTTTTTGGGTGCTCTGAATGCGATGGCTTCATCCGTTTGGCCCAAAAATGCATAGAAAAATTGCCAATCCCTAGAAGCTCAATAAATCAATCTGGCTTGAAACCCTTGCAGAGAAAAATATGTTGTGAGAGAATATCTTCAAATCACGAATAGGCAACCACATGTTTGGAGCTCTGATACCATGTAGAAGTTGATAAATCTCAACCTCACAGTCCCCAAGAATCACCTGCATGCAATCACCTATCACATGCAACAAATATCCAGAACAAACAAGAGGATGGTCTATAAACCCTCAGAGCAAATATGTGCAAGCTAAAACCAAAATATTGATTATTGAATAATCTGATAATTACAATGTGATCAATCCTTATGAGAAGATGAAGAAAACCTAAAATTAGGAAACCCTAGTGTCACACCTAATATTTAATAGATAATTATTAATGTGCCTAAGTTTAGCTTAAGCAACCTAAAGGAATAAGTGACTTAATTAATTAATCAATATGATTAAATTAATTAAGTGGAATAACTTATTACTCCAACAATAGAGTCCTACCATCATCCCACTAAACGCTGGGGCATAATGGGGCATAATTTTTTTTCAAAAACTTGATCTCAAAAATAGAATCTTTGAAACAAAGCAACCAATACTTTGTATCAAAGAGGGGCAAAATCTAGACATGTAAAATTGACTTAACACCTATCACACACCCCGAACAACATCAAACATCATCAAACAACATCAAACAAAATCGAATAGCAGCGAACAACATCGAACATCATCGAACAACATCAAACAACATTAAAAATCATCCCAAAACATCATTTAACATCTTGAAATGACTCAGAATCATCTCAGAACATCTCGTAACATCTCGAAATGACTCAGAATCATCTTGGAATATCTTGTAACATCTCAAAATGACTCGAAATTGTCTTGTAACATCTCAAAATGACTCAAAATTGTCTCATAACATCTCAAAATGACTTGAAATTGTCCTGTAACATCTTAGAATGACTCAAAATCATCCTATAACATCTTAGAATGACTTAGAATTGTCCCGTAACATCTCAGAGTGACTCTAAATTATCTTGTAACATCTCAAAATGACTCATAATTGTCTGGAAACATCCTGTAACATCTCAAAATGACTCAAAATTGTCTCATAACATCTCAAAATGACTCAAAATTGTCTTGTAACATCTCAGAATGACTCAAAATTATCCCAAAACATCTCGTAACATCTCAAAACCATCCCAAAATGTCTCGAAACATCTCAGAATCATCTCGTAACATCTCAGATCATCTCAAAATCATCTTATAGTATCTCGAAATCATCCCGAAACAACTTGAAATAATCTTGTAATGTCTCAAAACATCTCAAAATCACCCTGAAACAACTCAGAATCATCCTGTAATGTCTCAAATCATCTCAGATCATCTTGAAACCACCCTAGAATGTCTCATAATCATCTTGTAATGTCCCAGATCATCTCAAAATCATCCCACAATGTCCCCACATCACACCCCATTGAAATGACATCAAAAACCCTAATTAATCTATTAATTGAATAATACAACATTATTTAATTAATTCTCTTTTTCATCATTTATGACAAATTAAATAAATTTCAGTTACTTAATAAAGTCCTAAAAATCTTAATTCTTCTATTGATTAAATAAAACAACATTGTTTAATTAATTCATGTTTCATCATTTTAACCAATTAAATAAATCGTGTTTATTTAATAGTCATAATCTTAGATTATTCCATCCTGATTGATTAAATAATTCCAATTATTTAATTACATCACTAAAACACCTTATTCCTCTAAGTTGATTAAATTATTAAATCATAATAATTTAATTACGACACTTTCCCTCCAAAATTTGAATAATTAAATCAAACTATTCAAATAAAAAATCAAATCAAATTAATGCAACTTTGTTTTCAAAAGTCAAACTTGATTTACGCATTCAACTCCAAAAAGGAATTAATTAATTAAATCAATTAATTCATATTCCTCACCCACTTTCGAATTGAGAAAATTATGATTGCTAACTGAGCAATCTAATTTGTTAACTAATCAATCTAAATTGCTAACTGAGCAATCTAAGTTGTTAACTAATCAATCAATTTCCTAACTAAGCCATCAATTTCCTAACTAAGCCATCTAAATCCTGACTAATCAATCTAAATCCTGATTGATCAATCTAAATCCCTAACTGACCAATCTATTTCTTAATCACCCAAATTGTGAAATCAACTTTGCATAATCTTCTCATGTCTAAATCCTTTCAACACACTCTAACCGTTGATCTGGATATTCTTCAACATGATCCTGATCGTTCATTTCAAATCACATCTTCTATATAACAAACCCCTTTCCACACAAATAAGGATTGGAGAATCAACATACATTGTGCAACAAAGTGTTGTCAAGAACACCATTGATAGAGCTTCACCATTTCTTCGATCAACCAACCAAAATAGTCACTCATTAAGATTTTGCACACAAAATTTGGAGGCTTCATGGTGATAAGAATAACCCAACATCAGGTGAATACACACCACTATGGGATGGTAAGACTATCTTATTCTTGTACATTTATTTCTATAATCATAGATTTATTTATGTATGTTAAAATAACTTAGTTTCATTTTGTATGTGTAGGTTTAGATCTTAGATTAATATGTTTAATCTTAGTTTAGATTCTTAGATTAGCATGTTTTGATCCCTCTTTTTGTCTAATGTTCTCCCCCTCACACACTATGCATGGAAGTTGTTTTGTGGAAATTTTGTGTAAGTGGTTGCATATTAGGTACTCCATACCTTTTTGTGTAACTACTCTGAAATGTTTTGAAAATTCTCATCTATACACTCTAATAGGGTTTTTGTATGTCTAGTATGAGCAAGAATACTCATTGTTTGTGGAGTGAAAGTACACGTAATAGATATAAAGCCACCTTGGTCATTAATACCTTGGTGCATCGTTTCTATTTGCTAAATCAATAAGGATTGCTAAAAACCTACTTAGTCCTCCATGAAAGAAAAATAAAGCTCATCAATGCATATCATCATAATCAAGATCCATATATTTTTATAAAATTAGATCAATCATCTAACACTTCTATCTATCTCTAATCATACTAACATATCTTCTGAATATTATCCATATCCTACACCACAAAGTCATTAGTAACACATTCATCCTTCATCCACCAACTCATCCATGCATATCATTTCCATCATATAAATAAAACATCATACATCATAGCATAATCCATCAAATACATGTATAAATAATCCATCCATCCATATCATATAAATACATCAGAAAAGTACAAAATCATGACCATATAAGCATACATAAACATCCATAAACATCTCATAGCACATATATGCCACAAGAAAAATGGTATATCTTATATATCATAAAAAATGGGAATTTCATGCACATCATCAAATATCATGTGTGATATCAAAATAAACAAAATATATACGAGGCCTCAGATGGGTCGATTAAAGTATATATAGAAATATATGTCTACATAGAGTCTCTAATGTAATAACATAAACATAAAGATAATGAAAAATCAACATCATCCTTGCTAGCCATCTTAAGGTGGGGATCTATGTTGTTGGTGGCTATGAACAAGAGACTACTACAGCTACCTAATAGACTATCCTCTCGACTCTCCAAAATGAGGATGTCTCTATGCTCTCGACACAAAAGCCTCATACAGAGTCTGATAGTATGTCCTCTCCATGATGAGGTGATCCCTCTCACTCTAATGTTGCTTCTTCTTTGAATATCTCTCCTATCTCAGAGAATCTCACTCTACCTGGAGATGGTCTCACTTAGCAGTAACAATAGCCATTTGTACCTCTAGAGCCTATCGTCGATCTACCTCTACATCTCTCTCACTAGCTCTAGCATCGTGATCTTGAATAGCCTGATCTCTCTTGATCATCAATTGGGCCACTTGTGCAACTAGATCTCCTTGTGGTGCCTGATGCTGCTATGAATCCTGATGCTGATGTCCATCCAACCCATCTTGAACACCTTGCAACTTCTCAACAACAATCCACAGCCTTTGTCCACCCCGTTCCTCCCTGCAACCCCGACTATCCTCCTAACTTGGATAATGACTGGGATAACACTAGTAGGAGCTATGATCAACAAATTAGTATGGGAGGACTACACTTTATCCATGGAGATACAGATAATATTCATGCCACTAAATGTAAATCCCACTAAGATCATTCAATTTATGCAAAGATAAAGAAGTCATTAAAACTACCATATTCAATCATGAAAGCTTGATAAAGCCTCTAATCTAAGACATTGAAACTTATCCTATTGGGGAGGGGTGTCGCATTGATCTGAATGATGACCCTTTCCCAATCCCTTGGATAATGAGCTTCTTTCAATCAATTTTATTGAAGAAAACTGATGAAACCATTGTGAGATGTATGATGAAACATGATTTAAATGCTTAACTAACATGATGCAAGCTATTTTAACATGATGGGGCTAAAATGATTGATATGGGTGAGTGAAAAACTAATCTAAATGGAGTTTAAGCTAAAAATATTCAAACCTTAATTAACCAATAAGCTAAATGTATGCATCTATGTTGTCATGGAAGTCATTAATTGAAGCTAAGATAATATGCAAGTAATTAAGCTAAAATGGTACTAAATAAATGCTAAATATGAGTGTGAGTGTGAGTGATTTCAACAACATGTGTTTTCTCTAAAAAATATGGATCCATTTGTCTCCAAATAGTGACCTATTTATAGGAGGACAAATGAGAACAAAAGGGTTGAGATTGAAAAAGCTAATCAATGGTCAAGGATGGAAGAAGTTGGAGGCATGGATCATGGATTCCCATCAAGGGTTGAAAATGTAAGATGATATTTAATCAAGGGCTCATATTTAGTCCAAACAAACACACTTTTAACTTGCACAATAGGTCACATGTTAACTTGCACAAGAAGTCACAAGTTAACTTGCACAAGAAGTCAAGTAAGTTTGTTATAAAAAAGTATATTCCTTAGAATATCCTCATGGGTGACGAAAGTAGATATTTAGAAAATTAAAACAAAGTTTAATTATGCAAAAGGGGAAGGAATATTCCATGGGAATATTCCTTTTGAAGGATTGTGCAAAGGAGGAATATTCTCTTGGAATATTCCTTTGCAAGTGGGGGCAACTAGATTTAATTAGGTGATTGATAATTAAAGCAATGTTAATTATGCAATTAAGGGGAATTAGATGATATTAATTAAATAAAGTGATTTAATGAAAAGGGGAGATATGATATGACATTTAATTAAATAAGTTAGGGTTATTTAATTAAATAATTTGATTTATTTAATTTAATGAGATGATATGTTAGCATGGAAGGGGCTGAATTAACCTGATTAGATTAATTAGGTTAACGGGTGAAAATAATGCAATCAATTAAATAGACAAGTTAATTTAATCAATTAAGCTAAAAGAGGATGGGTTTTTAGATGAAATGATGTTAGTATACCTAATTTGAGTGTATGATATCATTCAGGATATTTTTAAGTGTCTACATTTTTCCCCTATTTGAAGTGAGGTACTTGTTACGTTGGTTCAAATACTTACACTTTTTAGATTTAAAATTGCTACTTAAATCAATTTTTTTTTCTTTTTTTCTTTTTTAGATGCTGCACTACTTCCCTAGTGGAAGGAATAAGCTGGTTCCCTACCCCCTTGAGAAATCTGGTGGAAATTTTGAATTTTGGGTTGATTTCTTGACAAAGGTAAAATGCTGCCTCAAGGGTCCAAAAAGGCTTTGGGATGTAAAAAACATTCCAAAACATGAAAAATAGTGCAAAATAAGCATCGATTTGGCAAGATTAGTGAAAATAGCAAAAGACCCTAGCTACAAGGTCAAATCAGGGCAAAATTCCCTAATTTTTAGTCTTAAATAGGTGAGGAAGGGGCACTTTCAATTCATTTGTGCATTCACATCTTTAGGATTTCTTGGATTTTGAGCTATGAACTCTAGCGAAATGGCTCACCGAGTGCTCCCTATTCACCTTTTTGATCGAGTTAGAGAGTTCCAATAGCGTGTAGATGTAGGACCCTAGGTATGTGACTTGAAACCTCTCTCGATTTTCATGTTTAAGTGCATTTAATAGGGCGTCAAAGTTAGGTCGAGAGGCATGTCGCTATATAGTGACACTTTGAAAGTGTCTGAAGCATCGCTATTGATTTTTTAGTGATGCATGCTCTATTTAGCATCACACCCCAATTTTTTGATTTAGTGACATAATTGATTATGGGGTTGCTAGGGTAATATAGCGATGCATTAGATTTTTTTGTTCAGCAACGCTGGAAAGCGGTGGGTGACACATGTAATAAATGGTGATGCAACCCAATTTTTTGATTCAATGATGCACCCCAATGCCGATGCACAATTAAGTGTAGCAACACGTGTCACCAATTTGGTGACGCACCCCAAAATTAGCAATGCTATTGATTTCAGTGATGCTATTGATGTTTTGGGTGCTCTTAAATTTTGATCAATTTTTTGACTTTTTTGGTAAACTGACGCTGTGTGATTGATGTGTGTAGGAGGATCTACCACCACTAATGTCTCGAGAGAATAGATATGAGATTTTATTAGTGGCCAAAGAATTTGATGATTTGGAGGTGGAGCGGTTGGGGGGGGCTAGGGTTAGGCTTTGTAGCCTTTATGCCCAAGATTAGGACCCATATTGCCTTGATGACAATGCTTGTCAAGAGATGGCACAACAAGACGTCTTCTTTCCACTTTCCCACTAGGGAGGTGACCATCACATTGGAGGACATGTGGCACATTTTACATTTTCCTATTCATGGTGAGTGCGTTATATACAATCCAGATGCTGGGAGAGACACATGTCTCTCTCTTCTCCATAGATGATAGGTTAATCTTGTCAGCTCCCAGATTGATCTAGATTTCTACCGAGGTCACATCGACACCTTTAGATTGTTTGTTGGAACCCTGATTTGTAGCATTGTTGCTCCAGATCGATAGGGCAGAGGTTTCAATCTTGGATGGGGTTTAGCTTGGGAGGGTATGGTCAGGAGAGACATCATATATGCTTGGGGTTCAATTTTTCTTTCCTCCCTGTACCATGATATGCATGAGGTTGTCTACCAAGAGGGAAGGAATATTGGAGAAGGGGTGACTTTTCTTCACATATGGTAATATGAGCACTTTGCAGTGCCAAGGCCCATGGTTGTTCTAGCTAATATTCATGAGGATGAGCTCATCATTTTCAAATATGCAATGTCAATGATATTGCAAAACATGGGCCTCACATGGTTGGCATATTGGTATCATGTCATTGATGACATGATAGTGTTCAGATGGAGTCTATGGCTTCAACACCCACAATTGTATGTGTAACTAAGGCTAAAATTTAGGTTATCATAAAATAAAATTCATAAGAGAAACCTTAGCTAAACAATGAAGTACAAAGGAGTAAATAGCATATAGAAAAGAAAGATTTCACCAAACAACCTTCATGCCCTCCATGATTGACCTTCATTGCCCTTATTCATTTGTTGTAATATGATGTTTGTCCTCGGATTTTGAAGAGAAACCAAGACCTATGACAAAGACTCAAGAAAATATTGAAGGATTTCCTAATTATGCAAGTTTGCAAGAAGCTAAGAGATGCAAGCATGAAGTCAAGAAATGTCCAAGATGTCTAAATGAGGCCGCCAAAGCCTTTTTAAGGACTTTCCATTTTTGGATGAATGACCAAGATTGAAAGTTGACAAAGCCCTAAGATCAAAGGTTGGAATTGCATGTGACAACTAACAATTAGGGATAGGGAAAACTTAGGTCAAAATTTGAAATGAATGGTTAAGATTTGATTTTGTGAAAATAAAATCAAGGGCCAAGAATTCATGTGACAAGTGGATATTGGGCACAAAAAAAGAGGTAGGAGGAGAATCAAATAAGAATTAAAAATTATTTGATTCAAGAGGTGATGTTGACCTTTTGAATTAAAAATAAATTTAATTCAAAAGTGGTGGGGTCATGTGACGGTAAATAATGATTTTAAATTATTTACTTGGTGGAAAATTAGAAAGTGGGAAATTTAAATAAATAACTTTATTTAAATTTAAGGAAGAGTAAATGAGACAATTAAATAATTAATAGTAATTATTTAATTTTGGAGAAAATGAACAATGTGGACAGTAATTAAATAAATCATAGGAATTTATTTAATTATGATAAGACATGGGGAATTAATGACGTATTTAAATAAATTAAATTTATTTATTTAAATAATTAGGAGGAAATAATAGGTAAATGGTAATTAAATAAATCATAGGAATTTATTTAGTTATAGGGAGACATAGGAAATTAGCGATGTATTTAAATAAAATAACTGCAATCTATTTATTTAAATAGTTTGGAGGAATAAAATATATGCATTAATTAAATAATTAAGAATTATTTAATTAATAGTTGAATTGGGACCATAGGACATAATTAAATATTTTAATTATGCTGAGAAGAAATATGGAAAGATAAAGTTCGTAGGCCTAGGTCAATTTTATGTGTCTAAACTATGATGAATAATAGCAGCTAGATTTTGCATGACAAACTTAGTATATATAGGGTTGAGAGCATACCATTGTTGAGTGATACCTTCTAGACCATGTCGCCTGACATTTTGGGGAGACACAAGATGTTCCCGTTGAGGATTACACTACTGTTTTTGCCAAGGCATAATGGGGAGCCCTTATTGATCTCGTTGTGGTAATCAATGATTTTTGAGCACTTTTCCAACAGATGTGGGCTTATGATCGGGGTCTCCCAGATGCAAGGAATACTCTAGCCTATGATGCATGGTTTAGGCCACCCACACGCCTTACAAATCCAGTGGGGGCATACCCCGATAGAGGCAGAGGAGGGGCATGAGGTAGAGACAAAGGCAGGGATGGAGGTAGAGATGGATCAACTACAACAATAGCTGCAGGCCATGATTGCTTAGAGGGACTAGGAGGTTCAATTGTGGTAGCAATTGGACATGCAACTAGCCCAAGAGATTGAGTGGAGATAATAGTTAGAGGCAGTTTAGAAGCTTAGAATATCTCAAACCAAAGCATACACAATAGTCAACAATCTACTCCAACCTCCCTACACACAACTTAGTAAGTATGTGCCAATATTATTTTACAAGAATACCCCACAAGCACAACAAATGAAAGATAATGATCGACGCCGCATTCCTTTCTCTCTAAATCATTAAGACATCATCGAGAGGTCCTTAGAATGGGTTAGTAAGATAAATCATAAGAAAAGATCAAAGAAAAATTGTCAGTGTTATCTATATCTCCTTCCAATTTTAAATATAGCTAAGGTGATGTCTGATACTGATGCCCATCGCAGGAAGGATACATCTTAGGACATGTTGATCAAATTTTTTGATTAGGATGAGGTGTGTGATAAGCCATTGATACAAACTCCACTGACTCATTTACCTATGATCTAGACTTTATATTTTGAGACTTAGGTTCTCACTTTATGACTTGCGATACTTGCTTGCTACTTGTTTTATTAAAGGTTAATGGTGATGATCAATTTATTATGGATGGAGGTTTATTGTGGGTGAGAGTGAGATGAGATGGGTTGTTTTGGGTTTTCTAGAATATTTTAATGTTTTTGGGATTTTGAAAAATGTTTTGAGGCTGTTTTTGGTCTTTTTGAAAGCTTATGTGAATGTTTTGGTTTTCAATTATTTGAGATTGTTTAGGGTTTTTCAAGGTTTTCAAATGTTTTTGTGTTTTTCTAGGATTTTATGAATGTTTAGGGATTTTCTGAGAGTTTTCTGATCAAGAACCTAACCTAAAAGACCTATCTTGGGGGCCTCAGGGGTTGATTAAAGATTATCCTTGCCTATGTTATACACGTAGAGACCACGTGGTTCAACTAACTCGACTTATTGAAAGATGAGAGATGAATAGTTGATGGAATATCATTTTATTATGACATAATCCTAAAGACTAACCTAGGGTGTCTCGGGGGCACATCAATGATGGCCTTTCCTACGTTCAAGCTCAGAGACTCGTAGTTTGACAAGGTAATAATTTTGGATTTTTGATGTTTGACATTTTTAGGGATTTTGATGTGTTTTGGATGTTTTGGATTTTGACTTTACAATTTTACGAATGTTTTTGAATTTTAGTTGTACAAGATTTTTGGATTTTTTTTGGATTTTCTAATTTTGCAAGTGTTTTTAGATTTTAGCTGATGAACATTTTATGAATGTTTTTGGGATTTTCAATTGTGATTTACAATAACATTAAGATATACAAGAACCTGATAACGAATTTCCCCCAACGTGATGTAATATACTGCCTCGATATAGGTAGGACAAACTGACCTTAGGAATATGCCAAGTAGTGCTAAGGGGATACGATACTTCACAACATCAAGCTATGATAGGAGTGGGGATGGGTGATGGAATAAATAGGATGATAAATGTGATGGATAGATGTGATGCCAAGAATGATAGGTAAAGAGCCATAGATGGATGGAGGTGCTTTATTTATGCGAGGCACCTATTTTCCAGGTTTTCACCAAGGTACTTTCCCAAGGCACCATCGAAGTTGTTTTCTCTAGAGGATGAATTTATTCTTTACTGTTTTCAATCATTTTTCTCATTTTTTTGGATTTTGATCATTTTTTGATTTTTTTGTATTTTTAGATTAACACCCTTCAAGATAGCGCAATTTTTTTTAAGATGCAAGTTGTTGGTTGGTTCCTGTAAGGGTTCACCTTCAGGTGTTGACAATTGGTATGCTCTTGATCCAAAACTTGTTGTGATGACAAAGGGAGCCAACTAGTTAGGCTCAAACATTCCTTTACTGTCATGATCTAAAAGATTTATTTGATTTTTCTTTAGGACAAGCTACCCTACTTAGAAAGACCAATTCTTGATCTTCTTGTTATATCTCCATTTCAATCAATTTTGATATACCTATAAGTGATTAAGGGTGCCAAGATGACACTCATCCAAGAATTCTAGCTCATTTAGCTGAGATACTTTGTATTCTTCATCAATGAGTAGGTTCTATAGTGACACTCACAATGATGGGAGCTCAACCTCAATAGGCAAGATGGATTCTAATCCATAGACCAAAGAGAACAAGGTTGCACTTGTAGGCATGCGAATACTGGTTCAATAGCCCTAGAGAGTGAGACTTAGCTACAGATGCTAGTCACGACCAACTTTATTGATTGTTTTCTTTAAGATTATTAGGATGGTCATGTTTTTAGCCTCAACTTGTCCATTCACCTAGGGGTAATATGGGGTAGAGAATCGATATTGGATGTTAAATTTTTGACATAGCTCTTTTACATCCTAATTCTTGAAGGGTGTTATGTTGTTTGAGATAAGGGTTTGTGAAACACCATAACGACAGATAAGGTAATTCAAGATTGACTTGGAAATTTTCTTCCCCATTATGTAGGTCATAGGAATGGCTTCAACCCACTTGGTAAAGTACTCAATAGCTTTTATGATGAACTTGTGGCTGTTAGATGAGGTTGGAGTGATCTTTCTTATGAGGTCAATCCCCCACTGTGAGAAAGGCCAAGGTCTGACCATTGGTTGTAACTCCTGAGATGGAGAATGAATAAGATCTCCATGCTATTGAAACTGGACACAATTATGTACATACTAATGGGATTCTCTTTCCATGGTCAGCCAATAATACCTAGTCCTCAACATTTTCTTAGCTAAAGTCATACCACTAGAATGAGAACCACATATGTCACTGTGTACTTCTATTAAAGTGGTCAAGGCTTCTTGGTTAAGAAATCATAGTAATGTCCATTTGATGCTTCAGCAGTAAAGGGTATCACCTAAGATCATGAATCAGGTTGCCTTCTTTACAAAGGTCTTTTTAAGGTTGGAGGTGATATCGAATGGGAGGATTCCTCTACTAAGGTAGATGAATATTTCATGATACCCTAGGGATCTTGGACTAATGATGACACACGTGAATTTAGATTTAGGGATTTCAAAATTTGGTATGAGAAGTTTTTCTACCAATAATTCAAATTGGAGGATGTCGTTTGGCATGTTTAACAATGATTCAATTGTTGCTATAGCATCAACTACTCGGTTGTTCATACAAGGAATCTGATCAAAAGTTATATCAATGAAAAGGTCTTTAAGACTCTCTACCATATTCTTATAAGGAGTAAGATTTTCATCCTTACTCTGGTAATCATCATTAACTTGGTCGATAACCAACTATGAGTCTCCATAGACTTTCATCTCATTTATATTCCATTGAACTGCTATCCTTAGACCTATGATTAAGGATTTGTACTTAGCAATATTGTTAGTACATGAAAATGATAGCTTGTATGAATTTTAAATGAAATCACCTTGAGGGGTGACAAAGAGAATACCAACCCCTGATCCGTGTTGGGTGAATGATCCATTAAAGTGCATCTTACATTGATCAATTAGATTGACAAGGAACATTGATTCATTAGGGAACTCAGATATCAACGGGCTCTTTGCATAGATAGGTGCCTCTGCTAGTTGGTCTTTAATCACTTGTCCTTTTATTTCCTTGTGCTCCATGTATTCTATGCCAAATTCAGTTAAGATCATTACCCATTTGGCTATTCACCTAGTGAGAGTGGCTTTGAATAATAGGTATTTCAGTGGGTTGATATTTGCAATAAGCTTGACTTGATGTGACAACATGTAATTTCTGAACTTTTGTGACAAAAAAATCATTACTAAGCATGCTTTCTCAATGGATGAATAGTTCATTTCATAGCCCACTAATTTCCTGTTGATGTAATAGATAGCCCTTTCTTTTCTGTTTTCATCGTGTTGTGCTAGAAGAGCACCTAGTGTTGTTGATGTTTCTGAGATATACAGGATAAATGGTTTGTTTGGTATCAGTAGCATGAGCACTAGAGTTGTCAATAGATAGTCTTTGATCTTTTGGAAATCTATATCACACTTCTCATCCCACTTGTAAGTTATTCCTTTATGGAGCAGATGTGAAAAAGGGTGAATTTTATCTGATAACTGTGCTATGAAACTTCTGATGAACTAAAATCTTCCTTGTAACCATCTTATTTGTGTTAGTGTTTGAGATGGTTCCATGTTGAGGATGGATTTTACTTTTGCTAGATAAATTTCTATTCCTCTTTGTGAGATGATATATCCAAGAATTTTCCCTAATGTAACCCCAAAGATACACATTTTTGGATTCAGTTGTGCCTTGTACTCTTCAAGTCTGTCAAAGATGGGTCCTAAGACTTGTATGTTCTCATTCCTTTTCTTTGATTTTTCCAAAATATCATCCACATAATCTTTGACTATTTTGTGGATCATGTCATGAAATATGAGGGTCATTTCTATTTGATAGGTTGGTCCTATATTCTTTAGCCTAAATAACATCATGTTCCGACAATATGTTCCCCATGGATAAGTGAATGCAGTTTTGTGTTGATCCTCCTTAGCAATCATGATTTTATTATAGCCTAAAAAACCATCCATGAGTGATAGAATTTCATGCCCAACTATTAAATCCATGATGAGGTCAATATTAGGAAGAGGGAAATCATCCTTTGGGAATCCCTTGTTTAAGTCTCTAAAGTATGTGCATATTTTGATGCCCCCAGTGGGTTTGGAGATTGGTATCAAGTTTGAAACCCACTCAGGATAATCTATTGGTTGGATAAATCCAACATTAAGAAGATTTTGTAACTCAAGTTTCACCAAGAGTGCTATTTGAGGGTGCATCTTCCTTAATTTTTTCTTCACTGGTTTAGCTTCAGGATAAACTACTAAATGATGCACAACTACTTCTAGATTAATCCCTAGAATATCTATGTATGACCATGCAAAGTTAGCACTTTTCTCTTTTAGGAATGCTGCTAGGTTCTTCTATTCTTCATCCAACAAGGATTCAACATCGAAAATGATCTTGGGTTCTTCTTCCATTCCCACATTGACTGGAGTAGCATTTTCTGCTAGAACTCTTGACTTCTCTAGATGCATTGCACTAAGGGGGAGATTGAATCCTCCATCCTTGGGAGCCTCAGAGAGGTTTTCACCCTTGGATGTGTCCTTTCTTTTTACTATTTTAGGATCAAAAAGTGCCATAGTGTGGTTTTCACTCAAAGATCTGCGTGCTAGTTGTATTTTGTTAATTTTGTGACTAAAGGATTCAATCGTCTCCCCGTAGTATGCCCCTATGTCTAGATCTATGTAAAAAACTTCTTTGTGATCTACCAATGGTAAGTTATCATGGAGTCCCATGAATTCTGAGATCACTTCATCATTCTCAAAAAAATCAAGGATCAGTGGTCCTCGTTGGTCCAAGTCAATGAGTTGTTGATATACCAGGCCTATTTCATTCAGTGGATTGCTCAGGGTGAAGGATGTTGTGGCTATCATGAAGAGGGATTTATTCTCAAATAAGTCAACAACATTAAGGGGAAAGTCATCTAAGGTCATTGTTATCAATTTTTCACCACAACTCAAATTGACAGAGTTGATTGATTAAGGTTCATCTTAAGGTGAAGAGTTTCATTTTATTTCTACAAGTCCTTTAACCATTGCATACATTTGAGTGTTTAGTTGTTCAAGTGCAATGTGTTTAGTTGTTGTTTATCATTTACAACATTAAGTATTGTTTGAAATGTAAAAGAAAATGCTTTCATTCTGATATTCATTCATAATGTTTCATACATTGTTAACAGAAAGGAAAAAATATAGAATTGAACAAGTATTTCACAAATGTTTTTTTTTGTATTCATTTGAAAAAACAAGAACCAAGTGTCCCAAAAAAGCCATGGGAATAGCTGAAACAATGAATCAAAAGGAGTGTGCTACACTAAAAAATATAGACGGAAGAAAATAACATGTAAGAAGGAACATAATCATCATTGCCTGATGATTGTCTTCAAATTTCTCGTGGAGTGGTGCACCCTTCCTTGCTTTCGTGCTCCAAGTGAACCTGGAAGTGATTATAAAATTTTATTAGAGCTCAAACTATGAAACTTCCTACATGGTATATCAAAAATAATGTAGGATAGTGCTTATGATGCGTTGGAACAACTGAGCAAAAGATGAGTGCAAGTGAATCCAAAGGAGGAAACATCATAAGAAACATTGTAATTATTGTTTTTAATTTGACATTGTTTGTTTCCTGTGTAGGTATAGGACAAGTCATGCTGCTTTTTTGTTTTGAATATCATAAAAAATGTGGTGTCAAATGGGCTCCCACAAGGGTTGAGACCCGACATGCTACCCCTCGACACTCCATAAGGAGGCTTCCATAAAAGAAACAATTAAATGTTTCTCAAAGAGATATACGTCTGAAGGAGTGCATCTAAATATCATAAGAGCTCAAACAAGTGACCACTCGGGACGGTCAAGTCTTAATTTCCAATGAATTGAAAATCATAAGTGGTCAATTGCTCAAGTGCAATATCATGAAATGTGATAGTGAACAGGCATACATAATGCCTTGTTTACAAGTCATCAATAGCAACTGAAGCAATTTGAGAAGCTTTAGAACATTTTCATCATGGTATTGTATCTCAAGGTTCCCTATGCATAAATCAGAATTCCATGTCAACTTTTACTATTTAGGAGACAAAAATGCATGAAGATTGCCAAAGTAAGGTTGGTTCCATCAAGAAAGGGGTTTTCAAGTGGCTTCAAGTGAACTACCCAAATCAGAGGATAAATAGAAGAAGGAAATAGTTGACTTTGAGTACAATGCATTAAGTGTTTGAGTGAATACAATGTGAAGAAACATCATTCATGGAGGTAATTTGCAGAGCTTAAGTTGTTTCAATACTTTAATGCCATATATATGAAGGAGAATTACATTGCATGATTCCATGTTCTCAATACAGTATAAAACTATGGTGAAGGTGATAATAGATGTGCATTTCTCTGAGCATTAAAGTGCATGAAATAAAATGTGTGATAATGGAACAAGCAAGTAAAGCTATAGTTGTAGGTGTCGAGCTTGAAAAGGTGAGGCCATTATTATTTTTAAAGTAGTAAGGTTATGTTAGGGTTTCATAATGGAGACAAGTGAAGATGCCCAAAATCCACATTGGTTTGTATTTAAAGCTTCAAAATGTAGTAATGGAGGTATTTTGAGCTGATAACCGGATGATAAATGTGCCTAAATGAGCTCTCATGGCCGCGACCTGAGAGTAATTTTCTCTCACAAATGACAATACCCATTTAGGGTATTGAACTCTAAATGTAAAATATACAAAGGAAATAACCATGGCTCGAGCTCATGCCAACATTGGAGCCCATTTCAAGCTTTTCAATTATGAGAAAATGAAGAAAGAAAGAAGTGATTCGAGCTCATTCAGGCATGGCAAAAACCCTAATGCATACTCTCATGGCCGTGGCTTGAGAGGGAGTATTCTTTCTCTACCAAGAAAACCCACTTGGGTTTTTGAGTTTAGAAGAAAATACTAGAGAAATTACAAATTTTTGAGCTCATGAGCTCTTAGAAAATGGAGATTTTAAAGTTCATGGTCATGGCCATGAAGGGTCTACAAACCCTCGAAAGCAAAAACAAATACATATTTTCCTCCTGAATCTATTTTCTTTGCTAAAGCTATTCATTTTTACATCATGGGTCAAGCCCAAAAATAAGCTATTTTTTGCAGAAACAAAAGAATATACAAGCATGGCCATGACCTGTACAAAGGCTGAACCTCGAAAAATCCACAAAACCTCCATTATTTCTTATGAGAAAAGCTTGAATAAGCTTTTATTTAAGAGGGAAATGAATCATAAGACAAAGAATTGAGCTCACCATGAAAATTTCTATTGAGAAAATCCATAGCCAAAGCTTCACAAATGCTTGAGAAAAGTCCCTCATGGTGGCAATGAAGAATGGAAAAGAGCATCGACATAATAAAACACAAAACAATGCATCAATACATAGTGATGGCCACGGCCTAAAGGCCATTTTTTTCTCATCGAATGGAGAAAAATTGCATCAAAATTCAAATAGATAATGCTTACCAGTGTTTGCAAAGGAGAGTCGACATGAAGATGGTGAAAATCAAGCTCCAAGGCTTCAAATCCTAGTCTCCCATGGCGGTGTTTGCAGAGTCCTCTCCAAGTCAGCCAGTTGGAAAATGAAATGCAAATAAGGTGGAGAACACAAGTTTTGTCATTAGGGTTTTCTTTGCCCTAATTCGACTTAGGGAATTTTTACAATATTTTTTAAATATCAACTCCCAACTAATACCAAGGTGGCCGAAAATATTCATATGCCCTAGGTCAACCTTAGACATTAATTTAAAACATCATGATTCCCATAATACCTTGGGGTATTTGGTTTTGATTATTCATTAATGCCTTACCACCTAATATGGCTCGATTAATATCATATAATATTTGAAACCTTAGGTGGGAAATCAAATATTTTGATGCCTTAGGCATTTATTTTTAATTGATTTTATAGAAATCAATTTTAGAACCTTGGATAAATATTTGTCCTAATATTTTTATGATTTTTTGGAGAAAAATCAATTGTAATTGGAGCATCGAATATTGTTATTTTTTTCAAAGATTTTTCCAAACTCTTGAGTTGCAAAAAAATATGAGATAAAGATAAGCTTATTTTGTACTTTAAAACTGCAAGTTTTGTAAAGTGGAAATAAAGCAATGTTTTTATAAATTGATTTGATTTCTTGCTCATTTAAATTTTTTTTTAATAAAA
This sequence comes from Sequoiadendron giganteum, assembly GCA_007115665.2. Classification (NCBI taxonomy): domain Eukaryota; kingdom Viridiplantae; phylum Streptophyta; class Pinopsida; order Cupressales; family Cupressaceae; genus Sequoiadendron; species Sequoiadendron giganteum. Next base: position 516,936,044 of record CM021104.1, on the reverse strand, counting down.
GCAGAGCAAAGGTGGTCAAGATCTTTTAGATTTGATTTTCTTCTAGGCGAATTTGGAGAAAAGACTGCAAATAGAGGTTTCCATTTTCAGTTTCTAGCCAGTTGTTCTTGATTTTGAGGTTCTTTCTGGATGGATTCTTTGGAGATGAGAAATTTCTATCCTTGGGGTGATTTTTGGAGCTGTTTGGAGTCATCTTTTCAAGCCTTTTTCCTGAGCTTGAAAATGAAAAATGGATTTCTTTTTGGAGAAGCAATGGGGCTAATTTTTTTCTATCTTTTCACTATTGCGGTCACTTAATGCCTATAAGTTTGAGAAATTCTAAGTTCTCAGGGTCATATATCAGTTTCTTTCTCTTACACACATTCAGAGAGCTTGTAAACTTATTTGTACTCATATTTTGAGAGTTTTCACTCCTTCATTCAATAGAACAACATAATTTCCTTCCTCACTTCTTGTTTATGATTTACAATACTGATTTGATGTGTTTTGTGATTCAATCTATCAAACCTTTCTCATGTCTTGTTGTTGTAGAGAGTTTTTCAAAAGCCGCATTCTGATTCAGGTCTTGTCTTGTGTTCATTTTGAGCCTTTACACAAATCACTTTTGAGTCATATGTGTTGTGAGGTTGCGAGAGTTAAGTTTTAAAGAGGTGTTGAGAGTGGGTTATTGTCAGAATCTCCTAAATGTTGGCTAATCATCTTAAATTATAGGTTTTTTCATTATAGTTTCATTCTCCAATTCTTTCCACAGCCAGTCAGTAGAGTATGTGATTATCAACAAGGAAGCCAAAATTCTTTGGAGATTCGTTCTCATAATGAGCTACCCACAACTCGAAAATGTTTCCATATTTCAATAGATTGTTGAACCTTCATGTTTAGTAGGGTGAAAATCTCATTACAACAGTCATATCAAGTGATGTAGGTAACCAAGAGAAAGCCTCAAACTATTTAGCAGAAGTACCTGTTATACCTTGCATAACCACCCCATCTTTTGCCTTGGTCAAAATGGGTCCCCCTCTTTGTTATTTTTATCTCTTGTTGTTTTTCAAACAAAGTCTGGAGTCTTTTGATTTCAACACTTTTTTTATTTTGGATTAGTCTGTCGGAATCGGAGCCGAAATCAAATTGGGTTCTGAAACCACAATCAAAACTCGTTTCGGGCCCCATCCTGATAGTCTTTCTTTTGGCCTTTTGTTTTGTCTTCATCGGACTAGAGCCGGAGTGGGCGTTAAGTTAGTCTTTATTGAAAGTTTCAAAAATCATAATCCATCCCACCTTCATCTCCGCTTTTTGAACTTTTGTTTTACTCTAGTCCTTGTGTTAAGTTTTATTATGTCGGTCTTTTGTTTTACTTTTTTTTGTTTGGTTTTGTTTTCTACTTTATCGGCGGAACGGGAACTGGAATGGGAATGAAGTTAGGAAATTTCATAAGGTTTATGAATCAATTTCCATTCTAATTCCACCCCCACCACCTTTTGGGTCATTGACTTATAGACTGAAGTCACACTGTAGTGAACTGTTGGTTCTCATTCCAGCTCTGACTCCGCCTAACTACATTTAATGCAATACTGACAATTGATCCTGTAGGTAAGAACTATGATTTTTACCTTCATTAAGGATTAAACGTATCATTATTATCATTGTTAAAAACTTGAAGAGAAAGGAAGAGCAGCGGCAAAGTTCATTTGAGCGAATCGATTGAACGAGGAGAAGATTATTGCTTGCAAATCAGTTCAAAAGGTTAGCTGGGTTTCTTATCATTGTTGTTCTTCGTTTATTTACTATTGCGTTTTTATGTTTGTTCATGCTTTGAATCATTTCATTTTAACAAATTCTTGGTTCTTGGTATGTTTGTTTGAGTAGTTCCTTGCTTTATTTTGTTTGTCTGGTTAGTTCTTCGTTTCTTTTGATTTTTGTTTTTAGTTCTTTGTGTTTTAGGGCACGGTCACTTTCACATTTTAGTCATGATCGCGTCAGGCTATTTTGATTTGCAGTAAATTAGATTTAAATGGCGTTAGTCAAATTTAGGGATTTACAGTGAGGTAGATTAAAATTCATGTTTTACAGTAGTTTAGAGTTTATTGCGATCTGTTGTTTTACTCAGGTTTTCATTTACGCATTTGTCAGGTTAAAATAAGGAGGGTTAAATTATGCCCTAGTTTTCGAGTCGTCTTTTCTAGATTAGGGTTTCATGTGTTTTTGTGATCACATTTAAAACATTAAAATATGATGCCCTAAAATACAGTCACCCTTGGTCATATGGGGATGGTTCTATTGACCAGGTTAGCCCCATGTCGTTTTGAAAATCATCTAGTTTGAAACCATGAAGTTCTGCATTAAATTGATGAAGTCGTTTATGACGTCATGGTCAACTTGATCGGAAGCGGGATTGGAATCATTTTTGAACTTGAAAATTATGTTTTCCAAAAAGATTTCGATTCTATTTCTATCTCATCTCCGTCTCCTCTTATGGTAAGGAGTTTTACTTTATAAAAATGTTTACCTAGTGGAAGTGGGAGCGGAACCGAACCCGATTATGAGAATAGAAAACCTAAATGAAACCGAATCAGTTTCCATTCTGGTTCTGGTTTCGGTCACCATTCCAATTTTGGTTCCGGTCACCATTCCAGTTCTGACTCTGAGCCCACTTCTTGTTAGTAGAATTACCATTCCAGTTTCGAATCTGATTCCGGCAGTGTGTTAAAAGAGACTGTTTAGAATATGTTTCTGCCTCGTTCCGCCTCTGATGTATACATGAAATATATGGTTTTAAAGCATGTTTTATGATGATATTCAAAGATCTAATTAGAGGTTTTTGTGGTAGGAAAGCTAGAAAATGTCAGGAACATCAGGAGAAGCTTCTCAGAGAAATCGGCTTGTAGGGACATCAAAGGCAGCGCCTAAACCAAAGAAAATCAAGCCTGAACAATTGCTTTATACCTTAAGGTATAATCACAGGAGTCCTGTTATCAAATTCAACAAAGTGGAATCCGACTGGGCAGACATCACTGATACAAACTTGGTCCAGTACAACTTTGAGGAGGCATATGTTGAAACGTTCAATGAGGATGCAACGCCTAGAATGAAGAGGATTGTTGAGTCTAGTTTGGCTCATATCACTTTGTTTCCTTTGTCAATCCAGTGCCTAGAATTGATCTTAACAGCAGCTAGTGCCTACAATCCTGCTACAAGACTATGCATGGATTCACAAAATAATGTGATCATTGATCTTACTCCTCAAGCATTTCAAGATATATTCAATGTCCCGGATCCTAAGAAGTTGGTGCAGTTGGATGAGGCAGAGGCCTTGGAGAAATATAGTCAGTATAAGGACTCCAATAAGTCTCATTTGAATAAGAAGTGGTTGAAGACAGAAAATAAATCTTTAAGCAAGTTTGCAGACCAGCCAAAGATGGTAGATTTCTAGAAAGAGGTATCAGATATAATCATGATGCTATCTAGAGTTTTTGGAAAGAGAGATATATTTCAGTTCAAGGAGTGGATGTTTCCTTTCATCCAGACAATCTTAAATGAAGCCCAATAGTTTGATTGGCCAATGATTGTGTCAAGTGCTATTCATGATCAACTAACTAGCATTAGGCAGACTAAATGCTTCTTTATGACCTCTTATATTGTGTATGCAGCAGCAAGGTTGGGTATCTTCCCAGGTTTAAACAAAATGGGAATAATGGGAGCATTGGATAGACATAAGAAAGTGTGGGAGCACTATGACCAGTTATCTTTACAAGTTTCTGAGACTCATTTAGGAGAGTCAATGATGCATTCATATATGTAGTCATCAACCAATTAAATGGAGATGCAGGGTATAGGTTGAGTCAAGAAGCCATGGCATTCATAGCTGAATGGGGATGTTACATTCAATACCCCAAATTTACATATTTTAGGTTAGTTGGTTTTGAAGGCCATCCACATCTGCTTCCAAGGTGCAGCAATAACAGGATAGTGCTGATGGGGTTTGTATATCAGGCTCTTGGAGTTAATGCTCGGTTTGGAATAAAGCAAAAAATAGGATGTCACAAGTTCCCCATGAAGTTGGGTGAGTATGGCTGTCAGCACTTGGTAGGAGCAAAGGTGGTTTGTAGTGAATTAATACAATTGAAGTTAGGTTTATACACAGCCCGTAGGCACTTTGATCCAAAAGGTAAGAAGTATGCTTTGTTGCCTTTGGTTTTTGACAAACATTTTAATCTATAAGAAGAATTTTGGAGTGACCAACAAGATGAATATGATCTAAGAAAGAAGAATTATGAAAGATTGTTAGGCTCACTCATGTCAGAGCTTGGTGTTAAAGATAATATTCCCGACACATTGCTGGATGATGAAATTGTATTGGATCCATCCTATGAAGCTTTGAACATTGGCACCAAGAGTCTGGATCCAATTGATTGGGATGTTGAAGAAACCATTGAGATTAAGCAGATTGGAAGGACAATCTTGGATCGAAGTGTTAACTGGTTGGTGTTAAGAACCAAGGCACCTCAAGGACACGCTCCTAAAAAGGGTAAGGGATACAAAAGGATCAAAAGGAGGACACCTCCCAAAGAGTCATTGGAGTTATTTCCCCCAGACATCGAAGAGATAGAACTTGAGGCGGTAGATGATGAAGAGGAAATACAAGAAGAGGAGATAACAAAGGGATCAACTGTTTCAACACCTACATTAGGTGAATCATCCACACAAGTCCCACTTACAAGGAAGAAGAGTAAAGAAATTCAAAAGGGAGCTCTACATAGTATGGCCGAGGTTGGAAAGGGAAAAGAAGTGGAAATTTTTTTTTATAATGTTAGGACAGATTCAGATAAGATTGAGTTAGAAAAAGATATGCAAGAAAACATGCCTCTAGAGGAGGATACTGAGCAAGTTTTGACACCAAATGATCAGTGGAAGTTGTTTGAAGAGGCGAAGATGGATTCTGATGCAAGGGATACACCCTTAGAGAAACAAAAAGAAATTGATGCCAAGGTACAAGCTGATGCTATACTGCACCAACAATAATTAAAAGCCAAACAAATTGAAGCTAAGGCAACAGCTAATGAAGTAGAGAAAGAAAAAAGGAAATAAGAGTATGAACTCAAGGTTAAAGAAGAGAATGACAAGTTGGAACTAATACAAAAGATTCATGACCTTGAAGAAGAGAAGGCAAGAAACTAGAGGGAGAAAGAAATCTTGGTTGTTAAGTTGAAACTTGTAGAGGAAGCTCGCCAAAAGGATGAAGAAGCAGAAAGATTGGAAAAGGGAAAGAATGCTGAAGAGCTGGTTAAGAAGCAGCAAGAAGAGGAAGCAAAGGTAGAAAAAATTAAGGCTCTAGAGGTGGAAAGGCTAGAAAAAGAAAGACTAGAGGCTTTAGAAAAAGAGAAACAAGAAAAAGAAGCTCTAGAGAAGGATAGATTGGAAAAGCAAAGAATGGAAAGGGAAAAAGTGGAGAGAGATTGATTGGAGGAAGAGAGGTTGAAGAAAGAAGAGGAAGATAAAAAGATACAAGAACAAAAAGATAAGGAAGGGGCTGAAAGGCTTGTGCAGATGCATATATGGCAAGAACAACAAGAGAAATCAAGGGTTGACTCTCAACCCCAAGTGAGTATGCAACCACCTTCTACCATTATTTCTTCTTCTTCTTCTATGATGACTACTGCTCCATGTGCTCCCACTTGGTTAAAACTGGACCTACAGAAAAGGGCAGTAACACCTTCACAACCTCTCAATTGGGAGGATATGATGAAGGAGATCGAACAAGAGAGGCCTAAAAAGAAGGCCAAAATCCTACACTCTACTAGACTCACAGACAAAGGAGAGATTGTTGCTGAGTGTGCCATGCCAATGACAGAAAAGGAGGTAGGGGACATGTAGCTAACAGATTATCAATAGAGTACTGCCAACTTGGGGAGGCCCACTATGAATCAGCGGATGAACCTAATTGATGTGGTGGCTTCAACAACCAAGTCAATAATGATAAAGGACAAATAGAAGAAAGATGAGTTGAAGGCTCAATTGGATCAATTGCATTCATTTTTGAAAAGTGTTTCCTCTCCAAGATCACAACAGGTAATGGCCATTGAGACTCCTATTTTGTTAAGCAAAAAGGAGGTAGATGATTTGGTGCAGGTAAGAGGAAAAGTGGAGATGGTAGATAGATGGGTAGACAAGTTGAATCAAGAAGTAGGTGAATTTTTGATTGAAGGTTTTGAGGTTATTAAAGGGACATAAGAGTTAATAGGAGAAATGCAGCAATATATTGAAGCATTGGAGAAAGAAGAAGAGGAGTATAAAGAGTATAGTCAGAAATTAGAAAAGGTTAGTGCATTGCCTTTAACTACTCTTCTTGAGCAATCAATACTTGAGGAGGACAATAAGGATTTTGTGGAGAAGACCTCTCGTATACTCCGATTCAGGACAAAATTCTTATGTAAACATAGGAATGAGGTCTAAGAGGTTGTTAATAATCTGACTGAACAGTTTAAGGAGCTGGAAGTAGTCATTGCTATTATTGTGGATCTAAATGTATTAACAAAGGAAGGTGTGCCTTTGAGTTAGATCAAAGAGAAATGGGATGAAATATTTAGAAAATTCATGTGGAAAGGAGATGATGGAGAAGATCTGATGATAGATCAATTAATGGATTTTAAAGAAGAAATAAAAGTTGCTAGAAGAGAGTTGGTAAAGATAAAAGATATGAAAGGGTTTGTTGTAGCAAAGTTGAAGCGAATCAAATTTGAAGATAGATGGGTTGATGGGCTAGAATTAGATGTGTTACAACAAGTCTTCACCAATTATGATGAGTTCATTGTAGATCTAGCTTCACATGCATAAATCTCTTGCATACATGATTTCCTTCTCCCTTGCATGCAACACTGACAGTTTTGGAGCGCATGACTTCTTTTTCTCTTCTATTTTCTGTTGTCTAGCTTAATTGAATGTCTAATGTAAGAACTCAAGATCAAATTGATTTGAGTGTCCAAGAGAATTTTAGTTCCTAAAAAGGTGGAGAACCTAAAATAGAAGTGGAGTTCAAACTTTTGTATATCTATAAATACCCTATGGGTATCATATTTTAAGGGTCAACCAATTGACAATAGAATTGGCTTACCTAATTTTAGGAGATAGAATTTTTGTAATGATTTACATAGATACATTATACTATATCTTTTTACAGTTAATAGAATTACAGGTTTACGCACTATGGTGTTAGAATGGAGTTTTACTTGATAAGGCTGATAAGTTATAATCTATCTGAATGCCAGTGATTGTGCTAAAGCATGCTAGTTTCTTATGTGATGAAAGTCATTAGAAGAAACCAGATTTAAGGATTATCTTGCTAGATTATCATTGAATTAAGTTTATTGAAGTCTGTTGATCTATAATCTTGATGATGAATGAATGTGTGTTGTTTTGAAATCCTTGAAATATTTGTGATGTGTAATTGTGAAGTTAATTAAGCACCTAAAATGTATGCAATGGTATAGATTATTCTATAGATTGTGTCATCTTATGGTTTTCTTGATTTGGTTGGAAAAACATTCATTGTTGAAGATATATGTCTGGATGCTAGATAAGTTTTGTTCATCTTTAATGGTTTACCGTATGATCCATTTTTTTCTTTTGTTTGAAACCCCATTGATTTGCTAAAACAGTTCGGTAAAAATGAGTCATTGCTTGAATCTTTTGTTACCAACCCAAGTCCCTTGAATATTATAGTTGCATGAATCGATTGAGTGACACTAGATAGTTAAGAACCAACTACCAGGACCTTGGGAGTTAGGCCACTATATGTTGTCTTTCTTTTTCAGGAGAAATAGAGTAGAAATATTCGGTTTTAACATTGTTTATGTCATTTTCACCATCAACAAAAATTGGCGTTAGAAGGAGGGCCTAAAAGGACAAGCTGGCTGACATAGTGTCTTTCTCACTGGAGAAATATGGAAGGATTCTGAGATTCTCTACCGACCCTGAACCTTTATAGTAATTACAAACCCCGGTCAGACCTAGACCCCATGCCCATAGGATATTGATACCTACCTTGCCACCACCACTTACCCCGCCTGAATTTCCACCAATTCCACCTACACCACCATCCTTTCCACCTACATCACCACCACCAAGTAGGCCTGAGTCTCCACCAATTCAGCCTATATCACCACTTGCTCAACCCATACCACCAATGGCTTATTTTGTGAATAATCCCTCTCCATTAGGGACTATTCCTAGGGGATTCCATGATTTACCAAAGAACCCAGAGAAGTTCTATCCTAAATACATGCATGGCGAATCAAGAAGCACTAAGGAGCATATACAAGCATTCAAAGATGCTTGCACACGAGCTCAAGTTGCTCATCAAGATGTCGTATGTAGATTGTTTCCCTATTATTTAGGAGATATGGCATATAACTGGTATCTAAATCTGCCCCAGGGATCTATTCTAGGTTGGATAGATTTAAAAAATGCTTTTATTAATCAATTCAGGGTTTATGTAGACCCTGCAATATTATATCACCAGTTTTCCACCATAAGAAAGGAACATCATGAACCACTGCCCTTGTTCAACACTAGGTTCTAAAGGATGTATCATAGGCTACAAGAGCCTTACTTAGTGCCAGAGGGTATGGCCATACAAGCGTACTTGAGAATTGTTGATCCTTTGATTGGCCTATTCTTGCAAAGAACTTATCAACCTAATGAGATAGACTCTCTGTCTAAAATTTATCATCTGGCTATGAAATTGCGACAACAGATAAGTCTACAATCTGGAGGTTTAGGAGTGGCTCTTCCTCCCATGAATTATCAGATGCCTAATCCAACCCTTATATAACATTGTCCCTGGGATGTCTTATTCCCAATATGGACCTACATCTGAGTTGCAAGCTCCACCTATTGTGCCTTTCTTCGGAAATGGCATGCAAGATCACTCCCATCAAAATCAACATCAGCCTCAAAATCAACCACAACAAATAGGAGGATCAACCCATGTCCATTCCCCATCTATAGTCCAAAATGTGCAGAATGAACAAACTGTTCAACTCACAAGTGAGTTAGAGACTCTCAAGAAGACTCTCTCTCAGATGTCAAATGACATGCATTAGCTTAGACAAAGCCCTCCTCCCAACCAGAACCAAAATTATAACAATCAGAGAGGGTATAATACTCAGGGAAATTACTCCAGTCAAAACCAAAATGAGAACACCAATCAGAATTTTCAGAATCAAAACTCCTCAAATCAAAATTATCAAAATCAAAATAGAGGATACAATCAGAGGTTCAATAAAAACAACAACAACAACAATAGGCAGTGGAATACTGGGCCTAACAATGGGGGAGTTCCCCATAATTATCAAACAGGTGAGGAAAAACCACATACTGCTAATGTTGTTGATTTGAATTTTATGACCAATTGGTGTAGGATGCATGATACAATAGCACATTCTGAAGTCAATTGCCCATAAATGGAGAAAATTGTGAAAATTGCACAGGATGATGCCCATCCTCCTGTAGGAAATTTCAATTAGGATAATGGGCCAGTCAGCACTGCCATGACTTATGAAACCATTGAAGAAAAATATCAATTCCCCATGCAAGGGGATAATGAGCCAGAGGAAGATGTCTATGATGCTCAAGATTTCCAATCTAAGGGTGGTCAATTTCTAAGGAATCAAAATAAGGGGCCATTCACTACATCTGCACCCTCAAATAACATGGTTCCACCAAATTAGAATGCAGATAACAATCCACCTCCACCAAAGGGACCTTCTGATTCTTAGAATAGAGGTAATCAGCCTTCTTTTCCTAAATATCAAGTTAGGAATGATTCAGAGTTTGATTTTGTTGTAGAATTACAGAGGCAGAAGACATCATTGTCTTTCTTTGACATCATGAAGTGGTGCCCAGCTCAACGGGAGGTGGTACTTAAAGCTTTGGAAGAGGAAGATCGTCTAAAATGGAAAGGTAAGGTGACTCTAGCAAAGGAGACAAATGCAACTATGTATAAAGGTAAGACCAGTACCCCACCTTTTTTGTTAAGTTTAAGAATCTTTGGAAAGAATTTTCACAATTGTTTATTAGATTCTGGAGCATTAGGGAATGTCATGCCTTTTTTGATTTGTAAGAAGTTAGGATTGAGTCCTATCCCAACCAATAAGAAGGTGATTCAATTAGATAAAACTGAATTCAATGTTGTAGGTGAGTTGAAGAACATGCATGTGCAGGTTGGATCAGATCCAAGGATCCAGACCTATATAGATATCCAAGTAGCTGATATCCCAGAAAATTATGGTATGCTTCTAAGTCGGGAGTTAATGAAGAGCATAGGGGGGCATCTGTCCTTGGATTTCTCGCACATGTGGTTACCATGGAAAGGAGTTTCCACACAGATAAGAATTGAAAGTGAACCTAGGCTCAAACACATGATCACAAAATATGATGCTTCAAATGAAGTAGCATTCTTTAAGACTGAGATAAGTGTTTACAAACAAGAGGAAGTCCTTACTTTATCTATAATTAATCCTAAGGATAATTTTCCCTTAGAACATAGTGATTCCATGATCTGCATCAACCAACAAGTTCTAGTAAGAAAGTTGCAACAAGATAGGCTAGTTTTAGGAGCAGAAACTGATTTGAGTAGTTTATTACTTCCTAATTGGTGTAGGATTCACTATCATAATCATTCAGAGTTAACATGTCAGTCATGCCTAGATATTCTAGGTCATATAGATCATCCCCAACAAAAATTTCAGGTGGAATTTGCGACTCCCATCAAAGAGTTTTCCTTCCAATTTAAGGATGCAACTATTCTTACACGGGCTAGTCTTTCTCAATAGGAAGGCCTTTCACTAGAAGAACAGACTCAAGTTGTTTGTTCTGAAGTTCAAAACAAAGTTGAGATGTCCCAGTTCCTATTTGATACACCTGCCTCACATAATTTTCCAATACCCAAGGAATTGATAAGAAGTGAGTTGGATTATAATTTGGCTCAAGAGGGTGTTCAGGACGTAATTCTTGGATAGGCTGAAAACACAGAAAAATCCTCAAATCAACTTTGTCCCGAGTTACATTCTGATAAATAGCTAAAGTCTGAGCCGCCACACATCACAAGTCAGTCATTCCTTGTTATACCTAAGAAGAAGGAACTTCCAGCCAAAGACCAGTTATGGACTCTTAAATTTGATGGTTCTAAATCTAAAGTAGGAAGTGGAGCAGGGATTGAACTAACTAATCCAAAAGGAAAAACTTATTTTGCTTCTTATAGATTGCAATTTGGATGCACGAATAATGTGGTAGAGTATGAAGCACTCACTCATGGGCTTATGTTTGCTCATAAGAAGAAGGTTACTACTCTTATAGTGATGGGAGATTCTGAGGTGATTGTGAAATAGGTACGTATCCAATACACATTCCATAACAAAAGATTGGCTACATATAGAAACAAGGTTTGGAATTTGAGTGAAGATTTTGATGCCTTTGGGATTACTCTCATCCCAAGGGAAGCTAATCAAATTGGAGATGCTCTTGCTATCACTGCTAGTACGTTAGAGCCTATGCAAGACTCAAATCTTAAGAGGTTTTCAGTTGAGTTGATTTCGGTCCCAGCTGTTCCCAATAATGTCAAACACTTTCAGGTATTTAATGATGATCAGCATATATTGGCCTTTTTGGAAAATTATGATGTTTTTGAAGGGCAGATAATTGATGAATCTGACCAAGATAAGGGAGATTGGGATCCAAAAAATAACAGTCTAGAAGGGATATTCAATTTAAAGAGCAATAACATCCCAAAAGGGATGATAGCATTAGAAAGAATATTTGATTCAGATCCACAAGCTTATCAAAGAGTGCCTACAAAGAGTGAGGGAGGTAAGTATGAATCTATTATTTTGACTCACTCAGGCCCAGAAAGGAATGTTCTGATAGGGAAGACTTATCCTCAGGAAATTAAGGACGAAATGATCAAAGTCTTGAAATAGAATATTGAAGCTATTTCTTGGAGCTATGATGATTTGAAAACTTTTGATACATCTATGATCACACATATAAATTCCTCTCAAGCAAGAAGCTAAGTCGTTTCACCAAAAGCAATGCCTGGTCAATGCATTAATTGAGCCTTTAATTTAGAAAGAAGTGCAGAAACTTTTGGCTACAAGAATAATCTTTCCAGTTAGACACTCTACTTGGGTGACTAATCTAGTTCCTGTAAGGAAGAAGAATGGTGAGATCGGGTTATGTGTGGATTTCAGGAATTTAAACAAGGCCTCTGAGAAGGACAACTATCCATTACCTTCCCTTGATGAAGTATTGCAAAAGGTTAATGGATCTCAGATAATGTCTTTCTTGGATGGGTATTCAGGATACAATCAGGTCCTTGTAAGTCATGAGGATAGGATGAAGACTGCTTTCACTACAAAATGGGGTACATTTGCCTATAGAAGAATGCCTTTTGGTCTCATCAATGTAGGTGCTACTTTTCAAAGGGCGATGGATGTAGCTTTTAAATATTTGATAGGGAAATGTATAATCATCTATGTTGATGATTTGACCATCTTCTCTAAGAATAGAGAAGATCATGCTACTAACTTGGAAAAGGTGTTAAAAAAATGTATAAGTTATGGTGTTTCTCTCAATCCAAAGAAGTGTGTATTTGGAGTATCTGAAGGGAAGCTCTTGGGTCACATTATTTCTGAGGAAGGAATATCCATAGATCTGGATCGAGTAGAGACCATCTTGAAACTGACAAAGCCAGGTAGCAAGAAGGAAATGAGATCTTTCTTTGGAAGGATCAATTTTGTTAGGAAATTTATAACAGGGTTTGCAGAGATTGTCAAACCCCTCAATGAAATGATGAAGAAGAATGAAAAGATTGAGTGGAGTGAAGAGGCTAAGTCTGCTTTTATGCAGATCAAACAATCTATATCTAAGGCACTTGTTTTGACAAGTCCAGATTATCTAAAACCCTTCTATATTTATTCTTTTGCTTTTGAACATTCATGTGCAATAGTTTTGACACAGAGAAGAGAAGAGAATGAGGAGAGGCCTATTGCTTTTATGAGCTCTCCATTTAAGAATGCAGAAGTAAGGTATTCACCATTAGAAAAACAATCCTTTGCATTGGTATGAGTAGTGAAGAAGTTTAGGCATTATATAATTCGAAGTCAAGTGATGGCCATAGTTCCAGATCCAGCGGTGAAATCTCTTCTGATGCAAAGTGAATTAGGCGAACGAAGAGGAAAATGGATGGCCATTTTACAAGAATTTGACCTGGAGATTCACCCAATGAAACTTGATTGAGGCCAAGGTTTGTCAAAAGTGATGGAAGAAGTGGACAAAAGTATTACTTGTCAACAATACATAGTTCAATCATTCACTAAGGATCCCTGGTATACAAATTTAGTTTTCTTCCTCCTTAATAACAAGTGTCCAGAAGGAATGAATGCTACTCAAAGGAGAGCATTGAGGATGAGGAGCACCCATTATATGCTCAAAGGAGGATCCATTTACAAAAAAAAAATTCAAGGAATCTATTTACGTTGTTTGGATCAGCAAGAAGCTAAGCATGCCATAAGTGAATTTCATGGAAGGCATGGAACAGGACATGGGTCTGCTGATGCTTTGGCTCATCAAATTTTAAGATTAGGCTATTATTGGTCTTATGTGTTTAGAGATGCAAATCAACACTGCAGGACTTGTCATGTATGCCAAACTTCTGCATCTAGAGAAAGAAATCCCGCAATGCCCCTACAACCGGTATATGAGGTAAGGCCATTTGCTTAATGGGCACTTGATTTTGTAGGTGTAAATAATCCAAATTATTTTGTAGGTCATAAATTCATTTTGACTGCGACTGACTATTGCACATGATGGACTGAGGAACAACCTTGCAAGAATAGTACCACAGAGGTGGTCATCAAGTTTCTGACTGAGAACATCACGACCAGGTTTGGAGTTCCATTTGCTTTGGTATGTGATAATCGCCCTACTTTTTCTTCTGCTAAGTTTATTTCATGGGCCTATGAACATAAGATTGTGTTGAAGTATTATTCCAATTATTACCCTCAGGGGAATGGAGTGGATGAGTCCACAAATAAGAACTTATTGGAAGTTATAAAAAAGTTGTTAGAAAGTAACCCTAGGGACTGGCACACCCAGTTGATATTTTCCTTATGGGCAGATCGAACCAGAATTAAAGTAGTCCTAGGGAATTCACCGTTTAAGTTAGTCTATGACCAAGATCCAATCTTCCCCATTCATTTACAAATACCTGTTATGAAGTTTATGCAAGAGTTTTACTCCAAGGATGATAGGATTGAGGTTAGACTACTGAATTTGTTAAACATGGAACAAAGAGATGCTGCTTTGTAGCAATTCTCTAAACATCAGGCTGTTGTCAAACACTGGTTTGACAAAAGAGCCAAGATAAAAGCCTTTAGAATATTAGATCTTGTGTTATTATGGGATAAGGTTAGGGGAAAGAAGGGAGATCACCAGAAGTTTGATAGACTTTGGTTTGGTCCTTATCAAATGGCTAAAATATTAGGCGAGAATGCTTTTTGTTTGAGTACCTTAACAGGAGAGCTTGTTCCATTACCAGTTAATGGTGAGTTTCTCAAGCACTATTTTGGTGTATAGAAGGTCTGATGTTTTGAAAAAGAATGTATTATACTATATCATATGTAATTAAGTTTTTGTTTTTATTTGTTTTTAGTTTTTGTTGTTGTTTTGTTTTTGTTTTCTTTGTTTTCTTTGTTTTGTTTTGTCTTGTTTCGTTGGGGATCCTTATTTTTGGCTCATCTCAAGTTAGGGGGTTGTTATTCGAAGTATACTATTGGTACTAGGAGAGAAATTGGTTTAGGTATTTTCATTATCATCATTGAAAAGGATTCTGTTCTGAAACTTATGTTTTATGACCATTCTAGTTTGGGTTGGAAAAGTTATTAAGGATAGAAGATATACTGTGAATATCTCATGAATTGTGATCGAAGATGTGTCACCAAATTAGAAAAACATTTGCATAAGTAGGTACCTATATGTTCTAGAATGACTCTACCCTTTGATTCAAGTGAAAAATCCAATTCCAAAACAATCATGAAATCCATAGTAGTTCTCAACCCACATTTTAGATTCACTTAATCCTAGTATTGAGAAAGATGCATAAAAGAATTTCCACAAGTGAAGTAAAAAAAAAGAGAATGAAAAGAAAGAAAGAAAAGGCAAACTCAATATCAAATGGGTAATCAGGTATCTCTATCAGGGCTATGGATGCCTGGCTAGTAGTAGAGCAATGCTTTGAGAGGACTAGAGGTATCTCCATCGGGGCTATGGAAGCCTTTTTGGCAGCGGTGCAATTCCCAGGATTTTATTGCACGATAGTTAAAGGACTCAACCTATGTAGCTTGAATCTTAAGGTATAGTTGTTCACAAGAAAAGAAAGTATCTACAAAGAATGATGCACAAAATAGGCACACACTTAGATTCAGAAATAAATCATGAGCACATACATTTGAGATTCTAGCTCAAACTTATCCTATGTATATATGATTTTATTCAAGTTAGTATGCTTCATAAACCAAGTAGTTTTTGGGTGACTGAAATTTTCTTTGGGTATTTTTGAAAATGGGTAAACCATTTTCCCAACCGAGTCACCATTTGTTATGCCTTGCATAACCACCCCATCTTTTGCCTTGGTCAAAATAGGTCCCCCTCTTTGTTATTTTTATCTCTTGTTGTTTTTCAAACAAAGTTTGGAGTCTTTTGCTTTCAGCACTTTGTTTATTTTGGATTAGTCTGTCGGAATCAGAGCTAGAACCAAATTAGGTTTTGAAACCACAATCAAAACTCGTTCTGAGCCCCATCTCGATAGTCTTTCTTTTGGCCTTTTTTTTTGTCTTCATCGGACCCGGAGCCGGAGTGGGCGTTAAGTTAGTCTTTATTGAAAGTTTCAAAAATCATAATCCATCTCGCCTCTGCCTTCACTTTTGAACTTTTATTTTACTCTAGTCCTTGAGTTAGGTTTTATTATGTCGGTCTTTTGTTTTACTTTTTTCTGTTTGGTTTTGTTTTCTTCTTTATCGGCGGAACCAGAACCGGAACAAAGTTAGGAAATTTCATAAGGTTTCTGAATCAATTTCCATTCCGATTCCACCCCTGCCGCCTTTTGGGTCATTGAATTATAGACTGAAGTCACATTGTAGTGAACTATTGGTTCTCATTCCAGTTTCGACTCTGCCTAACTGCATTTAATGCATTAATGACAACTGATCATGTAGGTAAGAACTCTGATTTTTACCTTCATTAAGGATTAAACGTATCATTACTATCATTGTTAGAAACATGAAGAGCAAGGAAGAGCAGAAACAGAGTTCGTTTGAGCGAATCGATTGAATGAGGAGAAGATTATTGCTTGCGAATCAATTCAGAAGGTTAGCTGGGTTCTTTTGTGTTCAAGGTAGGATTTCTTATCATTGTTGTTCTTCGTTTATTTACTGTTATGTTTTTATGTTTGTTCATGCTTTGAATCATTTCATTTTAACAAATTCGTGGTTCTTGGTATGTTTGTTTGAGTAGGTGCTTGCTTTATTTTGTTTGTCTGGTTAGTTCTTCATTTCTTTTGCTTTTTGTTTTTAGTTCTTTGTGTTTTAGGGCACGGTCACTTTCACATTTTAGTCATGATCACGTCGGGCTATTTAGATTTGCAGGAAGTTAGATTTAAATGGAATTAGTTAAATTTAGGGATTTACAGTGAGGTAGATTAAAATTCATGTTTTATAGTAGTTTAGGGTTTATTGCGATCTGTTGTTTTACTCAGGTTTTCATTTATGCATTCGTTAGGTTAAAATAAGGAGGGTTAAATTGTGCCCTAGTTTTCATGTCGTGTTTTCTAGATTAGGGTTTCATGTGTTTTTGTGATCACATTTAGAAGATTAAAATATGATGCCCTAAAATACAGTCACCCCTGGTCATATGGGGATGGTTCTATCAACTAGGTTAGCCCCATGTCATTTTGAAAATCATCTAGTTTGAAACCATGAAGTTCTGCATTAAATTGATGAAGTCGTTTATGATGTCATGGTCAACCTGGTTGGAAGCGAGATTGGAATCATTTTTGAGCTTGAAAATTATGTTTTCCAAAAAAATTTCTATTCTATTTCCATCCCGTCTTTGGCTCCGCTTATGGTAAGGAGTTTTACTTTATAAAAATGTTTACCTAGCGGAAGCGGGAGCGGAACCGAACCCGATTATGAGAACAGAAAACCTGAATGAAACCGAATCAATTTCCATTCCAGTTCTGACTCTGAGCCCGCTTCTTGTTAGTAGAGTTACCATTCCAGTTTCGACTTTGATTCTAGTAGTGTGTTAAAAGAGACTATTTAGAATATGTTTCTGCTTGGTTCCTTCTCTGATGTATACATGAAAGGTATGGTTTTAAAGCATGTTTTATGATGGTCTTCAGAGATCTAATTAGAGGTTTTTGTGGCAGGAAAGCTAGAAAATGTCAGGAACATTAGGAGAAGCTTCTCAAAGAAACCGGCCTATAGGGACATCACAGGCAGCGCCTAAACCAAAGAAAATCAAGCCTGAACAATTGCCTTATACCTTAAGGTATAATCACAGGAGTCCTATTATCAAAGTCAGCAAAGTGGAATCCAACTAGGTAGACATCACTAATACAGACTTGGGCCAGTACAACTTTGAGGAGGCATATGATGAAACATTCAATGAGGATGCAACACCTAGAATGAAGAGGATTGTTGAGTCTGGTTTGGCTCATATCACTTTGTTTCCTTTGTCAATCCAGTGCTGGGAATTGATCTTAACAGTAGCTAGTGCCTACAATCTTGCTACAAGACTATGCATGGATTCACAAAATAATGTGATCATTGATCTTACTCCTCAAGAATTTCAAGATATATTCAATGCCATGGATCCTAATAAGTTGGTGCAATTGGATGAGGCAGAGGCCTTTGAGAAATATAGTCAGTATAAGCACTCCAATAAGTCTCATTTGAATAAGAAGTGGTTGAAAACAAAATAAATCTTTAAGCAAGCTTGTAGACCAGCCAAAGAGGGTAGATTTCTAGAAAGAGGTATCAGATATAATCATAATGCTATCTAGAGTTTTTGGGAAGAGAGATACATTTCGGTTCAAGGAGTGGATGTTTCCTTTCATCCAAACAATCTTAAATGGAGCCCAACAGTTTGATTGGCCAATGATTGTGTCAAGTGCTATTCATGATCAATTGACTAGCATTAGGCAAACTAAATGCTTCTTTATGACCTCTTATATTGTGTATGCAGCAGCAAGGTTGGGTATCTTCCCAGGTTTAAACAAAGTGGGAATAATGGGAGCATTGGATGGATAGAAGAAAGTGCGGGAGCACTATGACCAGTTGTCTTTACAAGTTTCTGAGACTCATTTCAGGAGAGTCAATGATGCATTCATATATGTATTCATCAACCAATTAAATGGAGATGCAGGGTATAGGTTGAGTCAAGAATCCATGGCATTCATAGTTGAATGGGGATGTTGGTACATTCAATACCCCAAATTTACATATTTTAGGTTAGCTAGTTTTGAAGGCCATCCACATCTGCTTCCAAGGTGCTGCAATAACAAGATAGTGCTGATGGAGTTTGTATATCAAGCTCTTGGATTTAATGCTTGGTTTGGAATAAAGCACAAAACAGGATGTCACAAGTTCCCCATGAAGTTGGGTGCGTATGGTTGTCAGCACTTGGTAGGAGCAAAGGTTGTCTGTAGTGAATTAATAAATTGAAGTTAGGTTTATACATAGCTCGTAGGCACTTTGATCCATAAGGTAAGATGTATGCTTTGTTGCCTTCAGTGTTTGACAAACATTTTAATATATTAGAAGACTTCTGGAGTGACCAACAAGATGAATATGATCTAAGAAAGAAGAATTATGAGAGATTGTATGTCTCACTCATTTCAGAGCTTGGTGTTAAAGATAATATTCCTGACACATTGGTGGATGATGGAATTGTATTGGATCCATCCTATGAAGCTTTGAACATTGGCACCAAGAGTCTGGATCCAATTGACTGGGATGCTGAAGAAACTATTGAGATTAAGCAGATTGGAAGGACAATCTTTGATCGAAGTGTTAATTGGTTGGTGTTAAGAACCAAGGCACCTCAAGGACCCGCTCCTAAAAAGGGTAAGGGATACAAAAGGATCAAAAGGAAGACACCTCCCAAAAAGCCATTGGAGTTCTTTCCCCCAAACATCGAAGAGATAGAACTTGAGGCGGTAGATGATGAAGATGAAATACAAGAAGAGGAGATACAAAAGGGATCAACTATTTCAACACCTACATTAGGTGAATCATCCGCACAAGTCCCACTTACAAAGAAGAAGAGTAAATAAATTCAAAAGGGAGCTCTGCATAATATGGCTAACGCTGGAAAGGGCAAAGTAGTGGAAAAAGAAATTCATGATGTTGGGACATATTCAGATAAAACTGAGTTAGAAAAAGATATGCAAGAAAACATGCCTCTAGAGGAGGATACTGAGCAGGTTTTGACACCAAAGGATCAGTGGAAGCTGTTTGAAGAGGTGAAGAAGGATTCTAATGCAAGGGTCACAGCTTTAGAAAAACAAAAGGAAATTGATGCCAAGGTACAAGCTGATGCTATACTGCACCAACAACAATTAAAAGCCAAACAAATTGAAGCTAAGGCAGCAGCTGATGAAGTAGAGAAACAAAAAAGGCAACAAGAGTATGAACTCAAGGTTAAAGAAGAGAATGAAAAGTTGGAACTAATACAAAAGATTCATGACCTTGAAGAAGAGAAGGCAAGAAAATGGAGGGAGAAAGAAATCTTGGTTGCTAAGTTGAAACTTGCAGAGGAAGCTCGCCAAAAGGATGAAGAAGCAGAAAGATTGGAAAAGGGAAAGAATATCGAAGAGTTGGTTAAGAAGCAACAAGAAGAAGGCAAAGGAAGAAAAACTTAAGGCTCTAGAGGCGGAAAGGCTGGAAAAAGAAAGACTAGAGGCTTTAGGAAAAGAAGCTCTAGAGAAGGACAGATTGGAAAAGGAAAAAATGGATAGGGAAAAAGTGGAGAGAGATTGATTGGAGGAAAAGAGGTTGAAGAAAGAAGAGAAAGATGAAAAGATATAAGAATAGGAAGATAAGGAAGGGGTTGAAAGGCTTGTGCAGATGCATATAGTGCAAGAACAACAAGAGAAATCAAGGGTTGATTCTCAATCCCAAGTGAGTATGCAACCACCTTCTACCATTATTTCTTCTTCTTCTATGATGACTACTACTTCATGTGCTCCCACTTGGTTAAAACTGGACTTGCAGAAAAGGGTAGTAACACCTTCACAACCTCTCAATTGGGAGGATATGATGAAGGAGATAGAACAAGAGAGGCCTAAAAAGAAGGCCAAAATCCTACACTCTACCAGACTCACAGACAAAGGAGAGATTGTTGCTGAGTGTGCCATGCCAATGATAGAAAAGGAGGTAGGGGACATGCAGCTAATAGATTATCAGTTGAGTACTGTCAACTTGGGAAGGCCCACTAGGAATCAGCAGATGAACCTAATTAATGTGGTGGCTTCAACAACCAAGTCAAGAATGATAAAGGACAAATAGAAGAAAGATGAGCTGAAGGCTCAATTGGATCAATTGCATTCATTTTTGAAAAGTGTTTCCTCTCCAAGATCACAACAAGTAACGACCATTGAGACTCCTATTTTGTTAAGCAAAAAGGAGGTAGATGATTTGGTGTAGGTAAGAGGCAAAGAGGAGATGGTAGAAAGATGGGTAGACAAGTTGAATCAGGAAGTAGGTGAATTTTTGATTGAATGTTTTGAGGTTATTAAAGGGACAAAAGAGTTAATAGGATAAATGCAGCAATATATTGAAGCACCAGAGAAACAAGAAGAGGAGTATAAAGAGTATATTCAGAAATTAGAAAAGGTTAGTGCATTTCCTTTAACTACTATTCTCGAGCAATCAATACTTGAGGAGGACAATAAGGATTTTGTGGAGAAGACCTCTCGTATACTCCGATTTAGGATAGATTTCTTGTGTAAACATAAGAATGAGGTCCAAGAGGCTATTAATAATTTGACTGAATAGTTTGAGGAGCTAGAAGCAGTCATTGCTATTATTGTGGATGTAAATGTATTAAAAAAGGAAGGCATGCCTTTGAGTTAGATCAAAGAGAAATGGGATGAAAGATTTAGAGAATTCATGCAGAAAGGAGATGATGGAGAAGATCTGATGATAGATCGATTAATGGATGTCAAAGAAGAAATAAAATATGCTAGAAGAGAGTTGGTAAACATAAAAGATATGAAAGGGTTTGTTGCAGCAGAGTTGGAGTGAATCAAATTTAAAGATAGCTGGGTTGATGGGCCAGAATTAGATGTGTTACAACAAGTCTTCACATGTTATGATGATTTCATTGCAAATCCAGCTTCACATGCATAAATCTCTTGCATGCATGATTTCCTTCTCCCTTGCATGCAACACTGACAGTTTTGGAGCGCATGTGACTTCTTTTTCTCTTCTATTTTCTATTCTCTAGCTTAACTAAATGTCTAATGTAAGAACTCAAGATCAAATTGATCTGAGTGTCCAAGAGAATTTTAGTTCCTAAAAAGGTGGATAACATAAAATAGAAGTGGAGTTCGAACTTTTGTACATCTATAAATACCCTGTGGGTATTAGATTGTAAGGATCGGCTAATTGAGAATAGAATTGGCTTACCTAATTTTAGGAGATAGAATTTTTGTAGTGATTTATAGAGATACATTGTACTTGATCTTTTTATAGTTAATAGAATTACAGGTTTACACAATATGGTGTTAGAATGGAGTTTTACTTGATAAGGTTGATAAGTTATAATCTATCTGAATGTCAGTGATTGTGCTAAAGCATGCTAGTTTCTTATGTGATGAAAGTCATTAGAAGAAACCAGATTTAAGGATTATCTTGCTAGATTATCATTGAATTGTTTATTGAAGTATGTTGATCTATAATCTTGATGATGAATGAATGTGTGTTGTTTTGAAATCCTTGAAATATTTGTGATGTGTAATTGTGAAGTTAATTAAGCACCTAAAATGTATGCAATGGTATAGATTATTCTATAGATTGTGTCATCTTATGGTTTTCTTGATCTAGTTGGAAAAACATTCATTGTTGAAGATATATGTCCTGATGCTAGATAAGTTTTTTTCATCTTTACTGGTTTACCCTATGATCCATCTTTTTCTTTTGTTTGAAACCCCATTGATTTGCTAAAACAGTTCGATAAAAATGAGTCATTGCTTGAATCTTTTGTTACCAGCATAGACCCCTTGAATATTATAGTTGCATGAACTAATTGAGTGAGACCAGACAATTGAGAACCAACTACCAAGACCTTGGGAGTTAGGCCACTATATGTTGTCTTTCTTTTTCAGGAGAAATAGAGTAGAAATATTTTGTTTTAACGTTGTTTGTGTCATTTTCACCATCAACAGTACCTTTTCCAATAAGGGCGACCTTGCTAGTAGTACAACGTAGTCCAATATTCTTTAGGCATTTCTCAGGAATAATGGGTTCTAGCAAACTGTTATCATTTTATTCTAGCTTTTTGTTTTTTTTATAGCCCCACCCCTTCATTAGTTGGATTCCTTTATTATCATCTTCCATGGGAAGAACAAGGACAATTCGTTTATCCTTATAGTGGAGTTTAGAGACATCCTCCTCATTGAAATCTTCTTGGTTCAAACCCGTGGTAGCTTCCATCTTGATTGTTTCAGATTCTTTGTTTCTAGATGTGGGTTTCTCATGGGATTGAGGAGAAAGAGGTAGCTACCCTAACACAGGTATTCTTCATTAGCTTATATTGTCCACAAGCATCATCTTGGATTTCTCCTTTGATGTTGGGAATGTTCTACACAATAGGTGTTTTTTATTTTGAGGTTGATGCAAGGGATGATGGGTCAATAAATGAGGTAGAAGGTGTAGGCCCTTCATCATTCTTGGGTATTTGGGGATCTTATAGAACTTGGCCTAAAGGTTCTTGTAGTAGTAAAAAGGTTTAGGGTCTCCATGGATGGTAATTTCTCTACCCTCAAAAGGAAACTTTACACATTGATGATAGGTCAAGGCTACAACTTTTAGGGCATGGATCCATAGTCGGCCAAGTAGGATGTTGTAGGGAAGATCAAGGTCTAACACTTGGCATGTAGTTTTTTTAATGATAGGTCCCACTTGGATGGGTAGTGCAATGATACCTTGTGATACCTGATCTTGATCATCATATGCTCTGATTGTAGTACTCTTTGCTTTTGGAATAGTATCCTCTGAATATCTTAGGTTCTTGATCAATAGAAGAGTGCAAATGTTCAAACTAACACCTCCATCCAATAAGACTCTTTTGACCTTGTTCTTATGAATGATGACCTCAAGATGTAAGGCACGGTTATGAGATGGCTATGATGGTAGGTCTTGTTCGGAGAAGGTGAGAAGATGATCAGTGATGTGTCCTACCATAGCTTGAAAATAATCTATATCAATATCCTTAGGGATAGATGATTATAACAAAGCTTTCTCTAATAATTTTGTATGTTCAAGAGATATTCTCAATAGTTCCAAGATTGATATCTATGATGGGTCTTCCTAAGTTGATCTAGGAGATTGTATTTGCTGGGATTTGATGTTGGAAAAGTAGGCTACACCCTAAATTGAGATGGGAATCCTTGTATGGTGATTTTTCCACGTCTTGTGGTGACTCCACACACTGCACTAGGCCCTTTGATGGTGACAACAGTGATCACACTATCACAAGAAGTGACTACATTGGAATAAGTATGCTGCACGTTTGTGTAATCCTTAGCTTTTTTGGTGTTGTTCCCTTTGATACGATCTGGCATAAGGTTTTTGGATATCTTAAGATCTTGGTTACCAGCTGGTACTTCAACAGATATGGTGTCACTCTCTATAAGGTCTTGGATAATATTTTTGAGCCTCATGCAATTTTTAGTTTTGTGTACTTTTATTTTGTGAAAGTAACAAAGATCATTCTCGTTGTACTAGGATGACTTTTCTTGTGGTTCTTGGTAGTTTTCAAATTTGGGAAGCGTTATCTGGTTTTACTTGACCAAATTCTTCATGATGGTTTTGATAGGTTCGAATAACTATGTGTACTTGCATTTCAAATAGTTTTTCTTGTTAGGGGTTCAGCTTTGTTGTGTTTTGGTATTATTGATCTGATTGTTTTGAGGTATTGTTTGTTGTGAAGCTATTTGAATTTTAGTTATTTGATTGTTGTTTGGCCTAGGATCACTTCGGACCACCTTAGCATCTACCATTCCATCATTTGTTACATTTTTTTTTATCCCACACATGAGGCTTGTCATTCAAACTAGTTGTTGGGTGATTGTCTTTGTAATCTTGAGTATTTCCTTGTGAGATTAGATCTCTCTCGATGTTAAGGGATCTAGGGACAAGCTTATCATTTGAGGTGATGCACTACATTTTTAAGTGGAAGGATAGATCTAGATCTAGATTTTCTATGATGATCCCCACTTTTGGTTCATCGAGAAGGGGCCACTTGCTCTTACTAGCTCTTTGTCTCCACTGTTGCAAGAAATTGGAGAAAGATTCTCCTTTGTTTTGTTTGAAAGTATACAACTCGTCTAAGCTCACATCCATCTCAAGGTTAAAGGAGAAATGATCTATGAATTTATTAGTGTTTTATTGAAAGGTTTTGATGCCTAGAGGTAATTGTGAAAACCAATCCATGGAAGGACTTGTTAAACTTCGGGGGGAGAGGTACATTAAATAAGAATCATTGTAAGCAACCTCCATACACATGATGTTAAACTCTTTGACATGGTCTATAGGACTTCCTATCCCTTTGTATTTATCAAATTTAGGGATTTCAAATCTGAGAGGGAATGGTACCATTGTGATGTTTTGATTGAATGGATATGGACATAAGTTTTGTGTATGGGGCTTCTTTGTCTTGACCATTCAAATATCCTGCATTTCTTGTGATAATGCCTTAAGCAGTGATGCTAGATCATCTTTTGAGTTTGGTGGTGAAACATACATTGCATATTATGGTATGGAAGATGGATTCTATATGGGAGTCTAATATGATAAGGTGTTATGTGGTGTGTACGGTGGTGTGGGATTTTGTGAAGGTGATTGAAGTGTTGATGTGTATGTTCCTAACATGTTTGTATTGATGATGTTCTATTGAGGATTATAGTAGGAACTTTGTTGTTGTTATTTTTTTTGGGCATATTGTTGAGCTAGAAAGGATTGTTGTTGTTGTTGAGCTACAAGGGCTAATTTTTGGGATTGTTGTTCTTGTTGTGCTACTAAGGTTGCTTGATGTTGGAATTTTTGTTATTGTTGTGCCACTAGGGCTTGCGATTGGGCTTCTTCTTGTTGTTGTGCTGCTAAGGCTTGCTATTGGGCTTGCTATTGTTGTTGTGCTACTAAGGCTTGCTGTTGGGATTACTATTGTTGTTTTGTTAAGGTTGGTTGTTATGCTACTAAGGCTAATTGTTTTTGTTGTTGTTGTTGTGGTACTAGGGTTTCTTCTTCTTGTTGTTGTTATTTTTGGATGGGTTGATGATAAGCCTGTTGTGTTTATTGTAAAGCTAAGGCATGTTCTTGCAATGTAGGATCAGGTGTTTCTTGGGACATCTATGATGGATTGTGGGTGTTGATGTTTTGAGTGGGTTGCAGGTTATTGATGTGAGGTTGGGGGTTCCCTTGGTTCAACATTCCTTGGAAGATAGTGGATTGAGATGAAGGAATGTAATTTTGAGGTCCCATTTGATTTTGCACGATGAAGGGGACTGTGAGAAAAGATGAGGATGGTGTCATTAGATTTTTTTATGGTAATGACATACTAGGCCCTTCAATCCATTGATTAAAAAGGTTACCTTGACTAATGTCTTGAGGATTTCCTTGTGTTAGGGATGTGGAAAAGGTATTAACTTGGTTGATGGGGTTGCTGACCAACGGATTTCTTTGATTCAGGTTGATGATGGATGGAGTGGATGTGTTTTGTGAAACCAATTATGTAGATGAACTAGTTGGAGGATTGGATAGAGATGTCCCTATTTGTGTTAAGGGTTGAATTTGTGTAAGGGTGTTGGCATGTCCTTGTGGGTTGATTTGAGATACTTTTTCAACACTTCCTTGTGTCATTCTTGGCACACTTGTGGTATTTGTAGGGATAGATGAGGATGGATACCCTCGATATGTTGATGTTGTCATGGATTCATGAAGTGTAAGTGGTTTATGTTGATCCAAGGGGTTCTCAAGAATGGTTGAGGCACCAAAGGTTGGTGTCCAAGTAGTGGTTTGAGGAGGATTGGTATTGAGATTAACCATAAGTGTGTTGCTTTCAAATTGAAGAGTTAGACCAAAGTCTTTGGAAAGAATAGTTGCAAGAATAGGAGTGGATGTTTGATTTAGCCCTAGTGATGGAGTTGTTAAGTCTTGTGTCAAAGCTTGTACAAAAAATGATGGGGAAATTAGAGCAATGTTTTCTAAGGCTCGATGTTCTTATTTGTACTCTATGATTTCTTCCTTAGTAAGTCCAAATGGGTTGTTTGTAATGTCTTCAATCTCACATCGCCCTGATGGAGATGAGGGTTGTTGTGATGGGGTAACTTGACTTCTTGGATCAAATTCTAAAGGATTGGGATCACTTGAGATGAATGTGACTATGGTTTTCTCCATGATTCTCTTGTGTTGTGATCTTGTCTTTACCATAAATTTTGGGTCACCTATGAGAGAGTTGTGTTGAGATTTCTAATGTTTGAACTCTCTAGTTGACTCAAATCTAGGTAAAATCGATGCTCTAAGTCTTTTGGGAGAAATGATGATAGTGGTAGATGAAAAGGGTGGATAATATGGAAAGTGGCCTTTGCTAACATTTTGGAACAACACTTTTGACTTAAGTTTGATGTTTTGATGTTTGGATAAAGGATGTTTATGAACATGTAAATCTTTAGGGTAGACTCGTGACCTTCAAGATAAACTAGTTCAAAGATGATAACTAAGATAACCAAATGCATGGAAAAGGATTCATTTCACATACAAAGTAGCTAAGTTAGGGGTTGGTTTGATAGATGTTTAAGTCCAAAAAGTGTTGGTATATTCAATTTTTTTGTAAAGTTTGGTGAAGTGAAGGATGAAATTTGATGAAGGGGTGGATGAACTGTTTGACCCAATGTTGACCTAAAGTGAACCTTTGTTTGATAAGACCAAGGTAGTGAAAAACATGCTAGATCTCTAAATTTTTCAAATCCTAAAGACTCAATGATTTAGATAGGTTCAATATTGTGAAAGAGACTAGGGTTTTTACTATAAAAGAATGCATACAAGTCTGGCTTGTTCCTTGAAGTGCGTTTGTAGAAGTTGTATACCAACTTGGTTATATTCTGGTGAAGTGCTAAAACGTGTTTTTTGAGAGCTTTTGGACTAAGATGCATAAGTTTGAAGTGATGACCTATAGACCTTCTCTTGGGGATTCTAATTTCACGTGGGATCATTTAGAGAAGTCTAAGTCTATGGAAGAAAAGAAGATATTTATTTCCACACAAGCGATGGTAATATGGGCCTTCCAACCTCAATATCAGTTTGTTCCACTTCTTCATCTAAGATGTTTGTTATGTTTCTCCACTGAATGGGTGTTTCCTTTGTTTCAAAAGTGAAGCTCCTCAAACTGCTAATTATATCGGTTTGTTCTCCTTCAATGAGTTCAAAGTTTGGTTGAATGATAGTGGGTGTAAGGTCAGGTTGTTCAACATGAGTAATTGATCTCCAAATGGTCATGTGGGGTTCAATTTTTCATGTTATCATGCTTAAGTGAGTTTATTTTTACCACAAACACTTTGTCTTGATTAAGTTCAAACTAAATGTCTATGTCAAAAACATCATAAATTTCACAAGAGTCATTTTGTGAAAATCATGAGATTCAAGCCATAGTTGCCTATGTTAACTTTGGGAAGTATGGATTGAGATTTAAACCAAAATACTTAGAAGTCTAAGAATAAATTCTTAGGAAAAACATTAATATCAAGGTTTTTTCAAAGGGTATCCATACTTGGACCAAAGGGTTTGAAATTTTGAAAAAGATTTTGTTGATGTTTTTTTTCAATGTTTTGAAACCAAGAAAAGTATTAAACTAACTCACAAGCATTTAGCACCTAGGTTCAGAAGATACTACTTGTTGAGTCCCCACTTGGATTTTTCCAAACAATAAGACAATGCGAATAGCTAGAGATTTGGCGACACTAGCTTCCCTCCATGGCACACACTTCTTGGGACCATCAAATCTCAAATCCTAAAGATTGAAAGATACTAAGGATTTTTTTTTTCAATAATGAATAGTAAAATGTGGGGTGGCTTCAGAATGGTCGTTCTTGTACCAACAAGCATAAAGGTTTTTGGCTTCTAAACAATTGGTTCATAGTAAGGAATTTCGTTCAAGGTGGCCATACATGTGGCAAGATTAGCTCAATATTATTTCAATCAAGAGGACTCTTGGTCCCTTCCTAAGAAAGGATTTTGACGTGTCACATGGACACTAAGGGTGACACTTGTTGGTATGACACATCCGCACCTGTTATTTATGACTTTCGTCACAAACACATTTTTTATATAGTGGTTCAAAAGAGCTTGGATTTAGCTCATTACCACTTGGGCCATTCCATCCTTTCGAAGTGGGGAGGTAGGCCCTCTAAAGACAAACAAAATCAAGGAAATACGTTTGTAGTTTGATCTTCCTAATCGCATGAAGCAAGGAGAGAGCACACACAATGCATTTTCCCTACACTATCATGGGGTTCATTTTAATCCAAATTGAAACATGTGCGTGATTATAAAAAAATTCAAAGGAATGTTTTTGATTCTCAAGATCACTGATTGGCGCAAGAGAAGAGCATATGTAATCAATGACAAAAAATGTAAATCACAAGACATAGCAAACACTTATTAATTTTAATCCTCAAAGCAAAGATAAGTTCATTTCAAGCACCAAATGAAGTGTTAGGTTGTATTCAATTTTAAACCCAAAGTAGCATAGTGATGTGAGGGTTCATTTTAGTCCCGTTTGAGCATTCATTTTAAAACCAAATTGAAAGCTAGTGTGGTCCTAAAGTATAAAATGAAAAGCATGATAAATGGGTTATAATTGCCCCAAAAGTGTCGAAACACTTGTTACAATTATAAGACTTAAAGAAAAGAATGCTTCTTCACGTCAAATTTTTATCATCCAACCTAAGAAACCCAATTATCCTGAAAAAATAGAACAAAAAGTTAAAGACATGTTAGAAGTCAGATAAAGCAAAGAAAATTCAAAGACGTCAAAAAACCACTTTTGTCTTGTTTACCGGTAAATCATGATGTTGAAATCAATTGCGTCACTGGAATTCATCAATAACATCACTATATTTTATATGCATCGCCATACTAAAAAATCAATCACGTCACTTTGTAGAAAATAGTGAAGTCAAATGCGTTGCCAAATCGATAGCATCACTAAAAATAAATTCATTTTACGTATAAAAAGTAAATAATCATAGTTATATTTAGATGCAGTGACAAAATTAATTAAGCATTTCTATTTTAATTATGCATCACCAAAATTAAATCACATGTGTGTCGTTGTATAGTGGCACTTCATTGAATGCGTCGATTGATAATCAATAGTGTCATTATACCTAAAAACACAAAGGAAAATAAAGATTTAACAAGAAAATTGTTACATTAGTTAGCTCAAGCCCTCCTTCTAGCACCAAAATGTGACTGACGAATTAGTACGAGTGGACTACACTTGATCCATGAGGATATGAAGCATATTCATGACACCAAATGTCAATCCCAATAAGATCATTCAATTTATGTAAAGATAAAGAAGCCATTAAAACTACCATATTAAATCATGAAATCTTGATAAAACCTCTAATCTAAGACATTGAAAATTATCCTATTGGGGGAGTGGTGTTGCGTTAATGTGGAATGGAAAACCTTTCCCAATCCCTTGGATAATGAGCTTGTTTCAATCAGTTTTATTGAAGAAAACTGATGAAACCATTGTGAGATAAGGGATGAAACATGATTTAAATGCTAAACTAACATGATTCAAGCTAGTTTAACATTATGGAGCTAAAATGATTGATATGGGTGAGTGAAAAGGTAATCTAAATGGAGTTTAAGCTAAAATGATTCAAACCCTAATTAACCAATAAGCTAAATGTATGCATATATGTTATCATGGAAGTCATTAATGGAAGCTAAGCTAGTATGCAAGCAATTAAGCTAAAATGGTACTAAATAAATGATAAATATGAGTGTGAGTGTGAGTGATTTCAACATAATGAGTTTTCTTTGAAAAAGATGGATCCATTTGTTTCCAATTAGTGACCTATTTATAGGAGGACAAATGAGAAATGAATGGTTGAGATTGAAAAAGATAATCAATTGTCAAGGATGGAAGAAGTTGGAGGCATGGATCATGGATTCCCATCAAGGGTTGAAAATATAAGATGATATTTAATCAAGGGATCACATTTAATCCAAAAAAACACACATTTAACTTGCACAAGAGGTCACAAGTTAACTTGCACAAGAAGTCAAGTAAGTTGATTAGAAAAAAAAAAAAATTCGTAGAATATCCACATGGGTGAGGAAAGTAGATATTTAGCAAATTAAAACAAAGTTTAATTGTGCAAAAGGGGAAGGAATATTCCATGGGAATATTCCTTTTGGAGGAATGTGCAAAGGAGGAATATTTTCTTGGAATATTCCCTTGTAAGTGGGGGGAATTATATTTAATTAGGTACTTGATAATTAAAACAATGTTAATTATGCAATTAAGGGGAATTAGATGATATTCATTAAATAAAGTGATTTAATGAAAAGGGGAGATATGAAATTTAATTAAATAATTTAGGGTTATTTAATTAAATAAGAAGACTTAGGGGTTAAATTAAATAATTCATTTAATTTAATTTAATGAGATGAAATGTTAGCATGGAAGGGGTTGAATTGACCTGATTAGATTAATTAGGTTAATAGGTGAAAATGATGCAATTAATTCAATAGCTAGGCTAATTTAATAAATTAAGTGAAAATATGATGTGTCTTAAGATGAAATTATGTTACTATACCTAATTTGAGTGTATGATATCATTCAAAACATTTTCAAGTGTCTACTGTAGCTATGAACCTCAAAGGATGGTAGTGGGCCCACCACTATGTGTATTCTCTAGCAACACCTACATTTGGTGAATTGAATACCCATCCCTATCCAATAGGTACCAATGCTCTGAACTCTACTATGGTTTCCCCTAAATCAACCCTCAACCCCCATGTATTGACCTTTCGGGTCGTGCATTTAAAACGAACATGATAAGCATCTAACGGGCGAGTTTTCCTCTTGCCAAACTATCACATAACTCTATTTGGTAGATACCTCTCCAAAATAATGTCCACTTGGCCTATTAGCCACTGAGTCTTCCTATAGTAAGTCAAATATTCATATTCATTGGCCCATGCCTCACATGCTATGAAAGGTCTCCAAATAAACTCAATGATATCATCATGAACTACCTACCAATGAGATAGTCTATAAGAAAAGGTGTAGTGCAAATAATTAGAATATATGTATACAAAAGGATCACCCTCATCTCGGTGATACCATATGGATAAGTCATGCCAATATGCTCCCATGACCAAACATGAAGAAGGGTCATCCCTATAGAAATTGAGCTTTTATCCCAATGCACGACCTCATGCATATCTTTGTACATGTGGGCCAAAACACACGGGTCCCAATCATACACTATCTTGTGCTCCATCATCTACTCTATACAAATGCTCCAGCCAACAAGAAATCCCCTAGCTCTCCTATCAGACATCAAAGACTCGATAATCAATCCAACCAACACCATAGACATAGGGTTAACACCATCAATAAATAGAGTTAAGTCTATCTATGAATTTATAACCTATAGTTGTTATACACCCAAAAGCCTCTGCATGGCTTGGGTACCCAAGCAGCCATCGTATGTGACCATATCACTATGAATTGGGATCCAAAGGATCCTCCATACATCCTCTAGAGTGATCGTGCACTCTCCAGTAGGCATGTGAAACAAAGAGGTCTTTGAATGCCATATCTTGACCAATGTAGTTATCATAGCACAATGTGCTATGATCTCAGGCATATAATAGATATACCAAAGTCCAATCACATTGAGGAAGTCTCTCTCCAAATCTTGGAAGCCAACAATAAAATCTAGTAACTGTCACAACCGACAATCTCTAGAATAAAGTGATTTGAGAACCGCCTGCAAACATTTAACCCACAATATCAAAAAAATTCTCAAAAATCAAATTAGAAACTTAAAATTGCAAATAAAGTAGCTAAATTATTCATTTTTAACAATAGCGACCCTTTCTAAGATGATAGTGGCCCTATTTTACAATACAAGCCTTGTTTTAGGATGACAACAATTAGTTTCAATGATAGCGAACCTGTTATCCTACAATAGTGACTATTTTTAACAATAGTGGTTAATTTTCTAACCTATTTCACTGTGTAGTCATTTTCAACAACAACAACTAGACAATAGTGACTACTATTTACAATAGTAGTCACATTCTATGATAGAGGCTACTTTTCATGAAAGTGATACACTAACCTAGGATGATAGCGGTTGTATCATGACAATAGCGACCTTTTTCCTAGATTACTGCTATCGTCCTAAATCTACTCTGAGCATTAATTACAAAAGAAAAAAATGAAAAAAAAGGGGAAACAAAAGGAAGGCATACCATAATCCCTACACCGGTTGGCATCCTGAATTGATAGGCTGCCTTTGCTCAGTGTGGGGCACCTGAAATGCGAGGCATCATGAATCGACATTTATAGCAAGAAATCTCAAAAAACTCTCCAAAGGAAAGAATCTCTTAAACCAAGGTGTGCAAATGAGGAGTAATTTCACCATAATTTCTATTTTAACCCCCCCAAACCCTAATTTTTACCCTTGGACCCCCTTTAGGTCAATTTTGGGAGCACCTATGACCATTTGAAACCCTAAATGCGAGCCCTAGGCCTTAATTTTTCATTCTTTGTACACATAAGAGCTACTCTGGAACGTAGTCAAGCACCTCGACCTGAAAAAGTAATTTTTCTGGCTGACCTCTCGAGGGGGCAACCCCATGCCTTATCATCCTTCCACTGATCATTGGGGCACATTGGGGAATATTAAATTTTTCAAATCCTGATATGAACATCAAATTCTTTGAAACAATGTAACCAATAAATTATGTCAAAAAGGGGCAAAATGTAGACATGTAAAAATGGCTTAACACGTATCACACATCGTAAACTACATTTTTTCATTATTGGCATCAATTTCATTATCACTATTGCATTTCACTTCATTAACATCATTAATCCCCTTTTTAACATCATTTGCATCATTAATCCTATTTTCCTCTATTAATTAAATAATCTTGAATTGTTTAATTAATTCACTATGTCATCACCTAATTTACCTTATTCCTCCTGATTAATTAAATAAACATAAATTATTTAATTATTTCACTACCATTACTTATTCATCTAAATTAATTAAATAGTTATCATTAATTATTTAACTAAGCCACTTTCCCTTCTCCAAATTTGAATAATTAAATCAATTGTTCAATTTCCCCAAAATCACTCAACATGGTCGATAAATAAATATACCTTTTTTAATTAAAGTCAAATACAACTTGCATGTTCCTCTCAAACACTAGTTAATTATTAAATTAATTAATACATCCTTAAATATCTTGATTGAATAAATCATGACCACTGATTTCTCAATCTATTTCCCAATCCCATCGATTATGCTAATCCCACTAAACACTTAATCTGATTTCTTCAATCCCACTAATCATTCAATCTAATCCATTAATTGGATCAATCAGATGAGTTAATTGATCAATATATTTCCTCTCAATGGTTCTCAACCATTGATCCTGATCTTTCATTATTGAATCTTAATTATTCATTTGAAACTTAAAAATCTATAAAACAACCTTCATCCTTCTCATAATCAAGATGAAAATCTAGAGAATTTGTGGAGAGGTCATGTAAAATTGATCCTTGAGAACATTGAGCAAAGTAAATTCTTGCATTCTAGATCACCATTATCATAATTTATCAAGATTTTGTAATCATGGGGGATTTGTATTGATCAAGAAATCCAACATCCATTATCAATACAAATACACTCCAACATGGGATGGTAAAATTGTAGCTTTTGAATTCATTTGTGTTCTCATTTATGCTGACCTTTCTAGTTGAATTCATAGCTTTGTAATTACATTGAACATGAGTAGTTTGGGTTTTATCTTGTTTTGATTTCATTTGATTGACTTCATTATTGCATTCCATTGATCCATTTTCCCTATTACGCAGGATGCAAGCTCTTTTAAAGAAAATGTTTAGATGAGTTTATGCCCCTAAAAATGATAAATTTTAGTGAAATGGTTGTAGAAATTTTTTAGGGGCCTCATCAAATGAATCTATTTTACAAGAGTCTAGCTAAGCCTTGTTCCATATCAATTATGACCTAACACAAAAGTTGAATACTATTAGTTCTCTTTTTTCTCTTATTAGTATGGATTATGATAAATGATAAGCTTTTAAGGCGGGGTTTCATTTGGATTTTCTAAGAAACTTTTTATTGTAATATTATTGGATTGAATGTAGTTAGCTAACAATAGTGGTATTAAAACAACTAGTGTTGTTGATATTGAGAGCTTATGTGAATGTTGATGTTCTTATCTATTCAAAAAATCATGGATTCTCAAGCCAAAGAAAATACAAAAATAAAAGGATTTGGCATAAGACAATGATTTAGCTATATAAATTACATCAAATATATGATGAACACATAGTTAAAGGAGAAACCCTAAGTGAAACACCTAGATCAAATATACTATGTGCAATATCATCTAAATCTACCCAAAAAAATTCTCCTACTTTGACTTTTTCATATTTTTCATCTTCAAGTTAGTTTAACATGACTTTTAGTGATTTTTTGAACCATATTTTCTTGAAAATAATAATTTATAAGATAAATTTTGAATGCATTGACTATGATTTATTTCTCAGGCTTTCAATATTTTTATCCAATATTTTGTAACCTATTGTCCAAATCCTACTCATTTGATCATTAGATCACTAATTTTGATTGGAACTATTTTACCTTTGTTGGCTTGAAGAAAGATAATGGATCATTAAGTTAATAATGCAACTCATTTATTTTATGATCTGCCATCAATATATTTTGTTCTTTATAGTTCTTATTTAGTTGTGTAAAAAATAATAGTTTTAGTAGCTTTTAGCTCTAAGGATGGTATACAACTTGCTATGTTGTACAACTTAACTTTTGGTAAGATGGTTCTAAGTTTTTTATTCTATGAATTATTCAATAATGAGACTCTAAAATACAAAAAATATAGTACTAGTATTCAAAGTTCTAGAATAGAAAATCATTCCAAGGGATTTGCCCCAACTAATTTAGTGTTGATTCAAAGTATATTTAATGTAAAGGGTCAATATTTTGTAGATAACATATGCTGGAAACATGAGAATGGTGGTGTATGGATGGTGAATGGTGTTTTCATTGATGACAACCTATTGTAGAAATGCAAAAGTATTGGTTTGTAGAAGACCAAGTGTTTTGGAGAATTGACTAAGTCCCAGTGTACATATTCAGTGATCATAGGAATAGTTTTGTGCTTTGTATTTCTCCAATATGTAGAATCTTGTCATGTAGTTTTGAGGTGTTCATGGTATGTGTTGGACGTGTCTAAATCTAAAGTTTCAAGGTTGTATGCCTTTCGTAGTGGAAGATATTGTTGATAGTGTATCGATCTTAGTAATGGTAGTGTTACAGGTGCAAAGTGCATGATTGGAATGCTATGCATTCTACCATCAATGATTATTATGCTATGTGGTTTTGAAGAAGTGTTGGATTGTGTCAAAAGTGTGTGCACTCAAGTGGCAAGTAATTTGGTGGTCCACATGTTGATTTGTAAATTAATAGTTGGTTCATTTAGTTGTTACTTCACCAACGGTGTCGACCTAAATGTTTTGGGGTTGTGTAGAGTTGATTTGTGTATAGAGAAAAATCATGGGAGTGATTATAGGTCATGCCAACATATTCTAGTATGGTTAAAAAATTTTCTCTCCACAAAGCATGTGTGTTGGAGTTTTGTATCGGCAAGTTATTATGTTGCACATTTTATCTAATTATACTGACCTAATTGATGTTGTGGGTGTTTGTGGTAAATATAGAAGGTTGATTTAGCATGTGAAGGGTGTATGAGAGATTGTGTAAGAAGTGTATTGGATTTAATTAAGACTATGTGTGAGATATAATGTAGTGTGAAGTGTGAAAGGTGATAGTGGTGAAGTATGAAGTGTGTAAAGTCATTTTTCTGAGCTTAATTGGAATTGTGCCTTCAACATGTTGTAGATACATTGTTAGTAGTTCATCCTTTTCAATGAGCCACCCTTTCTTCTATCTCTTTCTATTCTAGGTAGTGAGCCCTTGGTAGTGAGCCTTTGGTAGTGAGCCATTCTTTCTGGATAGTGAATCCTTGGATATTGAGTCCACCATTTTTAAATCCATTATAACTAGTTATAATGTATTATAAGCTAATCCTCACCATGATTTTTCCCTTCCAAGGGTTTTCCACATAAAGTTAGTGTTATTGTGCTTATTGATATGATGCGTGATTTAATTTTTCCTTTCCATTTTTGCAAGTTTGATGAGATTCTTTGAATGCATGTTTAAGTTGATGAAGTTAATGAATTTTGGTGAATACCGATTCACTCTCCCCCCTCTTAGTATT
Organism: Sequoiadendron giganteum; assembly: GCA_007115665.2. NCBI lineage: Eukaryota > Viridiplantae > Streptophyta > Pinopsida > Cupressales > Cupressaceae > Sequoiadendron > Sequoiadendron giganteum. The sequence continues at coordinate 516,899,130 of CM021104.1, read as the reverse complement.
TTAGGCATTCAACAATTGTTATCAGAGCTTGGTTACCTCAGTTGGTTTAATCTCTGAGGTATATCTTGAATCTTGAACATATGACACTTAAGAAGTATCCTTTCCCTTTGCAAGAGATCATAATGGAAGGGTTGATTGAAGAATATTGTGAAGTTGACATGGAAGGAGAACTCCTATCTACTCTTGATGATCTAGATAAAGAAGAATGTGAGAATAGAGACCTGGAAGAAAATATTAAGGATGTAGATGAGTATATCAAGAATTTGATGGAGCAACTCAAGAAAGTTAAAGAAAGAATCAAGGAAATACATGAGAAGCTCAAACAACCAAATGAGACAATCACTAGTTTGAAAGTGCAAGTTGAAGAAGGAAAAAAAGTTGAAGACTGCCTGAATGCCAAATTAAAAGACAAGTTTGCAGAATGTTCAAAGCTTGAGTAAGAGATTGTGACTTTGAGGATAGATATGGAGAAAGAAAATATTCAAGAAGACAAATTCAAGAAGAGCTCCACCTTGCTTGATGAAATGATTGCTAGTAAGAAGGATTCTAAGGAAAAAGAAGGTATAGGATTTGAAAGAGGAGAAATTTCAAAGGAAAATTAGACTTCAAACAATATTAAAAAGAATAATGATGAACAAAGGAAGACCAAAGATAAGAAGAGCAATATCAAATAGGTTTGGAACCAAGAGAAAGATTTCAAATGGACTCCTATTAGACAACTAGCTACATGTAAAGGTATTCATATTTTAATGGTTATTGTTATTCTTGCAATAAACTTGGACATGGAGAAATAGAGTGCAAAAGAAAAATTAATTAGAATGTTCAATTATTTTTCAGTCAATGCTATACATGCAATAGATTTGGTCATAAAGCTAGTGAATGAATAAGTTATATGATGAATGGTTACAATAATGGTAGGATGTTCCAATTATTCAATGGTTATTGTTATACATGCAATGGATTTGGGCATAAGGATTTTGAATGCAAATCTAAAATGGTAAGAAGTTCTTTTTTAATAAAAAGGTGTCATATGTCACAAATGCATTAAGCAAGGGCACATAGCTAAGTTTTGCAAAAGCAAGAATTCAAAACCCTCTATTTCACAGAAGAAGGTTGTTTCGGTAAAGAAGTTTGATCTTATTGAGATGAAGGAAATGAAAAAGATATAGAAGAAAAAGGAAGAGAATTAGGTGAAGAATGAGTTTGTGCTAGCTCTTGGTGCAATCCTTTAGAAAATAAATCTAGAGATTTAGCTTAGGGGGAGTTTTTATTAAAAAAAATTGAAGCCCCCTCCAAGGATGTGATGTTGATATCTTCAACATACTGGTTAGTTGTTGTGACTAATATTTTGGTGGTATATTTGGTGTGAAATATCTTATTACAAAAATTTACGAAGTGATTGAAGGTGACTATGACAACATAGTAAGGGTTTGCCAACTTTTTGACCTAACTTTTCACTACTACAATTAATGCATATTAGGTCACTAGAAAAGGGTTTAAATTTCATTTTGAGTTTTCTAAAGTTATTTATGATCAAGAATTTAAAGTGGGGAGTAGAGAAAATAAGTGTTGAATCAATTTTGAAGTGTTGTTTGAAACCCTATTGATGAATTCTAAAGCTATTTACCAGTTTCTTACAAACCCTAGTTCTGTGAAGATTCAAAATGTTTACTCAAGTGATTTATGTTATCGAGTGACCAAGATCTAAAATCAAGAATCAACCATATAAATCTATGGAGATGGACCCTGAAGGTGCATTATTTAGGGTTCTGAGTGGCGTAATGAACATAGAGGATGTGTGAATTTACATTCATATGAAGGTGGAAGAGTATGATAATTTGAAGATGGAAAAATATTAGGAGAAAGTATTGAATGGAGATGAATTCAAGCTAAAACTAGAATATGAGAGTCTAATAGAGAATAAATTAGATGTATGGAACAATTTCCCCAATTTATGTTATGAGGATGAGAAAGTATTGTCTTAGCATAATTCATGACAAATGCATGTGGTTTTACATACCGCACATGATTAAAAAAGAGGCAATTAGGGTTGTAACCAATTTGTGCTCTAATGGACCAATTCTAACATTGAAGGCCATGAAGAATGATGTGGTGATGTAGGTCGCCAAAGAAAAGTTCAAAAAACATGCCCTAACAATAAATGACATTGATCATCCTATAGAAAAGTATACTTCAATGGTGATAAGTTACTATATCTTGTATGCAAATAGAGAGAACTTTGTTCCTACCACCACAATTTACATAGCTCACCAAATGGTGAAGGAAGGTGAAGACAAATTTGTGTGAGCTCTTGAGACTGCAATTGATGGATAATTTGCAAAAGACAAAAGAATCAAGGTATCCCTTCCAGTATGGTACCCTAATTATCTACTTATTAGTTTTATTTCTTAGAGAGTTACCTAGAATAAAGAATGTTATATGGGATAATAGTATTCATGTTGTTGTACAAATAAGAGATCACCTAAGAAATTTTCCAAATTTTGAGTCTCGAATGTTAGACTTGTGGGGATTCTTCAAAACTTTTCAAGACAAGATGCAAGAAAGGTACAATATTATGGTAAGTGTTGTTGAGAAATATAAGAATGACATAAATTTCATGGTGAGCAGAGACCACTACTATATAGAAGCAGTTGAACCTAGAACTATTTGGGTTTCAAAGCTACCTTATGAGGTAGATGAGTTTGTGTGCACCAGTCTTATAGACATTGTGTTAAGTAAACCTAGAGATCTAGTAGTAGAGAGGTTTGGTACCTATGAAGAGAAAATGAGTCAATTAAACCTAGAGAAGAAAAAGAAAGACATTGAAGAAAATGTTGAGAAGATGAAGTCTGATTTGGAGAGAGAGTTTGGTGCTCCTAAAGCCCCTGTGGAGAAATATATAGGTACATCTACCCCTTTGATGACTCCACATAAGTCAAAAAGGTCAGATAGGACCTCAGTTCTCACACCACCTACTATTACAAAGCCTTCTAGAACTCCTCCTTTTGGAACAAATCTTGTAGGTGGTTCAAAGAAGAAAGATACATCTAGAACCATTGTGCAAAAGAAGTCTTCCAAGAGGAGAAGGAAAGAAAAGGCAACCAGAGAAAAGACTATTAGTTGTGAAGATGATGATGAAGAAGAAGAAGGACCCCAATTGGCCTAGAAAAGTAAATATAGTGTCTCTTAGGAAGAGACTAGTTCAAAAAGAAGGAAAATTAATATAGTGGATACAAAAAGTGAAGAGGAAGAAGAAAAAGAAAAAGAAAAAGAAAGCTTCATTTTTTTGAAGAAGAGAAAAGATTAAGAAATTTGAGAAGACCCCTCGATTCCATAGTCCTATGAAGTTAGATGAATTTTTCAGTAGCATTGCAAATCTTGATATGCTAAAGGAAACTACTAAAATGTATCCAGATGCAATGATGAAGACAAGACAATAATTGAAGAGGTTATTGTTAAATATATGATAACATTCAATACTTACCTAGATAAGATAGAGGATCAATTTACAAATGATCTAAAAGGTATTTTGAATGCAAGAAGATAAGAGGCTATTGCAGATGATCAAAAGATGGAGACATTTATCTTGGATAAGGTTGGTTCCTCATTGTCTCATGAGGATAGACTCAAATTGTCTAAGTTGTATATAAAAAGATTCAAGATAAAAAAAGAGTAGGTACTCTTATGAGAAAAGATAAAGTAAAAATTAAAAGGTTAAGGAAACATTATAGACAATTAAAGATCTTGCTAAAGAGTTGGGAGCCTCTTTGGAAAATGAAGATCAAATGTAGGATGGGAATCTCCTTCTAGAAATCAATGAGTCTATCAATGAACAACATGAGCATGATCATGAGTAACAAGAAGAAATGTTGCTGATAACACCCATCAAGTTGTGGAGAATATTGTTGATGAAGAGAAGGAAGAAGATAAGTAGGATTCTCGAGAGAAGAATGAAGCTCAAAATGAACAAAATTTTCCCCCTCCAAATAAGGAGATAGATGTTGAGTAGAATAAAGAGGACATGCAAGGTGTCCTAGAGAATATTGAGGCACAAAAAGAAGACACTTCATCTCCTCTGAAAGTAGAGAAGAATACTGAAAAATGTTCTGGTAGTGGAGAAAATGGGAAGAGAGAGAAAAAGGAAGAAGAAAGTGCAAAAACTGGTAGCGAGAGCCTCTAGAGATTCACTAAAACATCTATTGGACATGCAGTTATAGTTTGAACTAGTGGTGTCCACATAGTTCCTATAGATTCCCATGCAACAAGATCAAGTGGACTTGGATAAGATCTCCCTTTTGTATAAATTTCAACTTGGTGATATATTCCATACCTCCACTAGGAAGGAAATTTTGCAAACTCACTAGAAGAGTGTAGTGTTGGTAGATGAAGTAGTGAAGGTGTTGCAAGAAGGTATTCTTGGAATAACCGTTGATAATTCCTTATTCAGTGTGCAAAAAATGAAATTATTGCTTGATTCTTTTAAGGATTATTCTACTGGTTTGAAAGAATAGATAGAGAAGGAAATGAAAAAGAAGGTCAATGATAAGAGGTTAGTAGAAGTTTTCGATAAATGCGGTATTGCACACAACAAGCTACAAGGAAACTTGGAGGATATCAAGAAGTGTTTGGATGAAGCCAACCAATTATTTCAATTTTGTTTAAAGTGGTTAGTTTCTATAAGGAGCATCAAAGATCAAATGGACTCAATTGAGTCACAAATTTATCAAGCCTTAGGATTTTATGATCCAATCAATGATACAAATGGAGCTACAAGAGAAATTATTGAAAATTTGCATGGTCAATTATTTCTACTACAAGAATAAAAGGAGAAAATAATAATGTAGTATATCAGCTCAAAGATATGATAAATACAAGGCTTAACTCTTGAACTGAAATATTTTTTGATGTTGAGAAGACTGTGCAAAAGAATCTAATGCCTACTTCTCCAGAAGAAGGCGAAGACCTCCATATTGAGTTTGAAAATTCATACCATATGCTTGCCTTTTCTAAGAAGGATTGGGAGGCACACCTTTACAAACTAAAGGTGTATTATTAGGGTATTTTACCCTCTGCTAGTTAAGTTGTACATTTTTTCTTTGTATATGCATTTTTTTGATTTCAATGTACATGTGCAAAAGTAGTTGATGGTGTTGCGATGCAATTTTTATCACTTTTGATGGATAAAATTTTTAGGGGGGGGCACTTTGATGTAAATATTTCACTAAGGGGCAATATTTTTGGAGAAGTGTGTTGAGTATAGAAGAGAAGTATCTTTTTGGTACCCTTTTCCCTTGATGTCAAATCAGGAGTAGTTCTGGAAGAGTGTGTTGCCATCAATGATAAAAGGGGGATATTTTTGGTGTATGGATTGTGTATGGTGTTGTAATTGACGAAAAACCATTGCAAAAATGTAGAAGTATTGGTCCAGAGAAGACCAAGTGTTTTGGAGAATTGACTAAGTCCCAATGTGCATTTTAGTGATCAAAGGAATGGTTTTGTGGTTTGCATTGCTCCAATATTTAGAATATTGTTATGTAGTTTTGAAGTGTTCATGGTATGTGTTGGATGTGTCTAAATCCAAATTTTCAGGGTTGTATGCCTTCCGTAGTGGAAGATATTATTGTTAGTGTATCAGGCTTAGTAGTGATAGTGTTACAAGTGCAAATTGCATGATTGGAATGCTCTCCATTCCACCGTAGATGATTATTATGTCATGTGGTTTTGAGGAATGTTCACTCCAAGTGTCAAGTGATTTTGTGGTCCACATCCTGAGTTGTGAATGAACAATTGGTTCATTTAGTTGTTGCTTCACCAATGGTATCAACTCAAAGGTTTTGAGGTCATGCATAGTTGAGTTGTGTATAGAGAAAAATCATGGGAGTGATTATAGATTATTCTGAACTATTTTAGTGTGGTACACATTTTTTTTCTCCACAAAGCATGTGTGTTGGAGTTTTGTTCCAACAAGTTATTGTGTTACACATTTTATCTAATTAGGCCAACCTAATTGATGTTGTGGATGTTTGTAGTATATATACAAGGTTGGTTTAGTGTGTGAAGGGTGCATGAGAGAATGTGTAAGAAGTGTATTGGATGCAAGTAAGAGTGTGTGCAATATTTGATGTAGTGTTAAGTGAGAAAGGTGATAGTGGTGAAGTATGAAGTATGTAAAGTCAATTTATGAGCTTAATTGGAACTATGCCTTCAACATGTTGCAAATTCATTATTAGTAGTTAATCCTTGATAGTGATCCACCCTTTCTTCTATCTCTTTATTTTCTAGGAAGTGAGCCATTCTTTTTTGTTAGTGAGTCCACCATCTAATAACTCCATTGTAATTGGTTATAATATATTGTGAGCTAATTCTCATAGTGGTTTTTCCCACAATCTTTATTTATAATAGAGAATATTTTCTATGAGGGAATGTTTTCTTTTATAAAATCATTAAAGGAATATAATGCACCCCTTATATAGGGAAATCCTATAATAGGTATTTTAGTTGACCCACAATTAACTAAAAGTAACATTCTTTGACAAATGAGCATTCTACGAGGGTGATTGCTTCTGCTGCACCTTATTTAAATGCTATAAATGGCTCATAATCAAACTCCAAGATGATTGATTCCACACTTGATAGGATGAAAATTATTTTGGCCCAATAGTTCTTGTGAAAATATAAAGGGTTGCATCCTAGAAGTGAATTTTGACACAAATGACATGATAGTTTTCTTAGAAAAAAATTAAAGCAATAATCTTTAATTAAAACTTTTTGTGTAGATTTTAGCCTAATTTGAAAGGACTAAAAGGATGGTCATCTAGGACATGGATTTCTATGGTCAAGAAATTATTCAATTTAGCTCCTTATGTATGTGGATTTAATATCATATGTTGCAAGCTAAATAAAGATAGAAATACAATACTATAATATGGGTCATGGTTTTGAGATATTTTTTTTATGTTTGAAGCCATGGTATCTAACCTTTGATCCTTTAAAATATTCTCTTTCCATAATCCCTATTTGGTCTTACCTCTCATATCCACCATTATAAAATTTGGCATGACTCTAGCTTATGCAAAATTGGTAACTATTTGTTAAAAAATATTTAAGAGATGCTAGAGGCTAGTACCCCTCCACCTTCACTAAAATATACAAGGAAATGGATTTAGACAAAGGGATCTAAGTCAATATATTTGAGAAATAATGGTTGGTGTTGGTCCCAAGTTCTCAATATTATATTAATATAAAACATATGTTGAAAGTGTTGTGAATATGGTAATTTAGCTACTCAATTCCTAAATAAGGTATCCAATGAAAGGAAATTTCATAAAATACTACCCAATGGTAGGGGGTTGAGTGATAAATAAATTTGATAGATCCATATTTGGATCAAAAGGATACTCATACTACCCTCATGGAACTAGTCACTTCCACTAATATAGGGATTGAATGATTGGTTGAGAATTCGATATCGAAGAAATAAAAAAAGTGCAACTCTACCATTATGGGGAGTGACCATGGAGAGGTTTTCAGGACACCTTACCCTTCACAAAGTAAATATCCCATCAAGGAGGATAAATAATACCTAGATATTCAAGATTAGGATTAGTTATAAAGAAAAAAGCTCATCCAAGAAATAAATGATCACATCAAACATCATTCTCCATTCCTAATCTAAAACCGAAGAGATAAGGGAGAATATTTGTTCTTTTATTAGACAGTATATGTATCTAGACTTTTTATTTGACTTCCTAGTTTAGTGGAAATAGCCTTTGATCCCCTATTAAAAGGGTTTAAGAATTTATTCATTTATCATATCATGGGAGTTGAAACCAATTCAACATCATGCTTATTATCTATATGTATGTGTGTACATATATACATATATACATATATACATATATACATATACATATACATATACATATACATACATACATATTTTAGTGTCATAAAATGTACTCCTTTACATTTTCACACTATGTTTGCATCCCCTAAATTAATTGGACCTAATTAAGCCTCTAATTGACCCAATTATGCATTTAAAAGCCTAATTAATCCCATTCTATGAAAGGGGAACTGTATTAAACAATTGAAAACATCAAATTACACATCTTGGAAAATACGTATCCTAGGTTTAAGGCCTAGGACCCATTCACCCTTGGGTGAATGGGTCCTCCTTAAGTTTAGAACCCCATTTTTTAATATGTTTTTAGCGGTATTTTCATGATTCAAATTCAAGTTGCAATTATTGACCTTCGATGTTTAATTTTTAGGAAATTAGAAAATACAAGGTCTTTTTATAAATTCAAACCTAGAAGCATTACTAAGTTGCATAATTCAAATTTCACAAGAGAAAAGATTATTATCAAGAGCATTCAAGAGCAGATTTCTTAGTCAATTATTGCAGCAATCAAGATCAAGATCATCATGTCAAAGCTATTTGCATTCATGCATGTTTTTGGAGCTAACATTGTGATGTAGATTTCAAGTTTTCAAGAATCAAATCAAGTGTCAAATCAAGAATCCAATCAATCCATTTCATGAAATATCTAATCCTTGGAGAGATGTGTTAGAATTCAGTCCTCCAAGGGAAACCATTAAAGGGTTTGGTGAGTTGCAACAAGCTAGTGTTCATTCATCATTCCTTCTTTTTACCATTATTTCATTTTAAGGTTTAATTACCAAAATGGGGTTTGACCAAGGAAAACCCCTATTCACCAAAACCAAGAAAAATTTCACTCTCTTTGTATGTGCAGATTTAGAGGTGAAGAAGGATTGAAGATTGATCAAAAGTGTAATTTTGCAAAGTTGTCAAAGTTGTCATCAAATTTGTCAAGCCACAAAATCTTACTTGCATAATTTATTTCTGACTTTTTGATAGTGAGATTTGGAGAAATCGAGAGTATAAATCTAGGAGAAGAGGACTTTGAAATCAGATTTTGGATCCCTGTAGCAAGACCCATTCACCCTAGGTAAAATATTTCTAAAGAGGACACTCAACAATAAATTTTGGTGACAAGTGCATCATGTCTTACCCTTTTAAAATCTATCAAAAGTCTGTTGTTTTTTATTGTGTTATGCTTTAAATTGATGATTCAAGTTTCACAATGCATAATTGAGTTTATTTAGTATTTTTATTTTTTCCCCCAAAAGTACATTTTAGACATATTTACCCCATCTTATCATAAGGAAAAACAACAAAAGATCTCCAATAGAGTTGACTCACCTAAGGGTTGAAAGTAAATCCTACCTTTGGGGATCTCTTTTTCCTAATAAAACAATAAAGATAGATGCATCATATATCCAATCATCTCATTTTGTGATGCAGGAGCATCCAATGGTGTAAGGGAAATATTTCATCACTCAAAAATATTGTATTTTCATTTTGTTTGTAGTTTCCTTAGTTGTTTTGGGGCCCATGGTGACTCATGTGGTCTTTGGGATAGTTAGAAGTTTGAAACAACCAAAAATAGTCACTTGATATTTTTAGTAATTCAGCCTATTCAAGTTCCTATGAACACAAAATTTGACCCCAAGGAGTGAAATTGGAAAATAATATTTTTGGTGAAATAATCATCTCAAATCCTATACTGTTTTAGAAGATATTAAATTTTCATCTCGAGGAATTTCTCCAATAAGTTTAAAACTAAAAATTGAGGCCATTTGGAGCCTCAAAACAAGGTGCAAACTCTTTGATTTTATAAATATGGAAAGATATGGTTGAATATATCTTCACAAGATTTCCAATGATATATTACAATTGAAAATCTAATGGTTAGATTAAAATTTATGATCCTGAGAAGTTTTAAATATATAAATATCAAATAAATAAATAAATAAATCTTCTAGAGTGGGAAATAGATGGTGGAATTTCTAGTGCCAAAATGGGGTTACACCTTCCAGAATATTCTAAGGCAGTTACACTTCTTGGATAAAGAGGGAGAACAAGGGTTATAGAAGGGAGCTCTAGTAGTGCAAATCATGTTTTTTGGCTTGCAGATTTTTGTAATGAGAAGGCCCATGTGGCTGTAGTATGTTATTTTTTGAATATTATAATTTCACTTCATCAAGATAATAGAAAGCAAG
>CM021104.1:516706201-516888944 GCA_007115665.2 Sequoiadendron giganteum | reverse complement strand
ATTTATTGAATGAGTTTCAAGATATTGTTTCTGATAATGTGCCTGAAGGTTTGCCTCTAGTAAGGAAGATTAGCCACTAGATGGACTTGATTCTCGGTGACAATTTTTTGAATAAGGAAGATATTGTTTCTGATAATGTGCCTGAAGGTTTGCCTCTAGTAAGGAAGATTAGCCACCAGATGGACTTGATTCTTGGAGCCATTTTTTTGAATAAGGAATCTCATCATATGAATTCAGTGAAGAGAGAAGAGTTGAATAGAAAAGTGCAAGAGTTATTGTGAAAGGGATTGATTAGAGAGAGTTTGAGTCCATGTGCAGTACTTGTAGTACTAATACCAAAGAAGGATGGGGAATGGCGGATGTGTACAAATTTGAGAGCCATCAACAAGATCACCATCAAGTATAGTTTTCCCTTGCCAAGGATGGATGACACCATGGATTGTTTGAGTGGGGTCGAGTACTTCATGAAGATAGATTTGAAGAGTGGTTATCACCAGATTCAAATTAGAGAAGGAGATGAATTGAAGAAAACCTTCAAGACCAAAGAGGGCTTGTATGAGTTATTAGTCCTACCATTTGGGCTAACCAATACACCGAACACCTTTATGTTGCTCATGAACGAGGTACTAAAAGAGTTTTTGGGTAAATTTTTCATTGTTTATTTGGATGAAATTTTTATTTTTAGCAAGACATTGGAAGAGCATTTGATGCATATCATTTTTTTTTTTGAGAAGCTAAGAGATGATAAGTTGTTGATCAATTTGAAGAAGTACAATTTTGTGAAAAGAGAGTTGGTATACTTGGGATTTTTATCTTAGTAGAAATTCTTAAGATGGAACTAGAGAAGGTTAAAGCTATTATTTAATGGCCTACACCATGGAGTTCTATTGAGGTGAGATATTTTAATGGTTTGGCTAGTTTTTATAGAAAATTTATCAAAATTTTCAGTAGTATTTGTGCACCTCTAACTGAAATAATGAGAGGGGATACAAAAGAGTTTTCATGGACTATAGGAGTAGGAAAAAAATTTGATACGATGAAGAAGAAAGTTATAGAGAAACCCTTGTTGGCACTTCTAGATTTCAACAAGATATTTTTGGTAGATTGTGATGCTAGTGGAAATGCCATTGGAGCTTTTTTGAGTCAAGAAGGTAAACCTATTGCCTATTTTAGTGAAAATTTGCATGATGCAAAGAAGAAGTATTCTATTTATGATTAGGAGTTTTATGCTATAGTTCAGGCTTTGAAGAAATGGAGACATTATTTGTTTCCAAAAGAGTTTTATTTATTTATTGATCATCAAGATTTACAATATTTAAATAGTCAAGGGAAGTTGAATCAAAAACATTTGAAATTGGTTGAATTTACGTAAATTTATACATTTATTTTGAAGCATAGGAGTGGATGATCTAACAGAGTTGCAGATGCCATAAGTACGAGGAAAATTTTGTTAAAAAAAATATAGATTGAAGTTGTTGGGTTCAATGAAATCAAGAGATTGTATCTTGAGGACCCTGATTTTGTAGAGGCTTGGAGAGCTTGTATGGAACCTATCACTTTAGATAAGATGAGATGGTTGGATTTTACAATCCAAGATGGTATGTTATTTTGAGGGAATCAGTTGTGCATTCTAAGTAGTTCCATGAGAGAGAACCTGATCAACGAGAAACACAATGGATGATTGGATAGATACTTTTGTCAAGATAAGACCATTGCTATTGTTGGTGAGCTTTACTATTGGCCATAGTTATAACAATATGTGAAGAAGTTTTTGTAAAGTTGTAGAGTATATCAGATGGAGAACAAGGCAAGTTAGAATACTAGATCAACCATTACTTGTACTTGAGAGGCCATGGGAGGACATTAGTATGGATTTTCTCCTTGGATTTCCAAGGACACAAAGAGGGCATGGTTCCATATTTGTGGTGGTGGACAAGTTTTTGAAGATGGCACACTTCTTTCTATGTCATAAGACTAGTGATTTTGTTCATGTTGTAAAGTTATTTTTCAAAGAAATGGAGAAACTACGTGGTCTACCCAAGAGCATAGTTTCAGACCAAGATACCAAGTTTATTGGGTATTTCTGGATGACACTGTGGAAGAAGGTGAAGAATTATTTGAATTTTAGTTCTGCACACCATCCACATACTAATAGACAAACAAAGGTGGTGAATAGGAGTTTGGGTAACCCGCTAAGATGCTTAGTAGGAAATAAACCCAAGGGATGGGATTTGATTTTACCACAAGAGGAATTTTCTTATAATAATTATATCAAGAGGAGCATTGGTAAATCACCATTCTAATTTTTATATGGGAGTAGTTCAAGAACTACTTCTGAACCGAGAAAGATAGATAAGGGAGAGAAGAGTAGTGCCAAGGCTGAAGATTTTACTAAGCACCTGAAGAATTTGCATGAAGAGGTGAAGAAACATATTAATAAGATGAAAACTCATTATAAGGCTAAGGTAGATAAAAAAAGAGGTATAAGGAGTTCTAGGTAGGAGATGAAGTCATGGTTCATTTGCAAAAGGAGAGGTTTCCATTTGGTACATACAATAAGTTAAAGATGAAGAAGTTTGGACCATGCAAGATCCTAAAGAAATATGATTCAGGAAATGCTTATGAGGTAGAGTTGCTGAGTGAGATTCATGTCTCACCTATGTTTAATCTTTCTTAAAATATCATGAAAGAGTTAAGGAGAATGAATTGATAGAGGCATAGTGGAAAATTCTAGCCACTACATTAGAAAAGGAAGAGATTGAAGAAAGTTTGGATAACCATGTGGGTAGAAGTAAAAGAAATGGGAAATATGTAGAGTACTTGGTGAAATGGAAATGAATACCTATTGAATATTCATCATGGCTATTTGAATTTGAGATTAACCATCTTGGTTTCCCTCTAACACCTAAGAAGTGACACGGTCACTTTTCAAATTACCCTAGGTGTCTGATGCATGAGCATCCAGTGGTGTAAGAACAATATTACATCACTCAAAAATATTCCATTTTCATTTTGTTTGTAGTTTCCTTAGTTTTTTTGGGGCCCATGGTGACTCATGTAGTCTTTGGGATAGTTAGAAGTTTAAAATAGCCAAAAAGAGTCACCTGCTATTTTTAGTAAGTTGGCCTATTCAGGTTCCTATGGGCATGAAAATTAACCCCAAGGAGTGAAATTAGAAAATAAGATTTTTGGTGAAATAATCATCTCAAAATCTTGTACCATTTGGAAGATATTAAATTTTCATCTCGAGGAATTTCTCCAATGAAGATTAAAACTAAAAGTTGAGGCCCTTTGGAGCCCCAAAATAGGGTGCAAAATCTCTAATCTTATAGATATAGTGAAAGATGGTTGTAGATATCTTCACAAGATTTCCAATAATATATTACAATTGAAAATTCGACACTCGGATCAAAATTTATGACCACAAGAAGTTGTATATATAAATAAAAAATAAAAAAATAAAAATCTTCTAGAGTGGGAAATAGACGAAGGAATTTCTAGTGCCAAAATGGGGTTAAACCTTCTAGAATATTCTAAGGCAGTTACACTTCTTGGATGAAGAGGGAGAATAGGGGTTACAAAAGGGAGCTCCGGTAGTGTAGATCATGGTTTTTGGTTTGCATATTTCTATAATGAGAATGCCCATGTGGCTGTAGTATGTTATTTTTTTAGCATTGCAATTTCACTTCATCAAGATAATAGAAATCAAGTGTTTCTTTCTGCATTTTTTGTTTATCTCTCTTTCTTAGTTGCATGTGTGTGTGTTTTGGTAAGGGGAGTACCCTCATAATTTTGATAAAACTTATTTTTCAGTGATTCATTTTGGTGAACCCGACATTCTTACACTATAAAATTTCTAATTTGGAGGTTATTAAAACCCTAGATCTAGGATTTGCATTATTTTTCATTGAAATTGTATTAATTTGAATTCTATTTAGGGTTTTCAAAATTGAACTAGTTTACATCTCATTTAGGGTGTTAAATTTGCATTTTTCATTTTTTAAAATCTAAAAAATCCAATAAATTGTGTGCATATTACATTGATTTTGCATAGTACTTGCATATTAGTGTATTTTTAGTCATTTACATCAACAAATTTAGTTAAAATTGCATCTAAATTATTTTCAATTTGTTCATCATTTATCACTAATTTCATTTGCATTAGGACACCTAAATTTGGAAAAGTCTGTCACAAAAGCTACAGTCTACAACCTAAAATAGGGAATTCAAACATTAAGCAAGAAATTCAAACTTTGAATTTTTAGATCCTTGACCTAGGACTCATTTTCCCTAGGGCGAATAAGTCCCTATATAGGAAATTTTCCAAAATTTTGGGCATTATTTGGTCTTTGTTTGCTTCATTCTATTCTACTATCAAATCTAGGTTTCAGTTTTAGAAAACAAAAAAGTATGTACTTTTTTGCATTAAGTTCAATTGGTCAAATTAAGTACATTTTTTAAAATCAAAATTGGCATTAAAAAGACACCATTTTAAGGTTTTTGCATAGCATAATCAGTAAATTATCATGCTTCCAATCTGGAAATTGTATAAGTTGGATAGATTACTTCTCATTTTTGGCACATACTCAAAATTCTAAATGTTAGCATCTTTCCTTTTCAAGTATGCCAAGAAAAAGACCATTAACAAGCATGTTAGCCATTCTTCAAATATATTTTCTAGTTATGAGAGTCTCTTAGTGCAAGAGAATGAAATTGTTGACATATTCCTTAACACCATATTGTCTACCCTTCACTCATCCCCTAATATCTCTCCTATTTGTGAGGATGTTTTGATACAAGAGGATGCAAACATAGATAATCATGATAACCATAGTTTTTCTTTTCCCAATACCTCTCCTACTTGTGATGAAGGTATCTTTTTGTTAGAAGATCCAATTATCAAACGTCATGAGAATATTGTTTTTCCCTCTACACCACCCACTTAGGAGGAAATTATGGAACAAGAGAATGAGATCATCAACATATTTCTTAACATCACCTTTCTTAGCCTCCATTCATATCCTATAATCTCTCCCACTTGTGAGAAATTTTTAGTGGAAGGGGATGTAATCATAGATAATCATGACAATCACATTTTTTCTTCTCATAATATCTCTCCTATTTGTGAAGAAGATATTTTGGTGTTAGAATATCCATTCATTGAGACTCATGAGAATTGTGTTTCTCCCTCTCCCAATACTTCTCCTACTTGGGAAGATATTGTTGAAAAAAAGGATGCAATCATTGATAAGCAATAAAATCAGATTTGTTCTTCTCTAGATGGCTCCCCTACTTTTGATGAAGTTATCTTACAAGATCCAACCATGGAATGTGATGAAAATCCTATTTTCTCCTCTCCTAAAAAATATCCTACTAGGGAAGATATCATGGTGCAAGAAGATGATAGAATTGATACATGCCTTTCAAACAATAGTAATGTGGTTTAATTAGATGAAGATGATAAGGTGACATTAGACTTCCTAGAGCTAGAATATCATAAAAATGAGGATAAGTCTGTTGAGGTTCTAAACATTAGATCTCCCTTGATTATTAGACCTCCTGCAAGTCCTTTAATTATTGGACCTCCCAATTCATCTCCTGAGCCACTTCTTATCATAAGACCACCTCAAAACAAACCTAAACCTGTTGGAAGTATCTTGAACTTTGCAATTCAACTTACTAGTAGCAATGTTTTGTAGAAACCTAACTATCATAATGTTGCTCATACATACAACACAAGGAACAATAGGAAACCTCAAACCATACCTACTTCATTACCATTTCCTCAACTTATCTTGCCTAGTGCTCCTCATTTTCCTTTGCATAGTGGAAAGGAGTATGATCTTGTGGAACAACTTAGAAACACTCTTGCTAAGATTTATTTTTGGGACCTTATTCAAGATTCACCTAATTACTATAACATTCTTAAATTTTTTTTGCAAAAAGTAGTGCCCCCCCTAGTGTGCAACCAATCGAGGTAACAACCATAATTAAATGTATGAATTCAATTAATATTGATATTATCTTTCATCAACATGAGTTACCTCCATTAGAAACAAATAATAACAAAATGAAGCTTTCCTAATAGTGGTTGTCAATAATAAGCATGGGATAAAAATAAAATCTCATTGGCAATGGTTCAGATCTTAATGTGTGTAGAGTAAACCTTTTAGATAAGATTGGAGTGGAAAAAATCTAAATTCAATTAGACTCTTTATCTATTCATGGATTTGATAATGTGGGAAAACAACCACTTGGTGTGATAACATTGTCTATTAGAGTTGTAAAGGTCACATTGTAAACTCATATCCATGTCATGCCTCAAGATATCTCATACAATCTTATTTTGGGTAGACCATGGATGCATGAAATGAATGGGGTACCTTCAACTCTTCATCATTTAATAAAGTATTTCTATAACAACAAGGTTTAAAAAATCAAGACTGACCCTCAACTAGAAAGTTGTTTGCACACTAGGAAAGACAAGGAAAGTACTTTGAAAAAATTGATACCAACTTCAAAAAAGGAACCCATGCAAGAGGAAGAAAAAGATAACATTGAAGAAGTCACAAAGCTATTGGATGATGAGTGGAATTTTTTAGATTTTATACCTACATTCATGGGAGAATACAAGATTACACACAAAATAGGAAAAGAGAAATAAACACACATACTATCCACACAAGCTAAGTCATCAAAAGAACATGAGTCTAAAAATTTTAGAAAAGAAGGGGAAAACAACAATTACATAGCCACACATGAAGAGTGTGCTCATGAGAAACCACCAAATCAAAAGAAATTAAAAAAAATTATGGACGAGGTCACAATCTTTTGAAATAACTTGGCTATAATGGAAAAGGATGTGGTGCTAGAGAACAAGGTATTCATGTCCCTATAGAGCCTAACACATAAGAAACAACTAGTGGTGTTGGTTATTGTCCCTCAAAATAATGCAAGCATCAAAGAAACCTTCACTTAATATCAATGTCATCACACAAAACACTCCTAGGACATCTTCAAACACATGACTTATTAATGATTGCGGTTCACTAGATTTCACACCCTCCTTTACAAGAGAATACAAAATCTCACAATCTAGAGATTCTTGTGTATGTATGACATCTTATAGTAAGCAAGAGATACCTTTGTCACAAAAGAAAGGAACATCTTCTACTATTGATCAAGAGTGTACCTTGTCAAGGATTTTCCAAGCCCTCTTGATATCTCTCCCTCCAAGAAAATGAAAGAAATTCTATAATAAGAGTTCATTTTGTGCATATCATCGAGTACATGGGAACTCTACTAATGAATGTAAGGCTTTGAGTAATAAAATTCAACATCTTAAGGATTGTGGTGCTCTTCCTTGTGTTGATGCACCTATTTCCTCTAATTGATAATGTTTTTCATCCTATCATGTTTCGCATCACTATGTGGCATTGGTAGCTTTATGTGTCTTGCTCATTGTCATTCATGGTGGTACAATATTAGGTGCAACCATATTTCTCTTGGCAGAAACATGATAGTTCTTGGTGGTTGTATTTGTATCTATGATTAGGGGGTAAGGATAACTTGTTTTAGGAGGTGTGTATTATTTCCAAGGATCCTATCTTTCTCTCTTTCAACTTAAAATACTAGCATAGCAAGTATGTTTATATTTTAAGTGGGGGGATATTGTCCCCCATTCATTGTTTCGATGTTCCCTTCTTAGTGATGATATCATACATATCCTAGGAAGTGTGATCATTACATTGGAACTATTTCATTTTGGCATTAACATTTTGACATTTCTTGCTTCACTTTGTTCATAGAAGTTGAATTTAGTGTAGCATTAGCATAGCATATTGATCATGTTGTGGAACACTATCAAAGTTATCAGGGAGTAAAATTTTTGGTATGGTTGACATATGGGAGCCTGAAGACCTTGATGAGTCTAGTCATTAGATAGTTTTATTATGTTTTTATGCAAGTTCATAGACATTACTAGATATTTATCTTATACATATTCCTACACTATGCTATCTTTTATACTTATTATGCAACCTTGAACCTGATTTAAAGTATATGGAAATATGGTTATGATGTGATGGTTAATGTATAATTTATGTGTGGATATGTATGAAATGTAATTGATATTTGTGATTAGCTATGGTTGTTAGTATTGTGTGCATGTTTTGTGAACTAACTCTTTGTAGCTAGAAGGGGCAGACTGCAGCCCACAACAACTGTGAGGTGCAATCCATAGCCAAAGGAGTTCCTAGGAAAAAAATAAGGCGAGGTTCTAGAATAAATGGAGCACAACAACTATAATATGGAGGAACTTAATGAATATGGTTATGAATCATTATGATGTCCAATAAAGATACTAGAGGAGAAGAAACCTATTTCAATTGGGATTCTAACATAACTGATTTGAGCATTCAACATTCTAGTTCTATTATAATAGAGTCACAATACTACTTGGACTCTTCTTCCTTTTCGGTTTCAATTTAGATTATCGAGTCTTTATCATGATTTGATATCTAGGGAGTGGTGATTTATGGTTTCAATTTAGAGTCTTGTTTCAATAAACTCCCCCATGCCTAAATTTTTGGCTCGGTGGTTGAGGTTTTAAAGAGTTAGTTAGTTAGTTGATTTTTTTTCAAGAGAAAATAGTTACCAAATATTTTTTAGTTAGTTGTTATTCATATGCAAATCATTTTTATCGTTCAAATCATGGTTTCATGAATAAAATATCTTAGTAGAATCTTATGTGATCTTTTGGAGTTGTGCAATGAATGGTTTGAGTTATCATGATTGTGTTAATATAAGAATTTAGATTTGGTTTAGATTAGTGAAGAAAAACACTTGATAAAGGTCCACTCAAGGTAACTTTCCTTCATTCCATTTCCTGTTATTTCATTTCTATTTCAGTAGTTACTTCATAAATTCAGGTTATGTTAAATAAATTCTTTGTGTTACAGTCATTAATGGATTCATGAATAATTCTTGTTTCACAATTAAACTATTATTGTTTGAGTTTGTTATACTTTGGAGTGTAGTTTTAATTTAGTTATTAGTTTCGATTAATTCCCAACATTAATTTATTGACAGTAATTAGTTATAGTCTTATACTATAGGTACCCGTAGTAATAGTGCCAGCATTACTTTCTTTACTATTATGAAGTTTTATGATTTATTAGCAAGTGTAACATCTATAATAGGATGCTTTAGGTAGTTTTAAGTCTTTGAAAGCACATACAATGCCAATACCATCACAAGCTTACTAGCCCTAGTTGATAATTCAATGGTCTTTAAAAAGGTTTAAGTGGACTATTTAGTTAGGTTTTCCCTCTAAATTGTGTGATTGCCACCAAGTTTACTAGATATTAGTAGGGAATCTACATTTTTGGTGATGTTGAAAGGGATGGTGCTAATTTCAAAGATTATTTTATGTTATTTCCAAGATTTTCTAGTTTATAATTTTATTTTAGTATTAAGATAATCAGGTTTTATCTCTTCAAATACTAGAATATTTCACTAACATTGTGTAGGAGTCATTATTGTACAAAGTCATACCTATTGTATGTGGAGGCAAAGAGACACTTTGGGAAGATTTATCCCCTCAAACCAACAAGTTAGAGAAGATATTGGTGACTACATTGATTAGAGTAAGGGTACTACTGAAGAAGAATCTTCCCTTTCACCAACATCTACAAAAAGCACAGAGGGGACCTTCCAAAAAATGGATGATCCACCAAAACATGTGACCTTTGAATTTCCAATTACTTACCAAGAGAGGGCTGCTATGTTGAAAAATATACCTCCTTCAACATTACCAGTCTTCTATGTTTTGGTAACTGAAGATCTAGACACATTCTTGTTAGATTTTGATGTCCTATTTAGGATCTATGACTACGGAACTGATGCTCATAGGCTCAATTTATTTCCTACAATTTTTAACTATGTTTCCATGATATGTTTTATGGGATTGGGTAGAGAAGATGTTCTGGATTGGAACATCATGAAAAAAATTCTTGGAGAAATACTAAGACTATTGCAGAGGAGTTAATAGGAGAAGAGATGGTATTTTTTAAATGACTTAGAAAGAGGATGAACCAAATTGGAGGATTATGTAGAAAGGTTCCAATTCTACTTGAATAAAAACCCACAAAATAGACTCTCAGATGAATCCTTGAATCTTGTGTTCTTAAGAGGAGTCGATGATGATTTCATGGATTCCCTCAATCTTATTGGGATAGGGGATGTGCCTCAATTACCCTTTGAAGATATTTGTAAGGTATGCATAAATTACTCAAGGACCTTTACCAAAAGGTTAAGGGGGGAAGAAAATCCACCATTGGAAAGAAATCTAATGGGGTTTCAAGAGTGGAGTTAAGTAACATACTATCCAACATGAAGGAAGATATCATAAGTCATCTAGCTACTCATTTGGAAACTCTACATATAAAGAAGCAGGAGGAGGCTGAAGCAATGCTTACTAAATACTACCCCAATTGTAGACGAATAAAAGCAAACTGCAAGTGCAAAAGGGTGGCAAGTATTACAGAAGAAAAATCAAAGAAACTATATTTTCAACCACTGGAAGGAGAGGATGGAACACTATTCTACATTGCATAAAGATGACCATGGAAACCAAGACAAGGTATACCACAAGACCCTTTAAATTTAAATACATATTTTCCAATTGGCAATCAAAATTTCTCTAGTTTGAATTTTTAGCCCTGACCAAATAACCAAAACTAATGGAAAAACCCTCAACAAAAACCTTAGCAAAACTAGAACCATCAAAAACCAAATGTATGGCCACAACAAAATTTCCAAGGTGCCAATTATAATCCTTAATGGCAAGTGTAGCAAAATAAGTGGCAGCCTCAATGGAAAAAGGGCCAACAGTGGCAACACCAAAATGTGAATTACTAATAACCTTTGCTTCCTTCTTAGCCACAACAATAGGCCATCATGAGTAATCCATCAAACTTAACATGCTAGCCACCAAGAGCACCACAATTACCTACCCAACCTGCACCTAACCCTAATAACAAGCCTATCCAATAGGCATATACTATTGAGGCTATACAGTACCCCAATTATGGGGTAGAGATAAGTGATGTCCACCTTAGGTCAGGGAAAACAATAGCTAGACCTTCATCCCCTCAAATCACTGAGATGGTGGATGAGGAACCTATAGACATCCAAATTTGACCACTTCCATATGGTCAAAATCCTATCATTTATTTGTCTAATTCGTCTATATTAATTAAATGACATTTAATTAATATTATCCTTTTCTCTAAGGTTTCTAAAAGTATTTCATTAAATACTTTATCCTTTACCATTTCCTCTCTAAATTAAATAAATGTGTCAATTTATTTAATTTAATCAATTATCCTCTTCAATTTTAAATTCATTCTTTCTCTCTCCTTATCCCATCCTCCATAACATTTTCACTAATCTAGATTAATCTAATTAATCCTTGACTAAGATGTGCATATCCTTAATTAGGATTAATGTCACATCCTCCATATTTAGCCACTTGCCTCTAATATTCATTAATTTTCCTTATCACCTATTTGCACAACCTTAACATAATCACTTACCTTTTATGGCATGTCCTTAAGTCAACCTTTCATGGCACTCACCTTATCAGGTATTGACCTCTTCCCCATGTGAATTAAAAATTCACATTTATTCCCCCCATGCATTTCTCTTCCCCATGACCTCTCATATGTCACATCGTGCACATGGGACAAAGACCTCCTTTAGGAGGACCTTGTCTTATCCATTAGGTTCTTCCAAACATGTGAATTAAAAATTCACACTTATTTCTCCAACACCATCTCAAATCCCCATGGTGACAATAGAGGACTTTCTAAAAGTCCTTACTTGTCATTATCAGCCCCATATGGGGACAAGGAATTCATTTATGAGAAAATCCTCTCCAATCCCAAGGTACTTGCAAGTACCTCCACATCACATGGCATTTTCCATGTCACTTGTCTTGTTTCCATCTTACCTTCCACATGGAAAGATGTGAGGGCTTGTGAGTCCTCAACTCACCAAAACCCTCCATCTTGTCCATGATGGCTTAATCTCAACCATCTGTTTTTCTTTAAATTGAGAGCCTTGGCCTCAAGTTAAAGGGATGAGATTTAGAGAAACAAGCATTCAAGCCATTTTTTCATTCACGTCATTTTTGTACTCACTCTCTTAGCATTTACAACCATTTTGAATCCATTATTGCACTCACCTACCATATTCAATCACTACACCCACCTCCATTATTGCATGCATTTTTTCATCAAGGAGCATACATCTAAGCATAATCAAAGGGCCAACCAACTCATCAATCTAAGAAAGCAAGGTATAATATTTCATGCATTTGTTTTTGTTTGTTTAGATTCAACTTATGGCTAATCATTGAAGGTTTATATGTGTATTTCCCTTGTTGCATTTTTTTTTTGTTTTTCATTTTTAGAAGTAGAAAAACACCTGCACACATTTCTGGCATGCCCGATGATACCTAGACAAGACGTGAAGAGTTGTTCTAAGCTCCTAGTCTCTCGCTGGAAGTTCTTGACTCACGCTTTTGATGGGCTGGTGTTCATGGTTGTGCCCCATGTACCATGAGTATATCGGGGACTACCTTAGAAGCCTTGTTCAACCTAGATAAAGGACCATGTTGACCATACCCTTAACACTAATCTTAGGATTGTGCTGCTTGAACTGTATTCTTTGTGCAAAACTAGTGTTTATCAGTTAGTTTTAGCCATTTTTTGCTATTTTTGTCCTTTTCCATAGCTTTTTATGCCTAAGTTAAGTCTAGACCAACACATAGAGGTGACCTTGCCCTCAAAGGGATGACCTTGCCCTTAAAGGGGTGGCCCCGCCCTTCCTATTTCAACTGTTTTCCACCTAGACCAATTCAAATGTGACCAATTTACCTAGAACAGGCGACCTTTCCCTCAAAGTGGTGACCTTTCCCTCAAAGGGGCAACCCTACCCTCAAAGGGGCGACCTTGCCCTTTTGTCTTAGCTACTTTTCACCTTGTCTAAGCTAAATGTGAGTAGTTTTTCCTAAACAAGAGACCTTGCCCCTCAAAGGGGCGAACCTACACTCCAAAGGGGAGACCCTGCCCTCTGAAGGGGTAACCCTACCCTCTAAAGGGGTGATATTTCCCTCAAAGGGGTGACCTTTCCCTCTAGATAGTCATTTTTTAGCTTTCGTTTGTTAGTTGTTTTCCTGTTTTAGGTACCTGTTTTCCCGTTCTGAGCATCGTTCTCCCATTCTGAGTATCTGTTCACCCATTCCGGGTATTTGCTTGCCCGTTTTAAGCATTTTCCTATCATTCCAACCATCTGATCTCACATTTTGGGTATTTGTTTTCTTGTTCCAGGTATCTATTCACCCATTCCAAGTGTCGTTCCCCCATTCCAAGCATTCGTTTGCATGTTCACCTCGTTTATCGATACCACTTGACCATTTTTCGGGCTAAGTCAGATCCGGAACCCGTTTTGGTGACCCTACCCCTATTTGGGTGACCTTGCCCCAAATCCGAATCTGTTACACGAGCCTGACCCAAAAAGCCAGCCTACTAGGATTCTGAAAAGCTTGTTGTTTTCCTAGCTTTTTGCACATCTCGTCCACACATAATCCTCACATCAGTACATCTGCATCTCAACCCATTTTCATCCAAAATCATTATCCAAATCATATAGGTGCATCCTTAATCATCCTTAGGTTACACATCCATTATCATTTTCTCAATCCAAATCCTCTGAACTTCATTTGACATTATTATACGAACTGACCTAGGTGCTTGAAACTGATCATCATCCTTCAACATCTTCTTAGGATCACCATCCATCCTAAATTAGTCATCATCCTCAACCTTATCAATCCCCTTCCATCTCAAGGTAGATTCAGTGTCGTGATCATTAGTTTATCCTTTAATCCGATCAATCAGCACCTTAAGTCACCTAGGGTGATTTCTGAACTCAGTTTAGAATCCTTTCCAATCCTATCAATCATTTTATCGATCAATCTTATCTAATACAATCACATCCTTATACAATTATCCAACTATCCAATCAATTGATCCATCATCCAATCCAATCAATCAATCCAATCATCATTTAGATCGTCTTTGCATTGCATCCTAAGAGTTTAGATGCATCTTAGTCCATCTAGTTGTTTTGCATTTTCATGCCTGTTCAAACCCACTCACAAGAAAAAATAAAATGATAGAACAACAAGCCCAAGGTTCCTAGCCAAACATCCCACAATATCGTAACAACGTTCCAAATATCCCACAAGATCCTCATAACGGTGCTTCATCACAATCCAATACCGACGTTCAAAAAACCACACCACCCGGTGATATAAACATGGTTAATCAACTCGAAGTAATTGTTGATGAATACCTTAGTGATCCTATTAATTTTCATATGATGGATCGTCTCCTCAATGAATGTGGGGATAAGATTCTTGCCACTCTGATCATGAGAGGAATCAAACCACCATTTGATTTTGATGCATCGTAATATGTCGGTACCCACACTTTTCTAGCACCTATAGATCTGCAAACATTCTAGGGAGTTCATATGTCCCTAAGGGTGCACCCATAGAGAATTGGTATCATCCTGAGTTTGGAAATGTTGTGATACACCAAGTTGTTAGCTATCCTCATCTCCCAACTATAGCCTCTACAACACAACCCGAGCATAACGATCCCTACGCCTATGGCATGCCACCATACATTCCATTAGCTCCACCACTTCCATCTCAACATCCTAGTCAACCACCTGTCAATACTAGGGGTGCACCTATCCTCGCATTGATGCCACCTCCAAGATCTACACCTTCTAGCAACTTACCACCACCCGCATTTCAGCAACCTCCTGCTAATCCTCACCAATGCGCTACATTGCAAGCACTGCCACAACACAACATCCCAATCCCACAACAAAAATTCTTGATTCCTATGCAAACACCACACCATGTGACACAAACTACATCCTAGCCACTACAACTACCGCATGGCGCTTCTGTAGCAATCCCACAACAACCACATATTCCATCTCACCCATCTTACCAACAACCACCACAACAACAACCTCCACCACAACATATACAAAGTCCTACGCAAACACCACATAATCGTCTTATGAAATATCTTTATCATCCGTCCAACACGTATGTTGCTCCATCCCATCCTAATTAAAATCCTCATACGGCTTCCCAGATTCAAACACAGACCCAACCATCTCTTTATGCCAACCATCCACAATCACACACCAACCATTATTAACAACCATCAAATCCACAACCACCTTCATATGTCATGTAGCAACCCACCATTACGCATCAATACCAATCTTATCCATCCTATCTCCAACAAAAAAATCTTATCAATAGGGTGCACCATCCACCTCCTATTATCAACAAGGGGGTTCTACCTCTTCATATTATCAAAATCATACACAATATTAGTAGGGTGCTCCACCCACTTCTTATTATCAACAAAAACCACCCTACCAACAAGCGATTTCCACCTCTTACCATCACAATTTGTCATCTTCCTATCTACCATAGATTAATCTGCAATCTTCTTACATGAATCAGAGCCAGCAGATGCCTCCTTATACACCTCAACCCACTTATGATCCAACCACTACTATACCATCCTTATCATATCAACAATATCATCCATATAATCAGCCTACACCGACTCTTGCAACACCTATGAACAAAGACTTGGAAGAAGTCAAAGTTGTGTTGAAGGACTTACAAGCTGGGACATGCAAACAATCATTCAAATTTTAGGACATTTTTCCCTATCCATTTGATCTCTCTATTTCCTTGATACCCTTCCCTAAACACTTTGAAATACCAAAATTCGATAAGTACAAGGGAACCAAAGATCCCAAATCTCATCTTCAAGAGTTTTATGCCCACTATCAAGAAGTCATGCACAATGACAACTACCTCATGCGATTGTTCCCTAAGAGCCTATAGGGAATCGCTCTTAGCTGGTTCATGGGTCTTGAGAAGGGATCCATCAAATCCTTTGCGCAACTATCAAAAGAATTTATCTCCCACTTCTCCTTTAATCTGGAGAAAGATATTGATACACTTGATCTCCTAAAAGAAAAACAACGTGATGGAGAAACATTTACAAGCTATCTGGAAAGATGGTGAGCCTTAGCCAGTCAGATGAAATCCCCACTGAGGGAAAAAGACATGGTTACTTTGTTTATTGAAAATTCCCATCCGAACATGGCTCACAACTTCTAAATCCACTATATCACCACCTTTGCAACACTAGTGGAGAAAGTTCCTATCCTAGAAAGGGCCCTTGTTGCTAAAGGGTAGGTCAAAATTTTCAATTATGATACAGAGAGGTCCTCTGAAGATAAACCTCGTTATTGGAATAAGAATAAGAATGTTTTCAATGATGGTGTCATTGACATCAAACATGTCCAAGTGGACAATGCCTCACAAAATCTACAATATCCTCCTCAACAGCAACAATCGATCCCAAACGCCATATCTGTGCCCCAAGGAGAACCTCGTCCTCAACAACAGTTAAATCAGAACAACCAAGGAGGAAATAAATGCTTGTTTAATCAACTGGGAGAACCCCTCAGTGTTTTATTTAACAAGATTCTTCAATCTAACTACTTGATCATGTATTTTGTAACCAAGCCCCTTGATGAGTCCAAGCCTAAGCCGACTTGGTTTAAAGAAAATGAGTATTGTGAATTTCACAAGATTAAGGGACATACATTGGATAAGTGTCAAGGTCTAAAAACCTACATCTAGGGTCTCATAGATCGGGGTGATATACATGTGGATGATAACATGATAACCTCATCCAATGCTCAACTACAAATATATCAGAATTATTTTCCCAAGCATAATCAAGGTCCTAGTACATCCAACTCCAATCCTAGACCTAGCAACAACAACAATCAAAATAAAAACACTAATAAGATTAGTTATAAAAATGTGCCATACAATTACCAAGGTATTGTCATGCACATAAAACAAGTGGAGCCACATGTATCTATGATACATGTCAAAGGTAAAGACCCACAATGTGTTGTTACCACCCATCGTACCCACATCACAATCCTAGGAGCCTCCGCATCTACCCAACTGCCATCTATCAGTTCATAGTACAACATCCTTGATCATTTAGGAAAGACCTCGGCCCAAATTTCTATCCTAAATCTACTTAAGTCTTCCCTCGTGCATCAAGACATCTTGAATAAGGCCTTACAGAGCACTCAAGTTCCCAACAACATAGATCCCACACAATTCCAAGCATTGGTAGGAAATCTCTCAGCAACCTACCAATTAGGTCTCAACTAGAAAGATATGCCATGCCTTGAATCAAGTCATAACCATCCCCTTCACCTTGAGGTTGGTGTGAATTATCATAAAGTAAAAAGGGTATTGGTAAATAATGGCTCTGCCCTAAATCTTTGTACATTAAAATTTATACAACAGGTGGGATACACCCAAGCTGACCTAAATAATCAAGTTATCACCATCAAAGCATATGACAACGCAAAATGAGATTTTGAGGGCACTATTTGTCTTCCTATTCAAGTGGGCCCCATTGTATAGTACATTGTGTGTCATGTTCTAGACCTTGAACTTCCATATAACATCCTTCTTGGCCGCCCATGGATTCACTCTATGCAAGCCGTTCCATCAACTTATCACGAATGTCTGAAATTCCCATTTAAAGGAACGAAAGTAGCTATACAAGCTGACACTCAGCCATTCAAATATTTTCGTGCCCTAGAGGCTTCCTTTCCCCATTTTCATTACTATTCTGGGGTAGAAATGGGGTCATCTCAGACATTAGCATCTCATCCATCCACCAACACATTAACCACCACTTCATCCACTCCATCATCCACATATGATTCCACCATCACTAAGGTCTAGATCATTGACAAGAGGTGTCATGAGTATAAAATGCACACAAAATTGAACATGGAAACCATGCCACCCTCACCATGAACATATGGTCAATCATCTCAGTCTGTTCGAAAAGATGAAGAGAAGACAATCACCCTCAATGCTACCAATGTGGGGTCTAGCACCTTCTTCTCTCCTAGGTTACGAAAAGATACACCCAAAGACAAGATCAACTAGTGGGTGTACCATGAGGAATCTAAACCATCTCCCCCCTTAAAATAATAATTCCAAGAGGCTTATCCCTGGTCTTCTAATTTTATAGAAAAAACATAACTATCGGGCGGGAGGCCTTAGTGTAGAAGAGCAAGGTAGATGACAACTGATAGAAGCTTCTATGCATCCAAAGAAGATGGTATTGGGCTATGATACTAAACAAAAGGGTCTTGTGGCATCATCTAGTGCCTCTAACAATGTTAGTGTGGACAACGGTTCCCTTGAGGACATACCGGAAGAGGAATCCATCATACACACATACGATGATTTCAATCACATCAACCTCCCTTCCATGTTCGAATGCCTATCCATTTGAATTATCACCTTATCCATCAAACACCCCGATCTTATAGACTGTGATCTACAAGGTAGTGCACCTCTCAAAACCTTTCCCTAAGTACCAATATGTGCATCTTATGGGATTAGGGGAAGATGAACGCCCCAGCCGCAAAAATAAAAAGAAACAAAATCAAAATGGGTCACCTAGTGAAAACCTCCCTAAGGCACTTTGTGACTTTGAAAAAGTAAAAACAAAGGGTGTATCTACTAGAAAAAACCTTGACAAGGAATTAGAAGATGGGGATGTTCATATTCCCCTTGTAGGGACTCAACTATTCAGACAATCATCCATCTTGATTGAAGAAACACAAGAAATAAACTTGGGAACTGAAGAGAATCCCAAGATCACCTATGTGGCCAAAGCATTGTCAAAAGAAGAAAAATCTACCATCACCAAGATCCTAAAAGAAGGAATCATTAACTTCACCTGGACATATTCAGACATGCTTTTCCTTGATCCACCTTTAGTGGTACATCACCTAGACATCCATCTGGATGCAAGACCTGTAAGCATAAACTCCAGAAAATGGACCCTCAAGTGGCTCTACTGGTTAAGAAAGAATTGGAAAATCTGTTGGAGGTAGGATTCATCCGACCAATTAACTACTCTAACTGGATCTCCAACATAGTTCCAGTCGCTAAATGCAACGGAGATATCAGAATCTATAGAGATTTCTGAGACCTTAACAAAGCTTGTCACAAGGATGATTTCCCTTTGCCAAATATTGATAAGTTGGTTGATCTCACCGTAATACATGAGATGCTATCCCTCATGGATGGTTTCTTCGATTACAACCAGATTAAGATTTCCCCCAAGGATCAACACAAGATTGCCTTTACTACACCTTGGGGTACATTTTGCTATAATGTCATGCCTTTTGGCCTCAAGAATGTGGGGGAAACATATTAGCATGCTATGAAAGTCATCTTCCATTACCTTATCCACATAATAATGAAAGATTACATTGATGACCTATTAGGAAAATCAAGAATGAGGGAAGAACACCCTACAATTCTCAAGAAGATATTTGAACGTCTGGAATAGTACAAGGTATGCCTCAATCCGAAGAAATGTGTCTTTGGTATCACATCCAGAAAACTCTTGGGGTTCATTGTCTCCTATAGAGAAATAGAGGTCAATCCTGCTAAGGTCAAGGAAATCATGGAAATTCCTCAACCTCACAATCTGAAACAACTAAGAATACTACAAGGTAAGCTCCAATCCATCCGAAGGTTCGTTGCCCAACTAGTTGAAAAGTGTCAATCGTTCACGCATCTCCTAAAGAAAGATATTGCATTTAAGTGGAACCAACAATGTCAACTCGACTTTGATCAACTCAAAGAATATTTGGCTCACCCACCTATTCTTATGCCACCTATTCTAAGAAAACTACTCCTCCTTTATATTTCAACTACTTCTTTGGCACTGGGGGCATTGTTAGCACAACATGATGAGTCATCCAAGGAAAGATAAATTTAATACATCAGTCAAACCTTAGTAGGTTATGAGATAAAATATTCCCCGATGGAGAAGGCTTGCCTCACTTTGGTCTTCAGCTCGTAGAAACTCCAACACTACTGGCTTAGTCATCTGGTCAAGCTAATATCTAAGGTTGATCCGCTTAAATATTTGTTATCTAGAACAACATTGACTAGCCACATGGGTAAATGGGTCATGTTGCTAAGTGAATTCAACATAGATTATGTGGATCATAAATCAATCAAGGGACAAGTAATTGTGGATTAACTGGAAGATGCTCCACTGGTAGATGCTTATCCTTTAGAAATAGAGTTTATTGATGAAGGGGTCTTTGCAGTTTCAGAAGCCACCACATGGACACTATACTTTGATGGATCACACACAAATAATGGATCGGGAGCTGAAGTCTTGCTCATCACCCCCTAGGGTGATTACATACCGAAGTCATTCAGATTAGCCTTTCCTTATACCAACAACATTGTTGAATATGAAGCTCTTCTCACCAGCCTTAGGATTGTCATCCAATGGTGTATCTCTCAATTGCAAGTCTTTGGTGACTCCCAACTTGTTATCAAGTAGGTCAATGATGAGTTTCTAACAAAATATGATAAGTTGTCACCATACAAATGCATGGTAGATGACTTCAAAAATTACTTCAGCTCCATCCAATTTGATCAAATACCTAGTGTAGAATAAAGAAGCTGACGCCATGGCCACCATTGGTTCTCTTCTTGACATGCCCAAAGAGAATACTAAATGTGAGTTCCTCATGGAGAAACTTTTAGTCCCTACATATGACATCCCTGAGAGTGAAATGGTATGTGACATTGTAGGTCCCGAATCCCCCTAGTACTAGGACATCTACACTTACCTCCATGACAACACCTTACTCTCTGACCTCACACGTAACCAAAAAAAATCCTTTATCCAACACACAACATGTTACACCATCATAGGTGATACACTTTATCGACGTGGGTATGATGGAACCCCCCTCCATTGTTTAAACGAAACTAAAGCCTACACCGCATTGGTAGAAGTACATAGTGGTATCTATGGGGCCCATTCTAATGGTATGGCCCTGGTGAAAAGGATTCTCAAAGTAGGATATTACTAGCCTACTATGGAACATGATTCTGACGAGTTTGTAAAAATGTGTCTTCCTTATCAGCAACATGCGGATCTGATTCATGCTCCTGCACAAGAGTTACAACCCATCACAACACCATGGCCATTTTCATAATGGGGTTTCAAGTTGATTGACAAGATTTACCCTCCATCCTTCGATGACCATACTTTCATAATCACCACCATTGAATACTTTACTAAGTGGGTGGAAGCCATATCACACTTAAGTCAGCTGGGGTATCCTTCCTGTCAAAATCTAAAAAATACAAAAAAATCAAAAAATTAGAAAAATCCAAAATAGTCAAGAGAAATAATTCATCCTCTAGTGAAAACCACCCTTGGTGGTGCCTTGGATATGAACGTTTGGTGAAAACCTGGCAATAGGCTCCATTCGTATATGTATTAATCATTACCT
This sequence comes from Sequoiadendron giganteum, assembly GCA_007115665.2. Classification (NCBI taxonomy): domain Eukaryota; kingdom Viridiplantae; phylum Streptophyta; class Pinopsida; order Cupressales; family Cupressaceae; genus Sequoiadendron; species Sequoiadendron giganteum. The sequence goes on along the minus strand of CM021104.1, from coordinate 516,867,377 downwards.
ACCTTGCATCCTAGTTATTTTATGACTCATCCATCCAGATCTCACATCCTCATCAATCCTATCCTACCATCTGCTTGCATCATCTGGTCGCTTGGTATATTTTGGTTGAGCATTGGATGAACTTCATCTGCTATTTGTCATCTTGAGATTTTATCCTAGTCTGAGCTTGTGTCATCTTATCGCTTTGGTCGTCTCCATCTAGGTTCTTTCATCGTGTCGGTCTTCATCTAGATCCCATCCTGTCTTTGGAAAACTACGTTGCCCTTGCACTTTCACGTAGGCAAGGCCGATCATTTGATCTACCCACAGGGCTTTTCTTCTTGTCGTCTCCCTCTATCTATTTTTTGACCTTGGTGAACTACGTTGCCCTTGTGGTTTCACGTAGGCAATGCCTATTATTTGATTTGCCCCTGGGGTTGCTCTTTGTCTAGTCTATCGTTTATCTTTGTCTTTGGAAAAATACATTGCCCCTACACTTTCACATAGGCAAGGCCGATCATTTGATCCACCCCTAGGGCTCTGCTTCTTGTCTATTTTTTCCTTCATCATTTGTCCCCGTTGTCCTCTTTTCACCCTTATCCATCGTTGGTCTTTCATCCTTTTCGAGCTACGTTGCCCCTACGATTCCACATAGGCAAGGTCTATTATTTGATCCACCCTGGGAATTTTCTTTTGTTGTTGGTCTATCTGGTCATTGTCCTCCACCATCTATCTTAATCATTCTCTTTCCGCTTTTATCCATGGTATTTTTTAGAACTACGAGGGCTCTACTCTTTCACGTAGTCAAGGCTGATCTTTGATCAACCCCTGAGCCCCTAGGTCTTTAGGGTGTGTTGGTCTTGTGTCTTGTGTCTTGTTGTCAAGTATGTCCTTATCTAGTTGGTGCTTCACAAATGGAATCCATTTTTGTCATGAGATTTAATCGATTTTTGAATATCCCGCGTCATTATCTATCTTTTAGTTTAGTATCCATCTTTGGTATCAATAGGATGTATCCTTCCTAACAGACCTCATCAACCCCATCCATCCTCTTGATCCTATGGTAAAGGATGTTTTGAAATTGATTGCAATCTTTTGATTTTTTTGTCTTTTGTTTATCATTTGAGCTCTCTATCATCACTTGTCAAGACCACCATGATCTATGATATTATGGTGTGTTTTGACTAGTTTACATAGGGTCATATCTTGATTTTTATTTTGTTTTTTTTTTCTTGGTTGTCCCACGCAGTACCCACCAAGACCCCTGAGGTCTTGTGTTACATTGGGATATCCTTCTATGCTTGTGGTTATCCCAATGCTTGGCCCGACCAAAGTCATCATGAATTTGGGGTGTTGGGATAGCCTTCTTGTTTGTTGTGTTTGTTTATGCATTAGACACTAATCCACCTTGGTTCCACATACCATGGTACCTAGTGTCTTATGCTATAGAAAAAATTAATTCTCTAAAGATGGAAAATTTCATTAGGATTGCATTTCATTTTCTCCTCCATCCCTTCTCCTTCCAACCCATGAATTAGGATTTTGGTTGTGCAAACATTGATTCCTTCCTTCCTTCCTTTTCTCCTTAGGATCCCTATGGTTCTCAAAGGAGCAGTTGCACACCCAATATCTCTTTCACTTCCATCATTATGCAATCCCTTATTTACATTCATAGTTCACATTACTTATTAGAATTTAGTTGCATTCTCATCCCCTATTTTAGGTTCGCTAAGTTGCATTTCATCCCATGTGCATAATCATCTTTTAAGTTGTTTAGATTAATTTTAATTGATTATTCTATGCCTCTTAAAATTCATTTCATTATCCATTGCATTATCATATTCATCTTCGTGCATTGTAACCTACATCACACATTGTTAGGTTCATTTCCACATCCATAGCATATAAAATCATAAATCATCCATCACACAATGCATCATAAACATTATACATCATAATATTATCCACATAGGAACAAACCTAAATTATCCATCACACTCTGCATCATAAATATTAGACATCATAATATCATCCACATAGGCACAATCATAATTCATCCATTACATCATGAATCATAAACATTAGGCATCCATATAGGCACAATCATAAATCCATATAGGCATAAACATAAATCATTATAGGCATATACATATCGCATCACAATAACCATCCACAATAAAACCATAAACATACACATATGTATAAGTAAATCACCCATCACATACACATCATATAGTGTCAATAAGGGCTCTCACATATCACATCAAATATCACAAAAATACAATGTCCATCACATCATCCATAATAATGTCCATCATATACATCATAATACATATCCATCACATATTCCATCAAATAAAGTATGAGTACAGAGCTATGGCTCAGCTCTGATCTCTCCTACTCTATACTGAATCCCATCTTGTACCTATCAAAAAGCATGATCTTGTCCCTTCGATCCTCTAAACCATGAGCTTCCTGCATCTGACCTCTGTGTTGACTCTAGCACTGGCCCCCTACATGGAGGCATCTCTCTCATGCTACTATATCCTTGGGTATGTGTCCCTGCTGACTAGGATGGAGTTGGCATCTGTGGCACCGCTCGAACATAGGCAGGTACCCGTTGTCCCTGACCTAGAACTATCGAGAAATAGACACACATATAGTAGCTAGCCTCTCTCATATACTCCTCCCACTTTCCCACCTATTTTCTGGTTGCGTCTCATGTTTCCCTATACCTATCCTAAAATACAAAAATGGACCTCCCCTCCTATTCCCATACACCCCATGCTAATCAAATTTTCTCAATCTCCAGCCCCATCCGCGACACCTAATCCATGGATTTGTCCCTCTCTTCATGCATAGAATGTACCTATGCATGTAGTATCTAAACCTCTACCCCAGTCTCACCACCTTGTGCTACCTATGCTTGCCCCTACATTGCATCTCTCTCCATAGCCTATATCTATGCCACTGCTGCATCCCTCTCCTCTTGTAGGACCTGCACCTATGTCTGTAAGGCATCCCTCTCTATCTCCATCACTTGTACTCGAGCCCTCATGGGTCTCCCTTTGTTGCATTTGTCCCATGTCTCCCACTATCTACTCGACCACCTCAACTCTTTCATAGAGCTCATCTTACTCCTATCTCAACTCCCTTCTCTCTCTCAATAGTCCCTCTATGTGTCTCCTCAAATCCTCCATATCCGTCTCTACCCCCACCAGGGTCTCCACCAGAATCTACTATGTCGCTCCTCCAGACTCTCGCTAACCCCTTGCCTACAAAATCATCATAGTCGCCTCTAGTTTGTATCTCCCCCATATCGCTACCTCCCCTACCTCATGCTCTCTTGATACCTCTCCCTCCAAATGAGTCACCTCTACCTGTAACTCGCTCACCTCCACTCGCAGCTCAGCTATCTCGGCTCACAGCCTCTCTCCCTCCCTCTCTCTACCTCATGATATGGCACCGTATCGGCCATCACTAGGAACTCTGTCTCACTCTCTATTCGCACTTGAGCTATCTTGGTTCACAACATGATCACCTCAGCCTCAAATGTACTCCTCACCACCTCTACATCTCTTAATCTCTACTCGGTGATATGTACTCTCACCTCAGCTCCTCTCAACTACATGGATAGATCCTCTATTATCAATGACATCATAGCTAATGGGAAAATATCAGCACATCCATATCCATCTCCTCTACCCCTCCCTCCTCTCCCATGTCCATTTCCCCGACCTCCTCCCTCTTCCCCATCACCTCTACCTCATGTCTCTCCTCCTTGGGCTCGACCCACACCCTCCATATCCTCCTCCTCCTACCTGGCCTCCATTGACCTCCCGCCTCATCTTCCCCCTGCCCTCCCTCCTACTACTCTACTGCTTTGGTTGCCTCCAACATTCTCCTCTACTATCCTCTTACTCTATCTACCTTTGGCTCTCTCCTCTACTGACCTCCTCTTGCTATGGCTTCCCCTGGCTCTCTCCTCTACTGATCTCCTCCTGCTATGGCTGCCCCTGCCCCTCTCCTCTACTATCCTCCTACCCTGGCTACCCCCGAATCTCTCCTTAGCTATCCCCTTCCTCTCCCTCTCCCCTGTCCTACCAATCTCACCTCATCCTCTAGTCCAAATCCTAGTGCCCCTCTGATCAATTCCTCCTGTGTAATTTGTAAGGGTCGGTGTTATGCAAAACATGCAACATATCTAATGGTCACTCTTGCCTTTGCTATCCCTCCAGTTATCCATGGATAGGTCACTAGATCCTGCTACAATGTCTCCTAGTGCTCCCTCACAAATTCTGGTGAAATCGGCTCCCACCATGGTCATTCTCGTGTAATCTGTCTGAACCTCTCTACTACACCTGAAATATCTTATGTCAGCCCAAAATTCCTTGTCACCTGGTCTAGCCTGTGTGACTCCATTATCTGTGGCTCCTTCCCGACTATATAACATCAGGTCATAAAGTGTCTCCTATTTTTCACCTCATCCTCCTTCCACCTGGTAAAGTATTGTGTCATATATGGCCTTTACACTATCTCTTCCTCCTCTAGCTCATTAAATAGCCTCCTCCATCTATCTAAATCTCCATAGCCCTGATACCACCACACCCAATCATAATCAACACCATACCAATATTCCATTGATAGTGTTGCATCCTCTAGTCCCACTCTCACTACATCTAGCCTAGACACACTAATGTGCTACCACACCCATACCTGAAGCAATGTCACATGGGTCATGTTGAGTCCCTTTCGATAGCATACCACATGCATATCCCTATATAACTATGCAAGGATGAATGGACCGCATGTGAACTCCCCATCCCTCCCCTCGAAAATGTGCTGAATCAACTCCATGTAGTTAAGGCTGTAGAACCATTCACTCCTATCCGGTATTAGTATCCTGCTGATCAATCCACATAGGTATAGTGGCAGTGGTAGTACTCTCAAACCCGAATGTCTTTCAACGTCCAATCCCTTCTTTTGCATAAGCAAGTACTCTCACCTATACGATCTAATCTAATACCTCTCCCTCTGATCTCATATCGCTCACCATGCGACCTGCTATGGGAAGCCTCAATATCCGCCAGATGTCCTCCAACGTCACTATCATCTCCCCTATTGGGAGATGGAAAGTCGAGGTTGTTGAATCCCAACGCTCAATGAGGGAAGTCAACATCACTCAATGCACTCTGATAGATGAATATCCTAGCATATGCAACAACCCCACCTAGGCCAAGGCCTAATGGTCTGCTCTAGTCATCTCTCGTTACATCGCCTCCAGCACCTCTGATATCCTCTCCCACATCCGCAAGCTATTGAAACATTGCAACCACATCACACACCCTGTCATCCACCAAATCCCTTCCTTCATTTATTTCCTCGCACTAGGTTCTCTTCTTACTAAATTTTTCTTCCATTCTTTAGACAATAATTCGTAAGTAGTCCCCTTTCATCTCTTTTTATTTTCCTCCCAAACTTTTTCCCTTGGCCCCCCTTCTTTGCCCTCGGCACCTTCCCTTTTGGGGCATGACCTCCCCTTTGGGGGCACGACTTCCCCTTTTGGGGCAGGGCTGCCCCTTGGGGTGGGGTCATCCCTTTGAGGGCATAGCCACCCCTTAGGACAAGGCCACCCATCGGGGTGCCACTTCCCTTTGGGGCAGGGCTTCCCCTTGGGGCACTATTGCTCCTAGGGGCATTTCCACCCTTTGGGGTGGAGCCGCCCTTGGGGGCATCGTCGCCCTTTGGGGTGCAGCTACCCCCATCGGGGCACGGTCACCCTTTTGAGCATGACCGCCCCTTAGCAGGTGGGGTTGCCCAAATCTTGGGTGCAACCACCTTTCTTAGGGCGAGGCCACCCCTATTTTGGGGGGCTAAGCCCATTTTTTCCCTAAATCTACTTGTTTTTTTACAGAAACCCTCTTTCCCCCACGCCTCTAATTGGCGTTTCTCCCTACTTGGTGGGTGAAATAGATTTTTTCCCTCTACCCATTTTCCTAATCTATGCCCATTCCCAAACCCATGTTTTCAAATAGCATTATAACTCCAAAATACATCATAACATGCTAAAAATTATGAGGGTTTGGGCCTAACCCAGCGTGGGACCACATGCTCATGGTAGAAACTTCGCACCTCATCTCCTCGGTGGATGATGTGATCGTTATAATCCTCTGGAATCTTCTTTCCTTGTCTCTTTCCTCTCCTCTTCTCTCTCTCACTCAACAACCAGCTATGCAAATGAGGAATAGTAACTCTAAAATTACTATTTATAACTTTCCCCCCTTTTTTAAATAAAGGGTATTTTTTTTTCTTTATTTAACTTTCTTCTCCTTCAATTAATCCTCTAACTTCCCAGGGCCGCTATTTGTGCCCCGTGTGTCCGTTTGACTCTGTTCAAAAGATAATCTTCATGCATTTTCAAGCTCTATCCAACGGTGCTTTATGTTTCTTCATATCGATAAGTTTCTTGGGGCCCCTTTTTTTCTTCCCCAAGCACCCTCTCGAGGGGGCGTACCCTACCATATTCATATGTACCTCCTTTGTCATTTTTCTATGTGATTGGGGCATATCCCTTCACTCCCCTCCATTTGGGTAGCTCACGCAACCTCTCTCGTGTTGGGGTATCTTTTTCCTAGTCACTTCCTCTATAGAGTCATCTACATTTTATTTTTTGTCGAAACATCGTTATTCTAACAATATTTTGAAGAGGGACAAAATGTAGACATCCAAATTTGATCACTCCCATATGGTCGAAATCCTATCATTTATTTGTTTAATTCATCTATATTAATTAAATGAAATATTTAATTAATATTATCCTTTTCTCTAAGGTTTCTAAAAGTATTTCATTAAATACTTTATCCTTTACCATTTCCACTCTAAATTAAATAAATGTGTCAATTTATTTAATTTAGTCAATTATCCTCTTCAATAATAAATTCATTCTTTCTCTCTCATTGTCCCATCTTCCATAACCTTTTCACTACTATGGATTAATATAATTAATCCTTGACTAAGATGTGTATATCCTTAATTAGGATTAATGTCACATCGTCCATATTTAGCCACTTGCCTCTAATATTCATTGGTTTTCCTAATCACCTGTTTGCATAACCTTAATATAATCACTTACCTTTTTTGGCATGTCCTTAAGTCAACCTTTCATGGCACTTACCTTATCACGTATTGACCTCTTCCCCATGTGAATTAAAAATTCACATTTATTCCCCCCATGCATTTCTCTTCCCCATGACCTCTCATAGGTCACATCAGGCACATGGGACAAGGACCTCCTTTAGGAGGACCTTATCTTATCCATTGGGTTCTTCCAAAAATGTGAATTAAAAATTCACACTTATTTCTCCAACACCATCTCAAATCCCCATGGTGACAAGAGAGGACTTTCTAAAAGTCCTCACTTGTCACTATCAGCCCCATATAGGAACAATAAATTCTTTTTTGAGGAAATCCTCTCCAATCCCAAGGTACTTGCAAGTACCTCCACATCACATGGTATTTTTCCATCTCACCTTCCACATGGAAAGATGTGAGGACTTGTGAGTCCTCAACTCAACACAACCCTCCATCTTGTCCATGATGGCTTAATCTCAACCGTCTATTTTTCTTTAAATTGAGAACCTTGGCCTCAAATTAAAGGGATGAGATTTAGAGAGACAAGCATTCAATCCATTTTTTCATTCATCATTTTTGCACTCACTCTCTTAGCATTTACAACAATTTTGAATCCATTATTTCACTCACCTACCATATTCAATCACTACACCCACCTCCATTATTGCATGCATTTTTTCATCAAAGAGCATACATCCAAGCATCATCAAAGGGCCAACCAGCTCATCAATATAAGCAAGCAAGGTATAAAATTTCATGTTTTTGTTTTTATTTGTTTAGGTTCAACTTATGGCTAATAATTGAGTGTTTGTATGTGTATTTTCCTTGTTGTATTTCCATTTGTTTTGCATTTTTAGAAGTAGAAAAAAACCTACACACAAAACCTACAGTTGAAGCTTTAGATAATTCTCCTTTGGAGCCTAGGTCAAATTAGGTAAACTAGACCACCTCAAGTCTAGAGCCTCCTTTCCTTGAGTGTTTAGCCATTCAAAAAAATCATACCCAAGCTAAAATAGACCTATTGGGTCATCTTAAGGATTTCAATATCAAAATACACCTCATTCAAGCTATCAAGGATATCCCAATCTATACCAGGATAGTAAGAGACCTTTGTCTTAATAAATCAACGAGAAAGGGGAAGGACCCTCAAATAGTTCATATCCTAGGGAACCTTGTTGATATTATGTTAGGGAATATAATTATCCCTAAATACACATACCCTAAAAATGTAGTAGTGGATGTTAAGATAAATTAGACCCTTATAAAGAACACCTTGATTGACTTAGGGGCAACAATTAATTTCATGACTAAGGAGACAATACAACTACTTCAGCTAGCTAACCTTAGACCTACACCAACTATTTTACAATTGATAAATAGGTCAATAGTGAAACCTGAGGGGATCATTGAGGACTTATTCATAACATTATATTCATGGGAGTATCCTACAAATTTTATAGTTTTGTAGCCAAAGGTCAACCTTGTAGGATATCCACTTATTTTAGGCAAACCATGGTTATTTACAATTGATGCATTCATATATTGTAGGTCTGGGAACATAATAATATCAAATCGGACCGTGACCAATAAATTGGCTCTCTATCCACCAATCCAACCTCATGAAAGTCTAGGGAAGACTATATGACCTACCTTGGATGAAGAAGACTACTATTCCCTACAAAATCTCATGAAAAAAGAATGCAATCCTCTGTTGGCAACCCAAGATGAGGATGACTTAATTGACCATATCATATAGAATAACTGTGGTAGGGACCCACAACATCAATACTATCTTTCATGTCTACAGGATCCACTACAAAATATTATACCTACAAATTCATTAGAAGAAGTATCCCAACTGCTCCATTCTCTGTTGCCACAACAATGTGTCCCCAACATTAGTGGACTTGATCTCTCATCTATACAATCTAAATCCAAAACATGGGAAATCATGCCAGGTAAAATGTTGAACATCAATAATTGATTAATTGAAGAACACCAAAATTCCCTGAATACTGTGTTGTAGGCACACACAACAACCTTTGCATGGGACTACCATGAGATGAAAGGGATTGATCCAGAAATTTGTGTGCATAAGATCTACACAAATGATGTTTTCAAGCCAATTAGATAGCCACAAAGGAGAATGAACCTTACCTTAAGAGAAATATTTAATACTAAGCTCCAAAAATTACTTGATGCGGGCTTCATTTATCCTATTTCTAATAGTCAATGGGTGTCACCATTATTTATTTTCCCTATGAAAGGAGGAAAATGGAGGCTATGCGTGGACTATAGGGAGTTGAAAATAGCCACTAGAAAAAATCACTTCCCCATACCTTTCATTGACCAAGTGCTTGATTCCCTAGTAGGAAAAAATCCCTTCCTAGATGAATCTAGTGGCTATAGCCACATAAAGATAGCTTAAGAGGATCAAAATAAGACTACATTCACATGCCCTTGGGGTACATATGTCTATTCCATTCTTCCCTTTGGACTATGTAATGCCCTAGCCACTTTCTAGATGGCAGTGCAAAGTATCTTTTTAGATTATGCTGATGATTCCATAGAAATCTACATGGATGACTTCACTACCTATGGAGACACATGGGTATGTGCAGGATCATCATGGAAAAAATAGGCCCTTAAGTAGCGAAAAAATTATAAAAATAAGAGTTAGGCAACTTGATGTAAAATAGAAAATTGAATGTAGTTTCTAAAATACTAGGTTCATTAAAAAAAAAAAAAATCTATTTGGTGAAAATTTAAAATTTCAATATAGTAGTACTTAAATTTTAGGGAAAAATAAGAAGTAGGTGTCTGTCTAACCACCCTAACCACAATAAAATGATAATATTTTTTTATAATATTTTAGATATAAGTAGAGGACTCATGTCCCGATGTGATGCATATTTTTTTGTAATTTTTTTCCAAGTAAATAATTAATTATGAATTTTTTATTACAAATTTTAAAAAATATAAAAACTCGTATATCTGACCACCTTAACTTGGTCAAAACTTCATGAAATTAATTTTCTTATTTGTTTATCCTATATTATGTGAAGTATATAATGTGACACATGTTTTGGATTTAAAAAATGTGATATCGTTTGAAAGCTATAGATGTTTTTCAATCAACCTATCAATTAGGACTTTAGTCTTAATTCAAATAGAAAATGAATAATAATTATTTATTAAATTCAAAGTAAAGAATAATTTATATTGGTGGAAAGTTGAGAATCTCCTTTAAAAACTCTTTTCATTTCATCAATTTTGGGTAAAAGAAAAGTCGTCAGCCACATACCCTACACATACCCATCATATCGCCACTTTTTGGCCCATCATGATCCTGCACATACCCACATATGAAGATGCACTCAAAAATATAGAAAATATTTTGAAAAGGTGTAAATAACATAATATATCATTGAGTCATGAGAAATATTTCATAATGACGACTCAAAAGATTGTTCTAGGATACTTTATCTCAAGTGAAGGAATTTAGGTGGATCCCAACAAGATTGGGATATCTCTACACTTCCTATGCCACAAAAGCAAAAATATGTTAGGAGAATTTTGGGACATGCAAGCTACTATAGGAGATTCATCCAAGATTTTAGTAAAATTGAAGCACCCTTGTTTTTTTTCTCACCAAAGACATAGAATTTGACGGAATTGTAGAATGTTAGCATTCCTTTGAAGCACTTAAGACAACTTTGATAGAAGAACTTGTCTTGAGAGGGCCATAATGGACACTACCTTTCCACATACAAACTGATGCTTTAGATTTTCCTATAGGAGAAGTCTTGGGATGAAAATAAGGTAACAAGGAGTATGCTATCTACTACATCAACAAAAACTTACAAGGAGATGAACTTAACTACACTGTCATAGAGAAAGAGATGTTGGCAGTTGTTTATGCTATCAACAAGTTTAGGCATTATATTACTGTCTATCTATTATTTATCTACACAAATCATACTTCCATAAGGTACTTGATGAAAAAACCTATAGTTGGGTGGAGACTAGTTAGATGGCTATTTTTTCTATAGGAGCTTGATATAACAATAGTGGATAAGCTAGGCAAAGCTAATGGGGTGGAAAATTTTATGTCTAGATTTCCTACACAAATAGAAGATGTTGTGGATGACTCTTTTCTAGATGAGAATTTATTTTCTCTTATTGTACAAACACCATGGTTTTTTGATATTGCAAATTACTTAGTGGCAAGGCATATACCATCACATTTCTCTCCTAGAGAAAAGAGGTAGTTGGTGCATACAAGCTTTCCATATTCTTGGGTAGTTGGTTACTTATTCTACATTGGTCTAGATAATATCATGAGAAGATGTATAAGATAAGATGAGGTCTTTGAAATTCTAAAATATTGCCATGATGAGCCTTGTGGGGTCACTTTGCAGTCAAAAGGACAACATTTAAGATCTTAACATGTTACTATTGGCCAAATCTCCATAAGGATTTAGTGAAGTATACTTGGAGATGTGATAGATGTCAAAGAATGGGAAAATCAACAAGGAAAAATTAAATGCCTTTGCAGCCACAATAACACTAGCACCATTTGAAAAATGGGAGCTTGAATTCATTGGACCAATTTCACCAACCTCTAATAACAAAGAGTATATTTTAGTTTGTATAGACTATCTAAAAAAATGAGTTGAGATCAATGCATTACAATTTGCACGAGATGGGAATGTAGCTAAGTTCTTGTATAAAGACATCTTTATCAGGTATGTAGTACCTAGGGAGATTGTAACTAATCAAGGTCCCCAATTTACTTTTGAACTCATTTCTAAATTGGTTGAAGAATATGAAATAAGACATAGAAAATCTAACACCTTATCATCCCCAAGCCAATGAGTAGGTGGAGGTTACAAACATAGAAATTGAGAACATTCTAACCAAAAACGTACAAATTCATAGAAAAGACTGGGCATCTAGATTATTTGAAGCAGTGTGGGCCTAAAAATCAACATGGAAAACAACTACAAGTTTCACAGCTTGTGAATTAGTCTATGTTAAAAAAAATTCTACCAATGGAGTTTGAGTACAAGACACTTAGGACAACAATGGACTTAGAAATGGATTTGATAGAAGCATAGGAAGAAAGGATACACAATCTAAATGGAATGGATAAAATTAGAATGGAGGCCATACATTACATAGAGATAGTTCAAAAAAAGAGGACTAAATGGCATGATCAGTTTATAAAGACTAAAGAATTCAATGTGGGTGATTAGGCTTTACTTATGATTCTAGATACAAAGACTCCAAGGGGAAGCTATAGTCTAGATGGTTGGGACCCTATGAAATCCAACAAGTATTTCCCAATGGAGCAGTCAAATTATAAACCATAAATGTAGTTACATTCACAATTTTGGTGAATGGACATAGATTGAATATATACAAGTAGCCAACTCAAAAAGATGATTTTCTTATTTCTCTAATGCATCTATATGGTCAAAACAATGGTTCACATATAGACAATTTATCATAAGATAACAAATCAATAGTTGATACTACTAATTCTCATAGTGACTTAGCAGATGAGCTACACAACTCACCTCTTGAGAGCACTTATGTATAATTTCTTATCCTACTTCACGTGCACACACAACACAAGTTCCATAATCAATAATATTTTTGAAGTCCACTTCACTATGCAGTAAGGACCTGTAGCATCATAAATAAAATTTTATTTCTATACCTTTTGATGAAGGTACCCACAACCACTATCTATCAACGAATTCAAAAATTTGTTCCAAATTAATTACAGTTCCTCCACATTCACTCCACTTTTCCGCACATGCAGCCTTAAGTTTTCATATCATAACATGCAGCTTCATCACCACATTTTATTTCACTCATCATGATTTTTGATGCATGTGAAAAGTCATTTCATAATTCATATATTGTACATTCTACAACCTTTTAATTTTCCCACGCCAACCTTTCATTTCAATCCCACATTACAACTACTTAATGTTAAATCACACTCATGCTATGGACACTCTTGCAACAACTTCACATGCACAAAGTTGCATTCATCTCATTTGACAAGTACACATACTAGCTACCATAATTAACATGGACCTTCAATTGCTAAATAATTATGTACCTACTTTTAAATTTAGCATTCTTTTCACTTATTAAACTTATTTCCATATTCTTTAATTATACCCTCCACCTAGTCACATGTATTCAAGTGAGGTCACTTCAATATTTTAAGTTGGAGGGGAGATAGTATATATTTCAAAATTTTGTTTTCACCACCGAAAGGAAAAAAAAAAAAAAAATTCATACAAACCCTTTTTTCTTTTATACCTTTCTACACCTACAACCTTTTGTTGTCAATTCCCTATATTCTAAGCCAATTTGAGCCATTTAAGCTAAGTTAAGCTGAAACAAAGAAAGGGACATAATAGTTGAAGTTATAGTGAAAAAGTGCATGCAAGTGTAGTAAGTACAAAGGGTTTGTGGGTGTTTGAAATCAATTTTGAGTTGAATTTACAAGAATTTTGAGTAGAGCCAAGATATTTCACCATGGGAGGTGATATAGTCAGAACAGAGTCATCAAAACACAAGAAAATATTAGAGGATGGGTTAGTTCTGCCCATTTTCACAAGGGCATGATGTTGGAATACTTTCTAAAATTGACAGAGTTTAATGAATACATGACAAGGAAATTTGCAACTACATTACAACATGATGAAGCCAATGTCAAGGGCTTGAGAGTGGATGCTTGAGAGGTTGCAATTGTAGAAGTGTTTGGTCTACCAAGGAATGGAGCTAAATTCCATTTTAGAACAAATGCAATAGCTGCTAGGGATGAGTTCAGGGAGGTAGGAGAAAAAAATGATTCATCGTCACAAGGTACGAAGATATTGTCACTTCCTTGGATATGGGCCTCTTATGCTTCTTATATTATTAAATATATCACTTTTGATGGTAGACAATCCCTCCTAAATACTATGCATTTTAAGTTAGTCATCTTTGTCACAATAGATTGGTGAATGTACCTAATTTCCTTTACAATTTGCTAAAAAGAATGGGGTTTGAATACCAAAGGAAGATAAATGATTCAACTTTGTCACACTATTTTTTGGTAACCTTGTTAGTGAAAAGGATACTTATTGTTCAACAACACAAGTTTCATGGGAATTTTTTTTAATTTGTAAAGATATTAACCATATTCTTGAGGAACCAACAGTTCTTCAAAACCTATATTCACCTAATGCATCCTTAAGGGAACTATCCCCTATTTCACTTGTTGCTTCACCTACTCACAAAATAGGTGAACTAGAGGAGAAAAGTATGCAAGAATCACCACATGCAACATCTAACTAGCCTGTAGCAAAAAAGACCCCAACTTCCTCTAGAACACCTAAGAGTAGGAAAAATAGAGGCAGATCTTCTTCTACACCTTCAAAGGTGCAAAAGAAGAGGGATACCCAAAAAAGGAAATCTACCCCACCAAGGTGTTCAAGCCACTTGAGGAAGAAAGGTTCCATGAGGGGAAGTATTGAGAAACCACAAGAGGAAACAAGGGATAAGGAGATAAAAGAAGATGTTGTGACATTAGGTACTGATTTAGAATTGAAATATATGTGTCTAAAAAGTGCATGTTCCTATGAAAAAGAAATGGTATATATCTACTACCTCTGACTCAGATTCAGAGGAATTTTTTTTTGCCAATAAAACCAAGAAGAGAACCCCAACTAGCCCTGATAGTAATGGTTTTGAATACATAGGGGTTGGTGATGAGAAGTTTTTGAAGGATAAGGAAAAAATTTTAGAAGAAATAAATGTTAGGAAAGAATTGCAAGAATCAATATAAATGATCAAAAACTTGGAAGAATTGGTAAAGACTTATGAGAAAAGGGACAAAGAAAGAGAAATAAAGATACATGAGTTAGAGGAAAAGATATAAACATATGGACATGGGACCAAGTTAGACTTATTGGCATAAATTTCCATAGTCAGAGTAGGGAATAAAGAGATTTCAATAGAAAATAGGAGGCCCCCTACCACAAAAACTCCAACTTATCATACAACCTTGTCCCTAGGATATCAATTGTGGAAGGTTACTCAAGAGTTTTCTTTAAAAAATGAGAATAGAAGAGAGAAAAAGAAATAATTTCAGAACATACTAGAATACTAGAGGGTAAGGATATTGAATTAAAAAGGCTAGCCACTAAGGTGGAAGAGGTAGTAGATAAAGCTGTCCAAATTGTCAGATGTAGAGCTCCAGCTAGGACCTATGCTTTCTTTTTACAAGGAAAATTCTTAAGTTTCCAGCTTAGTAGACTAATAAGTAACCAACTAGTTTCTATGAGTGGAAAATTTGATTTTCCAAATGTCTTTCCTGATGCCACACCAAAGGAACATGATTAATTATGTGAATACTTTTTGCATAATTATGTAGTGCCAAAAGAAACATAATGGAATCCCTTAATATTTTTAGGGGATTTACAATTGAGGGAACTAGAATCCTATTTCAAGAATGAAAATTTCTGGGGTGAACTCATGGAAGAATATGTGGAGGGAGAGAAATCCGTTGCTCTTCCAATAAGGAAGGAATCTAAAAACCCTAATATGATCACAAAAGAATGGTTAGAACTTTTGGATCACAAAGGTATAGGAAGGAAGATCATCAATTTGAGAATTAAGGATTAGAAACAAATGCATATATTAATGGTTGGACTTGTTCATCATTGCTACAGGTTTGTACAAGACAGATGGGATAGCTTAACCCTTCAGTTATAGAGAAAAAAGGCCCATTTAGTTTATAATTTTATTGCTATGCTTGAGAGAACACATAGGTATATGGATGTTTCCTAGGACAAAGGAGTTGAATGGGTACTGCTCACATTCCAACCACCAATACTTCTTTACCTAGTACCACATTGGACATGGGATAAACATGAGGAATGTGAGAGGGCTGAAATTATCACAATGAAAAGACTTGCATGATATAAAGGCTTTTATTTAAAGCAGGTCAAGGGAGTGGATACTATTGTAGACTTTAGGGAAACTACTTTACACTACAACCTCCAAACTTGGTTAATTTTCTTGAGGAAAAGAAAAAGGGTAGTTGGGGGGAATGATGAGTCCAGTCATTAGATAGTTTTCTTATGTTTTTATGAAAGTTCATAGACATTACCAAACATTTATATTATACATATTCCTACACTATGCTATATTTTATATTTATTATGTAACCTTGAACTTGATTTAAATTATATGCAAATATGGTTATGATGTGATGGTTAATGCATAATTTATGTGTGGATATGTATGAAATGTAATTGATATCTATTATTACCTATGGTTTTTATTATTGTGTGCATGTTTTTTGAACTAATTCTTTGTAGTTAGAAGGGGTGGATTATAGCTCGCAACAACTGTGAGGTGCAACCTGCAACCAAATGAGTTCCTAGGAAGAAAAATAGGGGAGGATCCAAAATAAATGGATTGCAACAACTACAACATGGAAGAACTTAATGAAGATGGTTTTGCATCATTATCATTTCCAATAAAGATACTGGAGGAGAAGAACCCCATTACAATTGGGATTCTAACATAACTAATTTTGGCATTCAATGTTCCAGTTCTATTACAACAGAGTCACAATCCTACGTGGACTCTTCTTCCTTTCAATTTCAATTTATATTATCGATTCTTTATCACGCTCTTCAATATATAGGGAGTGGTGATTTATAGTTTTAGTTTAGAATCTTTTTTCAATAAACTCCCCCATGCCTATATGTATGGATTGTTGGTTGAGGTTTTTGAGAGTTAGTAAGTTAGTTGATTTTTGTTCAAGAGAAAATGTACTTACTAGATACTTTTTAGTTAGTTGTTGTTCTTATGCAGACAATGTTTTTTGTTCAAATCATCATTTCATGAATAAGATATCTTCATAGAATCTTATGTGATGTTTTGGATTTTTACAATGAATGGTTTGAGTTATCTAGATTGCATTGATCTAAGAAGTTAGATTTGGTTTAGATTATTGAAGAAAACCACTTGAGCAAGGGCCACTCAAGGTAACTTTCCTTCACTCCATTTCATATTATTTCATTTCTATTTTAGTAGTTACTTCATAAATTTAAGTTATGTTAAATAAATTATTTGTGTTATAATCATTAATGAATTCACGAATAACTCTTGTTTCATAATTATACTGTAATTTCTTGAGTTTTTTGTACTCTAGAGTGTAGTGTACTTTTTTAGTCATTAGTTTCAGTTGATTCCCAACATCCATTTCTTGATAGTAATTAGTTATAGTCTTATATTGTAGGTACTTGTAGAAATAGTCGCAACATTACTTTCTTTATTGTTATGAAGTTTTATGATTTCTTAGCAAGTGTAACATCTATAATAGGATGATTTAGGTAGTTTTAAGTCTCTGAAAGCACATATAGTGCCAATACTATCACAAGCTTACTAGCCCTATTTGATAATTCAATGAAGGTCTTTCCAAAGGATTAAGTGGATTGTTTAGCTAGGTTTTCCTTTTGAATTCTGTGATTACCACCAATTTTACTAGACATTAGTAGGGAATCAATAGACCTAACATGAATTTCCCATCACCACTTATTTTACTTGTCTTGGGGGCTCACCTAGTGTATATCGAATTGCACTAGCCCTTGTGAGTGTATTTCTCATGGCCACTAAGCATAACACAACTTTCTTGCCTATGGATCCATTTGTTTCATAAGTGATTTTACATCCTTATGAGTGTATTTGATGGACGTGGCATAATGTAGCTTGCTAGTTCAACTTTCTTTCCTCTTTGCATTAATTTTGATATTGCATGACTGTGCATCTTTTGTTGTTGCTGCAAGCATGTGTCCCTTTCTACTTATGTTGGTTTTCCATTAGATATTGAACCTAAGGGCTTGATCATCCTCCTTGATCTTTGTCATCCTATATGATCAACACTTGTACAATTGGACCTCTCTTTACTTATTTGTCTACTTTAGTATGAGTTTGAGTGCAAGTTCATCCTCTCACTAAAGTGGGGGATAAATGAATGTAGTGTCAGAAAATGCACTCCTTTACATTTTCAAACTATATTTGCATCCCTTAATTAATTCGACTTAGTTAAGCCTATAATTGACCCAATTATGCATTTAAAAGCCTAATTAATCCCATTTTCTGAAAGGGGAACCTATATTAAACAATTGCAAACATCAAATTACATATCTTGGAAAATGTGTGTCCTAGGTTTAAGGCCTAGGACCCCTTCACCCTTGGGTGAATGGGTCCTCCTTAAGTTTAGGACCCCATTTTTTAATATGTTTTTGGAAATATTTTCATGATTCAAATTCAAGTTGCAATTGTCGGCCTTTGATGTTTAATTGTCAAGAAGTTAGAAAATTATGTATAAATACAAGGTCTTTTATCAATTCAAACCTAGAAGCATTACTAAGTTGCATAATTCAAATTTCACAAAGAAAAACTTATTTTAAAGAGCATTCAAGAGAATATTTATTAGTCAATTATTATAGAAATGAAGATCAAGATCATCATGCCAAATTTATTTGCATTCATGCATGTTTTTGGAGCTAACATTGTGATGTGGGTTTCAAGTTTTAAAGAATCAAATCAAGTGTCAAATAAAGCATCCAATCAGGCCATTTCATGAAAGATCTAATCCTTGGAAAGATGTGTTAAACTTTAGTCCTCCAAGGGCAACCATTAAAGGGTTTGGTGAGTTGCAACAAGCTAGTGTTCATTCATCATTCCTTCTTTTTACCATTATTTCATTTCAAGGTTTAATTACCAAAATAGGGTTTGACTGAGGCAAACCCCTATTCACTAAAAAAAAACAATTTTTCCCTCTCTTTATATGTGCAAATTTGCAGGTGAAGAAGGATTGAAGATTGATCAAAAGTGCAATTTTTCAAAGTTTTCAAAGTTGTCAATCCATGAAATCTTACTTGCAAAATTTATTTCCAAATTTATGACACTAAGATCTAGAAAAATTAGTACAAATCTAGGACTAGAGGGTTGTAAAATTAGTTTTTTGAATGCTATAGTAGGACCCATTCACCCTAGGGTGAATCTGTCCCAGGAGGACACTCAACAAGAAATTTTGGTGATAGGTGCATGGTGTCTTACCCTTTTTAGATCTACCAGAAGTCTATTGTTTCTGATTGCGTTATGCTTTAAATTGATGATTCAATTTTCACATTGCATAATTGAGTTCATTTAGTATTTTTAGTTTTTCTCCCAAAAGTACATTTCAAGCATATTTACCCCATCTTTTCACAAGGAAAAACAACCAAAGATATCCAATAGGATTGGCTCACCTAAGGGTTGAAATTTAATCCTACCTTTGGGGATCTCTTTTTCCTAATGAAACAAGGAATATAGATGCATGCATTCTCCATTTACCTATTTTTCCTTCACCTATTTTCTATCATTTCACATACATACATACATACATACATACAAACATACATACATACATACATACATACATACATACATATATACATGCATGCATACATACACACATACATACATACATACATACATACATATGTACACACACATACATATATACATATACACACATACATATATATATGCATACATTTAGCATCATAATTTTTCACCCTTGACAATTTCACACTATGTTTTACCCCCCCTAAATTATTGAGCCTAATTAGGTCCCCAATTTCCTAAATTATGTATTTTGTAGCCCATTTGTACCACTTTTCAAGAAATTGCAAGCAATGAACAAATACATCCAATTAATGTTTTTCTCTTGATACTTAATATCCTGGAGAATAGGGCTACCCATTTTTCCAAGGGTAAATGGGTACCCCTATTCTATTGGGGACCAATTTTGGACATGTTACAGTGGCCATCTTAACATTCAAAATTCAAGTTTTAAATATCGGCTATCGGGATTTAATTCTTGTGAAATTAGAGAAATGACTATAAATACCTAGTCATTGCATCATTTGAAATCTAACAAGCACTATCAAGCATTCATGAGAAAAAACTATTGCCAAGAGAACTATCAAGCAAGTCAAGAGCAATATTTTAGAGCTTTATTGCAACAATTCAAGATCCTAACATCATGCCAAATATTATGTGAGTTTATGTGTGTTCATGTTATAATTTTTTTTGAAGGCTAACACTTTTGTAGGTCTCCAAAGCATTCAAGAAAATCAAGCAAGAAAGATAGACTTTGAGGTGATGTGTATGAATTCAGTCCTTCAAGGAAGCCATTTAAGGGTGGTGAGTTGTAGAACTTTGTGATTCCATCATTCCTTGCTATTCATTATCATCTTATCATTGGCATTGCCATTATGGAAGTGGAAACACTTACACAAGGTTTAATAGAGGCAAGCCACTAAATGTCCCAAAATTTTCCCTCTCATTGAATGTGTAGGTTTTAGGTTTGAACAGGATTGCAAGAAGCTTGAACATAAATTTTTCATTGTTGATTTGAAGCCTCTCATCTTATCAACGAGCAGAAACTCGCCTACAAAATTATCCGTCAATGTTTTGACAATTCTGCAACTGGAAACTAGAAGCTCAAATTTGTCATTAGAGGACCCAAAAAATAGAGAAAAAGTGTAATACAAAGACCCATTTTCCCTAGGGAAACCCTATATTTCTATAGCACTTATATCCAAATTATGGTGATAGGTACATATACCTCTTCACTTTCTAGATCTACCTGCAAGTTGTTACAATCTATGCATTGTCGAGATCTTGCATTTTTCATATTAGGTCCTAAAATGTGGAAAAAAGGGATCACCAAAATGACTTGGTTGAAAAAGATGGGGGATCTTAGAGTTCACCAAAATGGGACACATCAAACACACATTTTCCCTAATTTCATTAGAAAAAGAGATCTCCCAAGGATAGGATTGACTTTCAACCTTGAGGTGAGTCAATCCTATTAGGAAGGTTTGTTGTTTTCTTATGAAAAAATGTTTGATTGGCTATTTTGGGAGATAAATTTAAATGTATTAACAAATTCAATTGTATGATCTAATGCTTGAAATACATATCATTATGATAGAAGAAACATAAACATCAAGTTATAGGTAGATCTGAGAACGGTAGAGTGGTATATACCTAACACCAAAAGTGTGTTTTAAACATTGTTGAAGGATAGATTCACCCTAGGGAAAATGGGTCTTTGTATAGGGGTCCAAAATCTGATTTTATAGTCCTCAAATCCCAAATCTAAGCATATGCTTTCTCTAGGTTTTACTGTCGGAGAGCTGGTAATAAAATCTATAGATGAGTTTTTGTAGCTTGACAACAATGTCGACAAATTTGACAACTTTCCAAATTTGTTCTTTTGATCAATTTTCAGCCCTTCACTTGCAAATATACACATACAAAGATAAAAGATTTTTTTTTTTTTTGGGTGAACATGGGTTTTCCTTGGCCAAACTTGGGTTTGGTAACTAAACCTTGATGATAAAACAATGATAAATGGAGGGAATTGATGAATAAACAAAGCTATGCTACAACTCACCAAACCCTTAATGGCTGCCCTTAGAGGATTGAAGTCTAACACATCACTCTAAGGATTTGATCTTTCTTGAATTGGCTTGAATGATTGATTGATTTGATGCTTGAATGTGTGAAACCTACATCACAATGTTAGCTCCAAAACATGATATGAACACACATGAAATTTGACATAATGATATGATCTTGATTGCAGGACTGATAAATCTTCTCTTCAATGCTATCGATAGTATTTTTTTCTCTTGTGAAGAATTAATTATGTTTTTTAAGTTTGAATTGATAAAATAACTATGTATTTGTAAGTGTTTATCTAATATCTTGAAAATTAGATTCCACAAGCTGATATTTGAAACTTGAATTTGAATCATTAAAATGTTGCCAAAAGCATATTAAAAATTGGGTCCTAGCACTTAAAGGGGACCCATTCGCCTTGGGTGAATGGGTTCTAGGACCTAAGTCCAGGACACATAATTTCCAAGGTGTTTAAATTAATGATGGAAATTGTTTAACATAAGTTTCCCTTTCAGATTACACGAATAACAAGGCTTTGGAATGCATAATTTAGGTAATTAAAATATTAATTAAGTCCAATTGATTAAGGGGATGCAAATAGTGTGAAAATGTAAAGGAGTACATTTTTCTACACTAGCCCTCACTTTAGTGAGAGTATGAGCCCACACTCAAACTCACACTAAAGTAGACAAATAAGTTAGGAGAGGTTTGATTGTACCATTGTTAGAAATATAACATGAAAAGGATCAAGGAGGATAATCAAGCCCCTAGGATCAGAGATCACATGGAAAAACCAACAAAGGCAGAAAAAGACACACATATACAATAGTGGCACAAGATGTAACATAATATAATGTCAAAATTAATGCAAAGATGAAGAAGGGGTGGATCAATATTTGAATGTTTGTCCAAAAGTTATGGATCTGTAGTGTAGGAAAAAGTATCCCTTTTTCACACTTAATTTAGAATTAATATTAAAATGAACTAAATTATGCCTTAATTTAGTGTTGTAATATGTATTTCACATATTTACATTAAGTTTAGGGTCCCATTAATTAAAATGGATTTAGTTGTGCCTTATTTTAGTGTTGTAAAGTGTACCTCTTTACACTTTCACACTTATCTAGGGCTTTATTAATTAATTGAGGTTACTTTACCTTAATTAGCCCCTTTAATTCAAATCCAAACCTAATTAATTGTATTTTCCAAAGAGGAAAACCCGAAATTCATTAATTCCATAACATAACACTTCTCATTGAGCAATGTGTGTCCTAGGTAAGTGACCTAGGACCCATTCACCCATGGGTGAATGGGTCCTCACTTCGACATAGGACCTAAATTTTAATTATTTTTTTGGTGGTATTTTAATGATTTCAAATCTATATTCACATGTTGTCTTGTGTTATTTGTATTTCATGAAATTAATGTTACATAACTATAAATATAAGGTCATTTCACTATGTTTCATCTAAAAAAATTTAAGTGTTCAATTGCAAGAGCTAAAGTGATATTTCTAGAGCATTTCAAGGCACTCAAGAGTAGGTTTAGTGAAGAATCATTGTAGCAATCAAGATCCAATTATCATGTCAAAGTCTTCTTGCATCATGCATGTTATTTGAGCTAATATGTTGATGTAGTGTTCAAGATCCATTCAAGCCATTGTTTCAAATCAAGTTTCAAGATCAAGATCCACATCCATTGAAGCCATTTCATGCTAGTTTCAGATCTACATTCCAAGGTTTATCCAAGGGGTTGGTGAGTTGTGAAATTGCTTTGTTCATTCATCATTCCTTCATGCAGTTTCATTGTTTCATTTCAAGGTTTAATTACCAAAATGAGGTTTGACCAAGGCAAACCCCAATTCACCATAAACAAAACATTTTTTCATTTTGATTTGTGTTTATAGATTTAGGTGGAAGATATCTAGAAGATCTCTTGAAGAGAAAAATTGGAGAAGTTGTCAAAGTTTCCAAGAAAGTTGTCATCTCATGGAAACTCAATTACATAATTTATTTTCGCCACTCCAAACCTGAAACCTAGGCAAAATAAGAGATTCGTATCTATTATAGAGGCTCCCAAAATCTATATAAAAACCCTAAACCAGGACCCATTCACCCCTAGGAGAATGAGTCTCAGGTCAACTTCAGAAAATCACTTTTGGTGACTATTACATACCTTCTTACCTCTCTTAGATCTATAATTTGATTTATGGTTCCATCAATATTGAGCTTAATAATCAAGATCCAAGTTGTAGATTGCATTTTGGATTTAGTTTGCTATTTTTAATCTCTCACCAAAGTGTTGTTTAATTAGGGCCCCCATCCTTGCATAAAAAGGAAATCAATAGATTCACACTTTTACTTGACTCACCTCAAGGTTGATATTTATTTCATGGTGTGGATCTCATTTCATAATGAAATAAAGGAGAAGAGGTCTATCTATTATAATTTTGATGAACCCCACATTTCCTAAACATATTTTTCTTATTTTGGTGAACCTAAGTTTGATCATTGCATTTTTATGATTTGGAGTCCACTTTCACCCTAGATCTATATTTTTCATTCATTTGCATTGAATTACATTAAATTGAATCTTATTTAGGGTTTTTTAGCTTGCAATAACTTTTCATTTCATTTAGGGGTTTAAGGATTTCATCTTTGCATTCTTTAAATCCAAAAAATACAAAAAATAAGTCATTTTGAAAATCATTTAAATAACATTGTGTTGCAAAGACGATTTTTGTTGCACCAAAAGATCAACCTGTTAATGCCTGATATAACCGTTAGATTTATACAAGATCCAAGATCCACAAGAGGCAGTTAAACCATGTCACAAAGCTCGAGTGTTGTGTTGGTCCACACCGAGGAGATGAAGGGTGACAACTTGCAACATATTGCATCATCATTCACTTTCATTTGTAAATTGAAACAAAATTGCATATCAAATTAGGTCTCCTAGTTTGTCATTTTGTCATATTTTGCATTTGCATTCAACCTTAATTTCATAGAAAATTGAAACTGTAACTTATTGTTTTAGATTAAAATCTAGAAACCATTAGAATCAACTCAGAAATTTGTAAATACATTTTTAAAAACCCTAACCTAGGAGCCATTCACCCCTGGGTGAATGAGTCCCTGATTAGGGTCATTTCTTGATTTTTTAGGCATTAAAACATTTTTTTCTACATTCTATTTTTTTGTTTTCATTTTTCAATTTTAATTTGCATAAATTTTGTTAACTGAAATTGATCATATTTAGCTTTATTTGATAAATTTAGTGTATTGTGTGATTTCAAAATTGTATTTACAAGACACCATTTTCAGGTTTTTGCATTGTTTAATAAAAAAATTACCTTTTTTAGAATCTGAAAATTGCATTTACATATTTGTATTGCACTTTGCATCCTAGGTTACTACATTGCATTTCACATTCTTTACATTTTGGGTGTGTACCGAGTTTGTGAAGCTTGTACGAGCTTTACAACTTGCTGTCCTATTAGCAATACTATTGAGACATATTTTGAGACTCATGTCATCCCACAATACACCATTCACCATGGATCTTGGGTTCTCCAACTCTTTCAGTAATAGTGTTGATAATGAACCCTTTATGGATCATAGTCTTCATACCTCATTTCCAATGACTTCCCTACCTACAAACAATGTGCATGATCTTGCTACTATCCTACAATAAAACACTAGAAGGATGGATAACAAAACAAAAAAATTGCAAAACTTAGTGAATACTGAAAACATTGCTAGTGGTGCCATTCCTACTTTAGATAATGTGAGGAAAATGCTTGAAATTAAACATGGAATAGAGATTGTGCAAATTCTAGCTCATATTGTTGATAGGAACATCCCTACCATGACTAGTTGTGCTCAAAATTTGGGGTATACTCAAATCCAAGGTGGAAATTCAACTCCTCCTTCCACAACCCTTATCTCTATTCCTACATATACTAGTACCCATGTTACAACAACCATTCAACTTACTAGCAATGTGAACACTTCCTTAGGTATTTCCATTGGGAATCCCTCTACCTTTGTGCGTTAAAATCTCATATCTCCTTAACGACCCCCATTAGAAATTTACAATTCACTTGCCCTCTACAAAAATACACCACTCCACCTTATTCACCTCTATCTCACAATACCAACAATGATCCAATCCTTAACACACTTTTTTAAAACATGTCATCCCTTCAACAATAAATTTTCAACTTAAACCAAAAGAACTGTGACCAACCTTCACAATACATCAAAACCAATCCCTTATCCTTGGAGATATTGAGAACATAAATGCCGCAAGGTATAGAGGTTCCTAGGTTTGGGAGATTATGTGGGAAAGGATATCTTGTTAGTCATGTTTCCACTTACACCGTCTTATGTAGTGACTTCATTTTTGAAGATAAAATATTGGCTAAGCTATTCCCTAGATCCTTCAAAGATGTTTCTTTAGAGTAGTTTTTATCCTTACTGAATAATTCAATTGGTTCATTCAATGAACTTATTAATGCCTTTTACAACCACTTCCAAATTCACATGGGTCCCAAGATGACCTTATTTTATTTGATGACATGTAAACAAAAGGATGATGAAAAGGTCATTGATTTCATAGCACGATATCAAATGATTTATTCATAAACAAACATTAAGATTCTTGATGCCAACCTTCAAAGAATGTTTATTTCCAACTTGCAAGATAAAATCCAAACTAAACTTGAGATGGTGAGATTTTCTTCCTTCACATATTTGTGTACAACCCTTCATGGTTACCAAAATTTCATTAGTATTCATGAAGTGAAAACTCCATCTAACCATTCTATAAATTTTGAATCTACAACTCAAACCAACTACCAACCTTTCAAGAAAAAAATAAGGGCTTCGTACAACTTAATCCCCCTCAACCTAATCAAAATGTTAACACCTAATTGGCTGGTATAAAGATGAAAAACCTATATGCCTTTGCGGATAGAAATAGAAAATTTATGCCCCTACATGATTCCCTTCATAATACCATGTTGCAGCTTTTAGAGAGAAATTTGATTTCATTGCCTCCTATTAGAGCTCTTGATCCTACCAAGACTTTAACTCCAAACTATAGACCAAATTCCTATGCCATTTCCATCAATAAAATGGACATGATATGGAAAATTTCAAGATTCTTAAACATCTTGTGCAAGACCTCATTGATTCTAATCATATCCTAATTGGAGGTGTTAATGATCAAGGTAATAAGTTTGTAGCTCCTCCTAATCAAAATTTTCAAATCTTTACCAATCCTATGCCTAACCATAATATCTCCTTTGGAAAAGATAGTGAAACAAAGAACAATATGGTTATTGACACAAATGATGAAAAAATTAAAGATAGTGAGAACAACCTCGTGGATAGTGTGATTTCATTTATTGATGCTAAACCTTGTAAGGGCCTAACTAAGATTTCACTTGATATTTCTTTCTCACAAAAAGACATACTTAAACATGCACCTGATGGTCCTCTTTACGTTGCTGGAAGAATCAATTAGAAGCCTACTAATATGATAATAATTGATCATGTCTATGTAGAGAATGTGATCACTGAAGAATTCCTATTTTTGCATGAGTTTTATCAAGATACATATGTAAAATCAAAAGAATGGATCAAAATTCATAATGGTTTTACTTTCCCTATGATTGGCTCGATAAATTTCCCTCTAAAGGTTGGACCAAAAGAATTAACTATCTCATTCACTGTCATTCTATCATCGAACCAATTTCATGTGAAGCTAGGCTATCCATGGCTTTGCTCCATGAATTCCATCCCATCGGTGGTGCATAAATGTTTGAAGTTTCCATTTGGAAATGAGATCTTTACTATGCATCATAGTGGCTTTAATCATGTTTCTTCCCATGGGAATATTTCATTGGATTTCTTTTGGCTTGAGCCTATTGAACCTATTAGACCTCATGAGGACTTCTTTTTCAAATCCTATCAAAAGTTTAAGGCAAAGTGCATAGAAGAATTATCCCTTAGTAATATGCCTCAACCCATGATTGAGCCTCCTATCCTTGATGATACCATGATTTAACCAAAATCCCTTCCAAGTATCCAAGACCATACTATGACAAATCCTTCACCTATTTCCTATAAGAGACCACGAGAAAACCAAACAAATCTCATTGTGCCTCCTAAAGTCAAACAAGTTTACAAAGTTAAAGAGAAAGTGGTTGAAAAACCTCCCATGGTTCCTTCCATTCCTCCCTTAAGGGAAGAAAATAAACCTATAGTTCAAAAACCCGCTCCTACATAGACACAACTTGAGAACCACATGAAAAGAAATTGAATACTTGTGAGTGTAGGCATATATGTTGTGTTATTTCTCATTCGATACAAGAAAAAGAAGAAAAGAGACAAATAAAATCAAAATAAAAACTTGTCTCCACCCTCACCACAACATAAACAACAACAAAATTCTATGGATATTGTCATTAGATTTCCCATTGTGATTAATCTAGATGATGATAATGAAATTGAAAATATTTATGAACAAGTGCATAATAAGTTAAATCTAAATTTTTCATCTTCTATGAGCTTAAAAGATGATCCTCCTAATAAGGGTGTTGAACTTGGTCCTTGTCCTAGTTTGGCACTTGATGTTGTCCCTTTGGATAGTTTTCCTCCTTCCGCATATACTGAACAAGATTTGGATGTGGACGACTTGCTATAGGTTGAATCGCATGTGCATTACTAGTATTTTTCTTTATTTTATTTTGCAAGTTCCTTGTGTGATTGCATGTGCGTAATGTGATCCCCCATACTCTTTGTTTTGATGTATTTCTCTCTTCATGTGCATTCCTCTATTTGTATCTACATTCTTCTATATGTCGTAAACATTTATATTTTCATTTGTCTTGTTTTTTACTTTTGGGGATGATGCAAGGTGTAGAGACATTTAGGTCTCTTCCATGTTGACCCAAAAGATTTTTCTTTGTTTTCACTCTCTATGTGTCATTCTTCCATTTTTTCCAGTATTTGGGGAATGATGAATTTTTTGAGATTTATAATCACATTGTAGCAAAGATATACTAACCCAAAATCCATGGATCCCTTATGTGTTTTCATTTTTGGGGAAACCCCTTCCTCTTTTTTATGATGTAGTTTCATTTGATAACATATGACTTGGCATAGGAATTTTTGAATAAGCTCTCATGTCTTCTTCATTGGCTACTTTAAAGTAGATTGCTCACAACAATGGTGTAATAAATCACTTTAAAGTGGGGGCATACATCGACACTCATGTTTCTTTGTGTGATTTTATTTCTTCTTGTGATGGGTCCTTTTATTGGTGGTGTCATTGGGTTTGATGTCCTATGAGAGCATCATATTTCTTAGCATATGACCTTCCTCTTAGTGGTGATGCTACGTATTGCATTCCCTAAGTTGTGATTCTCTTATCTTGGTTTTATCCTCTCTTGGAGACATCAGGCATGATGATCCCTAAGAAGAGACGCTACACGAATTTAGTGAAGTCCCTTTGAACAAATAAATATTTGCACTATTGTTCATAAGTGTTTGGAATAATACAACTTGTTAACCTTGTGAAGCTTGAACTCCTCCCTTCAAGGCCACCAAGCATAACACACCTTGCTTGATAGTAGAGCCTTCCCCTTGTTCATAGTGTTCTTAGCATAACATAGCTTGTTAGGCCCTATGAAGCCCGAAGCTGAATTTTTGTGGCGCATTATTGGAGTTATCAGAAGAATAGCTTTGGTATGGGAAGTACAATGAGATCTTGTAGACCTGACATGACTTTCTCACTAAGCCACTTTCTTGGGGGCTCACCTAATGGATGGCCTGAAGTTCCATTAGCCCCAATTGAGCGTGTGCATTGTTTGCATAATGGACATCTAGTTCTTCTTATGAACGTATTGGAAAATCATATTAGACGTGTTCCACATTGAGTTGGACAATCGAGGCTTGATCTACCTCCCTTTTCTTTTAGGTCTTTGATGTTGTATGATTAAGTATCTTTATCATTATTGCATACACGTGTCTTGAATGTATACTTTAGTGTGAGTTTCGCTTGTGCTCATCCTATCACTAAAGTGGGGGCTAAATGTAGTGTAGGAAAAAGTATCCCTTTTTCACACTTAATATGGGAATTAATATTAAAATGAACTAATTTTTTCCTTAATTTAGTGTTGTAGTGTGTATTTTACATATTCACATTAAGTTTAGGGCCGTATTAATTAAAATGGACTTAATTGTTACTTATTTTAGTGTTGCAAAGTGTACCTCTTTACACTTTCATACTTATCTAGGGCTTTATTAATTAATTGAGGTTAATTTTCCTTAATTGGCCCCTTTAATTCAAACCCAAGCCTAATTAATTGCATTTTTCATAGAGGAAAACCCAAAATTCATTAATTCCATAACATAACACTTCTCTTTGAGAAATGTGTGTCCTAGGTAAGTGACCTAGGACCTAAATTTTAATTATGTTTTTGGTGGTATTGTAATGATTTCAAATCTATATTCACATGTCAGCCTATGTTATTTAAATTTCAGGAAATTAATGTTCCATACCTATAAATATAAGGCCATTTCACTATGTTTCATCTAAATATTTTCAAGTGTTCAATTGAAAGAGCTAAAGTGATATTTCTAGAGCATTTCAAGGCACTCAAGAGTAGGTTTAGTGAAGAATCATTGCAGCAATCAAGATCCAATTATCATGTCAAAGTCTTCTTGCATCATGCATGTTATTTGAGCTAATATGTTGATGTAGTGTTCAAGATCCATTCAAGCATTCAAGGCATTGTTTCAAATCAAATTTCAAGATCAAGATCCACATACATTGAATCCATTTCATGCTAGTTACAGATCTACATTCCAAGGTTTATCCAAGGGTTTGGTGAGTTGTGACATTGCTTTGTTCATTCATCATTCCTTCATGTTTCATTGTTTCATTTCAAGGTTTAATTACCAAAATGGTGTTTGACCAAGGAAAACCCCAATTCACCATAAACAAAACATTTTTCCCTCTTGATTTGTGTTTATAGATTTAGGTGGAAGATATCTTGAAGATCTCTTGAAGAAAAAAATTGGAGAAGTTGTTAAAGTTTCAAAGAAAGTTTTCATCTCATGGAAACTCAATTACAAAATTTATTTTTGGAACTCTGAACTTGAAACCTAGGAAAAATAAGAGATTTCGATCTATTGCAGAAGCTCCCAAAAGCTATAGAAATACAATAAACTAGGACCCATTCACACCTGGGTGAATGAGTCCCAGGTCATATTCAAAAAAGAACTTTTGGTGACTGGTACACACCTTCTTACCTCTATAAGATCTACAATTTGATTTATGGTTCCATCGGTACTGATCTTAATCTTCAAGATCCAAGTTTTAGATTGCATTTTGTAGTTAGTTTTCTATTTTTAATATTTCTCCCAAAAGTGTTGTTTAATTAGGACTCCCATCCTTGCAAAAAAAGGAAATCCGTAGATTCACACTTTGATTTGACTCACATCAAGGTTGATAGTCATTTCATGGTGTGGATCTCATTTCCTAATGAAATAAAGTAGAATAGTTCTATCTATTATCATTTTGGTGAACACTATATTTCTCCCAACCTATTTTTCTTTGTTTCAAGGTCAAACCTAGGCTATTTGTCCAAAAATATGCTTACAAGAGCTAGTGCAGTCTGATACATACTAGGTGAGCCCCAAGGCAATATGAGAAACACATACTGGTTTGGTGCGGTCCGATATACACTAAGTGTGCACCCATAAAAAGGTGGTAGATGGGAAATTCATGTCAAGTCTATAGGCTCTGATACATCAACCATACCAAAATTTATACTCCTTGATATCTTTGGTAAGGTGCCACACAAGATGGTCATAGGTTTCACAAGGCTAGCAAGTTGCATTATGCTAGACACTCATGAAATAAAGGCACCACTAGCAAACAAGTTGTGTTATGTTTGGTGGCCAATAATTTGGTTTAGGATAGCTAAAGGGATTTTTATTAGTTCATGAAAGGTCTCAATTTAGGGAACACCACACTTGATATCACCACAGAGAGAGACTAGTCGAGGGATAAAAGATTCACACCTTAGGGAATGCAAGCCATGGCATTACCACAAAGAGGAATGCCATATGCCAAGAAAGGTCACACTATTGAAGGATATCAAACCCAATGCCACCATCAAGAAGAAACATCACATGGAGTAAGAAGACCACACTTTGAATAAAGGGTCATGTCATCAAGCAAGCAAGAAGCAAGAAGCATAATGCCCCCCAATTTAAAGAAATTGCTAGACACCATGTTGTGTGCAATTAATTTGAAGTAGAAGATGATAAATTCTAATTGATAAAAGAGACATGAGAGATTATTCGGAAAGCCCTATGCCAATGATATGTTTCCAAATAAATCCATTTCATGGAAAGGAGGTTGGCCCCCAAATACAATACTAAGATAATACATAAGGGATCCATAGATTTGGGTTTAGCATATGCCTTTGCTACAATGTTATAATAGAGATTGGAATTGTCATCATTCCCCAAATAACTCATGGAACAAAGAGCATAAAGGAAGAATGACACACATAGAGAGAGAAGATAAATAATTCTTTTGAGGACCAACATGGAGGAGACCTAAATTTCTCAACGCTTTGCATCATCCCCAAAAGCAAAACACAAGACAAATGAAAAGATAATGGTTATGACAGATAGAAGAATTAAGATACAAATAGAATAATGTCACAATAGATTTTATTCCTTTGTATCCTTACACTAACAAAGTGACAAGGGTCATCCAAAGTAGGCTCACAAACATAAAGACATGCCAAGCAGTACAATATGGGGGATCACATTACACACATACAATTACACAATGAACATGAATAGACACAAAGATAGTATGACACCTGTGAGCCAACCTAAAGCAAGTCATTTGCATCCCAATCTTGTTCAATATATACGAAAGGTGGATGATTAGACAAAGGGGTAACAATGAGTGTTGTAATAGGATAATCAACAGGTTCAACACATGGTGATGCACTCTTCTTAGGAGGATCATCATGGTTGTTCTCATCTAAGCTCATGGAAGAGGAAAATAACAAATTAATCTCATTATATACTTCCTCATCAATCTTAACAATCTCATCATTGTCATCCAAGTTGATCATAGTAGGAGGTGTAATGATAATGTCCATAGAGGTTTCATGTTGTTTTTGAGAAGGTAGAGAATCATTATGCTTTGATTTAGTTAAATTTTGGTTTTGGTTTATTGGTTTGTGCTCTTCTTTTAACTTACAAGCAATAGCATGACATATATGCCTACACTCTTTAGCATTTTGGTTTCTTTTTGCATGATTTTCAAGTTGTGATTGTGGAGGAGCAGGTTTATCAACCATAGTTTTCTTTTCTTCCCACAAGGGAGGAACAAAAGGAACCATCAAGGGTTGGTCAAACACTTTCTCTTTGGGTTTATAAACTTGTTTGATCTTAGGAGGCACAATGAGAATTGTATGGTTATCTCTTGGCCTCTTATAGGAAATAGGTGGATAATTTGTCATGGATTTATCTTGGTTACTTGGAAGGGCTTTTGGTTCAATCTCGATTTTATCAATGATAGGAGGCTCAATAATGGGTTGAGGGATATTTCTAAGAGATAATTTTGTTATGCACTTTTCCTTGAACTTTTGGTAAGATTTAAAAAATAAGTCCTCACAAGGCTTAATAGGTTCCATAAGTTCAGGCCAAAAGAAATCTAATGAGAAACTCACACAGGAAGAAAATGGATTAAAACCACTATGATGCACAGTGAAAATTTCATTACTAAATGGAAATTTTAAGCATTTATGCACTAACAATAGGATGGAATCCATGGAACATAGCCATGGATAGCCTAAATTCACACAAAATTGGTTTGACAATAGGATGATGGAGAATGAGAGATCTAATTGTTTTGGTCCAAATTCTAAGGGGAGAGTGATCAAACCTATTGTAGGGCAAGAAAAACCATTATGTATTTTAATTCATTCTTTAGATTATTCATATTATTCTTCGTAAATTTCAAGCACAAACAATAATTCCTTGGTAGTCACATTCTCTACACACATGTAATCAATTATTATCCCATTGGTAGGCTTGTCATTGATTCTTTTGACTATGTAAAGATGACCATTAGGTGCATGTTTAATTATGTCATTTTGGGAGAAAGCAATGTCAAGAGACATTTTGGTTTGGCCCTTACAAGGTTGACCATATTTTATATGTCCCCATAATCACTCATGTTATCCTTTGTCATGTCTTGCATGTTGTCAACATTCATTACATCATTCTTGGTGTCACTAGCTTTAACAAATGAGATGTTATGATTTGGTATTAGATTGGTAAATATTTGGAAATTTTGGTTGGGTGGGGCAACAAACTTATTTCCTTGATCATTAACACCATCAATTTAGATGTTATTAGAATCAATGAGGTCCTATACAATAATTTTAAGATGCATACATTGTTCTGTACCATGTCCATTTTTTCGGTGATAATGGAAAAAGATAGTTGGATTATAGTTCAAAGATAAAAGGCTTAGTGGTATCAAGGGTTCTAATACGAGTTAAGGTAATTATGTTCTTACCCAAGAGTTGTAACATGATGGAATGAAGGGTGTTGAGTAATGGAGTAAATTGTCTCTTCTTGTCCTTGCATTGATATGGATTTGTTGTTTTATAGTAGCCACTTGAGATTCAACATGTTGATTTTTTGAGGAAGATTTATTTGTATAAAGCCCCTTTTTTTTTCTTGAATGGTTGGTACCTCATCTTCATTCATAACTACAACATTGAATTTCAATGTGACATCTTCCACCTCATCAGATGCAACTTTTTTCTCTTCTCTCTTCGTTGCAACAAAAATTTTCCTCTTCCATTCTTCCTCAATCATCGACATTTGTGCAAACAAATTTGTTTCACCTTCGCTGTTCATTGTGACCTCCTCCGTCAAATACTCTATATTCTCTTCTCCAAAAAATTTCCTCATAATAGTGCACAAGTGAGTGAAGGAAGGGAATATCATCATCCCAAGCTTATATTGAATATTATTTTACAAGTTTTTAATGAACATTCTTTGAAGATTGACATCAAGAATCTTAATGTTGATTTGTGAGTAGAGAAATTGAAAATGTGCTATGAAATTCGTGACCTTTTCATCTTTGTTTTTTTTACATTGCATTAAATTTGGTAAGGCCATCTTGGGACCAATGTTCACTTGGAAATGGTTGAGGAAGACATCAAAAAGTTCATTGAATGAAAGAATTGAATTATTCGGTAGGGAAAAAAACCATTCCAAGGTTGTATCCTCCAAGGATCTAAGGAAAATCTTAGCCAAGAACTTGTCTTTGAAAATGAAGTCACTACATAAGGTTGTATATGTTGAGACATGGTTAATAAGATCTCCTTTACCATCGTATTTCTAATGTGAAGGTTTTGTTTGACATAATGTGAAGGTTGGTCATTTAACTTTTGGTTTAAAGTGGAATTTTTTTGTTGGAGGGATGAAACATTTTTTTAAATTTTGTTAAGGACAAAATCATTGGTTGTATTTTGGTATGGAGGTGAATATGGTGGAGGTGTATATGTGTTGTGAGGACAAGTGAATTGCAAGTTTGTGAGAGGTGATGGGTTAGGAGATATGATGTTTGAAATCAAAAATCTAAAATGATTCATAGTGGACATAGCCAAAGTTAGATTGTCTTGTTGTAGTAACAGTTGAATGAGTATGTGTAAGAATATAGGCCACAATTGTAGGGGGAATTTGATTTCCTCCTTGAATTTGAGTGAATCCCAAAGTTTGAGAACAATTGACCACTATAGAAACATGATCATCAATAATATGAGCTAGGATACATAGAACTTATATTCCTAATTCATTATCAAGAATTATCCTTATGTTATCTATGATAGGAACCTCAATACCAATAATTATTTATTCATCACTCACATAGTTTTAAATTTTTTCTAAGAATTTATCCATTTCTTGAAAGTTCTCTTGAGGAAAATGAGCAACAATGGTTTCAACATCAATGGGATTGGAGGTCATGTGACATGTTATTTCAGGTATGGATTCCAAGATGGGTTGACTAGTGTCAACACTATGAGTGAAAGAGTTAGAAAAATCAAGATCCATAGCGGATGTATGGACATAAGATGCCACGAATATCCAACTATGTCTCGCTGAATTATTAGCAATATGAAACCAGGTTGTAATACTCATACAAGTTTCACCAAACCAAAAGTGTACCCAAATGGACAAAAACACTAAACAAATGTAGCAAACACAAGGAAATAGGACACACATTACAAGTATGTAAAGGGATGTTGCAATGTTAAGATCTAACATATAAGGATTTACTGATTTTAGAATGCAATAACCTAAAAATGATGTCTTTTGGATGCAAATTTTAATTTGAACAATGAACTTATTTTGACCAATTGACTTGAATGCAAACAACTACAAAAAACTACAATTTCAAAAACTAAAACTGAGATCTACAAACAACAATATATAAAGTAGACAAACAGATTGATGCCCATAAATTTGGTTCAATGGACCTATACAAGGACATATTATCTTATGATACTTTTTCCCTATGAAAAAGAAAAAGAGTAAAAAGAGAATTAATGTAACAGTTCAAGAAAAAATATATATGAATAAATGTAATAAAGCATTATTAGAATTTTCATAGGATATTGTAATGTAATTATTTTTAAAAGGGGTGTGTTGATTGGAACTACCCTTTGTATTGTATAAATCCCATGAAAAACTAAATGGAAGACATGAGAAAAGATGAAATAATCAAGCATTGTACATTGCAGGAATAAGATCCCAAGTTAGCAGGCTATGAGCAAGATGGAGAAGGGGGCACATATTATGTGTGTTTCCAACCTGGGGTATAGAGGTGCACCGGTCTTGGCTATGACATGGCTATTGCATGGGTGTTGAGTACTGTTCTAGAGGAACCAACACTCGTGTAGAGCAGAAAAGTATGTTGGAAGTTGAAGCTTACATCGAATGGTTGTCATTAATGTCAATAGGTTTTCATTGATGTCAACACAATACTAAATGTATGAGTTGTTTACCAGAAGCTATTTCCTATCGAAGATGACTGTTATAGGTGGTCCTATCGAAGATGACTGTTATAGGTGGTCCAGTGTGTTGGTTTTTAGGTCTAGTTTCTACCGTGAAGACCTGCTATGATTCAGATACTCAAAGATCTTGGTTGACTCAATGTGTGCAATATTTTATGTTGACTAATAATGTCTTATGGATCTTTTGGATGACATAAGAAATGCATAAACCTTATATAAGGCTGGCCTAATTGACAAACAAGATATACATACATATATAAAGAGACTCTAGGGAAGAAAAGACAAACGAAAAAGAGATAGGAAAAGAGTGTGATAGTAAGAAAGAGAAAGAGAGTAAAATAGAGTAGAGTAAGTGAAGCAGGTGAAGATGATAAAATATATGATCAGAATAGAATTATTGAGCAATTACTGAAATGCAATACTATCTATAGAGAGATTCATCCAAAACTGAACTCTACACAAGTAAGGTGCAATCTACCAGTTCACACTTTTGGTTGTAAGCCTTAGCTCTTGTATTCTAGTAGTTATCCATCTTTTGTATCTCTATGGTAGTGAGCCCTCTGGGTTGTATCCCTATTGGATAGTGAGTCCTTATTGTAGGAAGTGAGCCTTATCTCAGGTAGTGAGCCTTTTTATAATCAATTTTGATATTCTCTATAATGTGAGTTAATCTTCACCGTGGTTTTTCCTCATTGGGTTTTCCATGTAAATCTGGTGTTATTATGTTTGTGCATTAGATTTGAGTTTTTGCATTGGCATTTGATGATTAATCATTTAAGCATTTTATGTATTAGTTTTGGTAATTGAATTAAAGGTTATAATCTATGACAACTGATTCACCCCCCCTCTCAATTGTCCCATCCAACAACTGGTATTAGAGCTCGGTCCTTTGGAATAAGCTTAACATCTTGAATGAAATCTTGGAAGGTTGAACTAAATGATGAAGGGATCTGACTTATATGAAGAATTAAGAATAGAGGCTCCAGAGTCTGAAAATGAAGATCTAAAAGAAAATGTTAAGAAAGTAGGGGAATACATTCAAAAACTAAGAAGTCAGATCTGAAAGTTCAAGTTGAAACATAAAGAAATTTACCAGGAACTAAAGGAAGAAAAGGAGATTGTTGAAAATCTAAGGATGAAACTTGAAGAAAGAAAAAGAGTGGAAGATAATCTTAAATTTGAAATTGAACAAAGCAAGGAAGAGGAAGGATGCCTAAAAGAAATTATCAATCAAAAGATAGAAAAATGTGATAAGCTTGAACAAGAAGTAGTAACCCTTAAAGTTGATCTAGAAAAAGAGAAAGCTCATGAAGAAAGGTTCAAGACAAGCTCCGTAATGCTTGATGAATTGATTTCATCTCAAAAACCTGTAAAGGATAAAGGTGGTTCAGGACTTGAAGAAGGACAAAATTCAATTACTAATGCAATTTTCAACAAAGTGGGCTATCAAAGGAAATTTTAGGTAGTACTTATTAAGGCAAGAATCAAAGGATCAATACTAGAAGAATACCCATCCGACACCCTAATGCTCAACGGTACCCATCTTTTAATGGCTTTTATTTCTCATGCAATAAATTTAGGCATAAAGAAATCGAATGTAGAAGTAGGATGAAATAGAATAGAATGAGTTAGAATGTTGGACTCCTTGTTGGAAAATGTTATAGTTGCAACAAGTTTGGACATAGAGCTACCATATGTAGAAACCATATGATGATAAATAGATTTGATACAAATATGAGAAGTCAATATTTTCAAGGCTACTATTACATATGTAATATCTTTGGACACAAGGCTAATCAATGTAGGTCAAGGATGAGTGCAAAATCTCTTGATCAAGGATATGTTATGTGCTACACTTGCAACAAATCAAGAAATATCTGAAAATTTTGTAGAAACAAAGTTGGGAAGAAACTAAATCTGGAATAAAAGAACAAGCCTATGAACAAGGTAGATCTAGAAGAAGTAAGGAGATAAATGGAAAAAAA
Source organism: Sequoiadendron giganteum (assembly GCA_007115665.2). Classification (NCBI taxonomy): domain Eukaryota; kingdom Viridiplantae; phylum Streptophyta; class Pinopsida; order Cupressales; family Cupressaceae; genus Sequoiadendron; species Sequoiadendron giganteum. The sequence continues at coordinate 516,828,602 of CM021104.1, read as the reverse complement.
TTGGATAAAGAAGGAAGAACCTAAGAACAAGGATGAATCAAATGGCCCTGTATCTACATATGGTGCAAATACCTCTTCTAATGACTAAACCTAGTAATGGTTTCAGGGGGAGCATTCACAAAAAAATCTAGAAAACCCTTGATAAATGAGGTGTCATGCAAAGACACATGGATATGTGATGAACATCTCTATTTTGAAGAAGTTGAAGAAAATTCTAGAAAAAAATATGCAAATCAAGAAATTTGTGGAGCCCCTCTTGGGTTATAGTGTTTCTCAAAGATAGTTGTCAATTTAAGAGTTGAAAAAGGAATAAATACAAAATTCATCTGACAACTTTGGCAGAAGAAGCTACTGATAGACTGAAGTATAGATGATGATGTCACAAGCAATAATTAATCTTTTATGATGAAACCCTAAAAGAAAAAAGTTAAACAAGGAAGATTGAGTATTAATATTCATTATGAAGTGAATGAGCTAAGGAATAAAGAGTAGCTAAGAAATTAGCAAGCGAAAGTATAGAGAACAAGGCTAAAATAATGGAGTCAAAGGAAATGGTGGTATTTAATCTGCACAACAACGAATTGTAGAAATTGAGTAAGTTACAGATTGATGAATTTGATCATGAAAATATTCAAAATTTTGAGAATTCTCTTTTAGTTGAGAAAATGCAAATGATCAAGAATTTAGGGCACAAGGGTTTAAACATTTGGAGTGAAATTCCATACTTTTCAAATGTCAAAATTGTTTAGTTTATCTCAAGTAGACTTCAAGGTGATCAGATGATCTTCGACAAACCCTATGAGATCACAAAGGAAGAAATTGCAGCAATAATAGGATTATGCAATAATGGACCTATTCCAATCAAGAAGTCAGTAAAGAACAAGGAGGTCAAAGCCCTAATTGGGGTAACATGAGATCAAAGGGCACTTCTAATTCATACTATAATTGACCCGATGATATGGTATCTGGCATATGCCATTCATATAAGATTTATTTCATAAATAGGGAAGGCTCTACTTTGGCGATTGTCATTTATGTTGTGCATCAAATGGTTGAGAAGAAAAATGATTTCAATTTATGTGAGTTACTGAGGAATCAATTAATGGAGAATATAACTATGACAAAGAATGACAATTACCCTTTTCGTTTTGGATCTCTGGTTATATGTTTGATGATGTATTTTCTGAAATCATTACCATTGAAAGAAAATATTGTGTGGAAGTCAGTTATACTAGTTGGAAAGTAGGTCATCGATATTTGGAATGTCTAGCAAAAAAAGAAAAAGTTTGGAAAGAATACTATGAAAACAAAATAAATGTATGAAGTTATGGCATGATTTCCAGTCTGATTTAGATGTTTGAAGCAAGATCCTCCTCTAGAAAAAGGAAATCAAGAAGAATTATCTCAAGTTCTCCTCTGGAAATAAAGAAGTTGAGGTTAGAAGAAAAGGAAGAAGAAAAATAAGAAAATATTATAGAAGCAATTGATTTGGCATCAACTGATGATGAAGAAGACTTTACTAAGGAAAAGGTGTTGAAGATTCTTGAGCAATCTGGTGGACTGAAGAAGATTGGAGATGAATGGTTGTTACAACCATCATATGAATAAGATGAGATTATAGATAACCTGGATACTTACATAATTAATAATTATATTGACCTAAGTGATGTGACAAGTTCTTTACCAGAAGTATTGATTGAGCATATTGAAGAAATACTAAAGGCACAGTCACCTAGTGAAATAGCAGAAAAAGATGAAATTCAATTAGCCATGGAAGAAAGATGCCAAAATGCACAGAATAAATTGACTAATAGCATAAATGAATTAAAAACCTACATCAAGAGTGTAAACAGTGTGTATAGGTATTGTATTTGATGGCCTACTACAAAGAAAAAATTGATTCTATTGAGCTTGAATTGAATTCTATTGGAAAAATATATGATATCCTTAATGAAAAGGATGGAGCGCAAAAGAGAAGGATCAATTACTTACAATATAAACTTGTAGTCATTATGGTACACAGGGATGGTATTGTGAAGACCTTTTGGAAAGTTAGTGAAATAATTGAGTTGAGATTGGAATAGCTTTCCAATCTCCTGGTGGAAGTTGAGAATAATGCACAAAATATTGCTATTTTGGATACTCTTCTAGAAACAATTGATTCAATAGCAAAGAACAATAGTATTTGTTTAAACATTAGGTTGGCAGTGGTTTCCTAGAAGACATGTCTTCTGGAACTGTAAGAAAAATACAAGGAGATATTTTAAGGGAGAAGGATTGAGGTAAATAATCATTTTTGATATCCTTTTTGAAGACTATTTTTGTAAAAAAAATGAAGGGGGAGACAGATCTTTTTTTGTCATTGATGTCAAAGGGGGAGAGGAAGAATGTGAAAAACAATGAAAATCATTTCATCTCATCAAAATAATTACAAAGGTTGTTGTTGTTGGATTTTCACATCTTGTGTTGCCATAATGACAAAGGGGGAGATTGTTGGAAGTTGAAGCTTGCATCAAATGATTGTCATTAAATTTAGTAGGTTGTCATTGATGTCAAAACAATATTAAATGTATGAGAAATTTTTTATTGAAAGATATTTCATATGGAAGATGCCTGTTATAGGTGGTCTGGTGTGTTGGTTTTTAGGTTTGGTTTCTACTATGAACACAAGATATGATTCAAATACTTGAAGATCTTGGGAAACTTAGCATGTGCAATATTTTATGTGGACTAATGATTTTTGATGGGTATTTTATACACTTTCTCAACATAGGCAATGCATAGGTGCATCACCTCTCTTGAAAGGAGATTTCCAACAACAAGTTCCTGAAAATCACCCCAAGGTCTCTCGAGTGTTAGGTCATGATGTGCATGGAATATCTCAGTTGTTTAAATGTGATCTTGCTGGTAATCACAAGGTAGACTTACGTGAGTTAAGCTGGGAAGATTTGGTTCATTTGATGGAGTTTTTAAGATGGGAAGTTACTACACAATTGTTACAGGTTTCAATAGCAGTCTAAAACTCCTATTTCAGCTTCAAATTTGGCTTTACAATGTGCAACGAACCTTGTTCAAAGTCACTAAAAAAAAAGGAAAAAGGAGCAGGGAAGTGAAGAGGTTGCTAGATCTGAAACTAGCGATGAACAGTGACAATGGAGGTTGCTACATTGGGCCATCCTTCCTAAGACTTAGTTCCACTTAACCAAGAAAGACTACAGTATCATGAAACTAGTGCAATATTCTAAGGTTTGCAGATTTCAGCTTTTCATCCACCACAAATATGAATAAAGAGATGATATTTAAGTGCAACAATAATATAAAGTTCAGACTAACTTTGCATAGTTGTATATCATCAATATTCAGCAAAAAGTATGAACTAAGAAGAGGTCAACACCATAGCAATCTCCAACATCAATGAACAACATCTAACTAATCTACTAAAGCAAACTAAAACATAGAATAGAAAAGTAAATCTACTCAAATTCACTAACTATGAGAAGAAGAATCATGCAACATGAGGTTGGAACTCAAGAATCCACCAAATCAATGAATTTTTATTAACATTCCAAAAACATCTTTTACAACAACTCAACTCTCTCCTGAAAATGAGAGGAGACCCCCTCTTTATAGTTTTCCAAAAGTGAAAAGAATGGATAGGATTTACTTTCATTGTGTGGCCCATATTAATTTTAAATTAGGGTTTCACCTACCCCCAAATATATAGCAATTTAAAATTACATCTTGTCTTTTTACTATTTTGTCTTCTTGTGATCAGCATTGTAGCTCTTTTGTCTTCTAGTTGATTGTTGTTTGTTATGGCTACACTATGAGGAACTCATCATCTATGACAAGCCTTCCAACCTCCTTTTGTAATGTGGCATATTCTATGAATTTCCCAATCAATACCTTGAGCTTGTCCCACTCTATTATATCAGATTGGATTACCTAAAATGTAAATTTCTTTGATCGACCTGTGATTTGCTCCCAATTCTCCATGCACTTGGGCATAGTCTTGATTATTTTATCGGATTGAATAGAGGCATTGGCAGAAAAGTCCATGAATTTTTTGTTAGCACATATGTTGATCTCATCTCCATCTTCTTATGGAAATGTGGCCTGATCTTTCTCGCATCGAGCTCAAGGGCCAGTATCTCGTATTCTGTCATTAATTTGAGATAGTCCTCAACATCCGCCCTATGTTCCTTAGCCCATGCTAAATTGAGCCCTACCTCATGGAATACTTGCTCCAAGACCTCCCTTCTATGGTCCAAGCTCATTTTCTAGGCTCCATGAGTCATTGATCAAATTTTACTAGATCTAACTCCTTTTCCCATAATTTATTGGGAATCTTGAGGATGGCCTCGATGTTTGGATAAGTGATCCTATAAAGTTACACGAAGCCCCAAAAAATATTTTTCGGTGCCCACCAATTGTTTTTTCAGCTCCCTAAACTTATTTATTGTTTGAATGGCATGACCGATGCCCATATCACCATTATAGATTACCCATTGGAACCAATCTTCAGTAACTTTGGTCCAACTCTTTCTCTTTTCTAGCTTGTTGATGTGCTCTTCTGACACCAGCAATGGGGGAGTCGATGACGTAGTGGGGAGCTCCTCAGTTGAAGACCATTAATGAATGTAGGCTATCAAATCTACCACCTGTGCGTTTAGCTCCTCTTTGGAGGTCTTATATTTGTGTATTTAGTGCATGATGGTGGTGATAGATCCCTGAAGATGGTTGATTTTCTTCTCTCTAGTAGATATTCCCATATTGATGGTATAAATATTATAGTTGACCCCTTCCTCACCCATCACTGGGGTGGAAATTTGCACTATCCTTGATCTGGATGCATCCATTATCAGATGAGATCTGACCCTTGGTTTCTTTTCCTTCTTTGTGCTGATTTGGGCTCAAGCCAAGATGGCTTCTAGCCTTGCCTTTGAATTTGATGGGGTTGGGGTCTTCTTCTTCAGTTGCTTCTTGAGACATTCAGGCATTTGAGATTCCCTTTCTAGTGATTTGTGACCACCTTCTTCCTCATGGGTGTGTTGGATTTTCATTGCCTTGCCACCCGGAGTTTCCTACTCTGGTTTCTCTCCTTCTTCCTCATTTGAATCCTGAATGAATATTGTTTCTTTCCTTTGGGATTCCATAGCTATATGCTCTTTGGGGATGTCCTTCCCCTTGGAGGTTTTCTCTTCTTCTTCTTCTTGTGTATGCTTATGTTCATCATGATGTTCCATTTTCGAGCCTTTTCACATTTTAGCCTCTTCTTGAGGCTTGTCTTCTTCTTTCTTTTCTTTCTCTTCCTCCCCTTGTTCTTCCAAAGGAGGTATCTCTTTATCATTCTTGGGGCTTAGATATTGCTCCCTTGTTGGAGGTTCAGTGTCCTCCATTTATTCATCAATATCTTTCTCTTCAACGATAGGCTGCTTCTCAACCTCCTCTTCAACATCTTTGAGTTGTTGGGCCAACTCTTCTTCGAGCTCAGGATCAAAAGTCTCCACAATATACTTTTCACTTAGCTCCTCTCATCTTCCTTGGAGTATTTTGTTTCCTCCTCATGGAATACTTCATCAATCACAAAATGTTGATATGGGGGATGCTCATGGTAATCATCCACCTCTTCTTCCATTTTCTTGTTTGCTTCCTTTTATTGCCTATCCAATTCACTGTAGGGTTTGCAAACATTCTAGAAAGCTTTGAGGGCGTATTCTGCATGTACTTGGAAAAGGATTATGGGAGGATGAGAGTGGGCATTGGAATTGTTGCATTTGATAGTGGGAGGGATGATGATGGAGACATGGATGAGGAAGAGAGCGGAGAAATGGTGGCAGATGAGGAATCTACAACTATGATCTGAGCCATAGGATAATTAGAGGTATGGTGGATTGAAATGTCCACTATGGGTAGGGAGGTGGCAACCATTTCCTCTGAAGTAGGCAAAGAAGTAACAGTGGTAGTGACTATTGTGGCTGGGGCACTAAGCATAGTAGGTGGAGACTTTGGCTTTTCTTCTCCTTCATGGAGCAGGTCCTCCTGAATGGTGGGAATCCTTGTGAAACTGCCCGATCTCCTTGATTTTTTGGAAGTTTCAACATTCAAAGCCTTCCCTGAAGACTCCTTAGATTTGGGTTGATGCTCAACAACCTCCTTTCTCTTCTTAGACCATGTATTTGGGGGAGATGTTGAAGTCTCTCCTATTGAGGAAGTATCGGTAGAGGCACCATCAGTCTCACCTTCCATTGTATCTTCGAGTTCCACGTATGTTAGGGTCACTCATTGCAGCTTTAATTGAGAAATCTACCCATCAATCCATTGTTTTGTCCTTTCCTCAATAGGCTTTGTTAGAATGTTGAGGTCATTGAACTCTTCTTCATTCTAGTCGATTAATGACAACCATAGGTTGGTGATAGCATTATACTGTGGATCCACTACTGTGCTTTCTTCTTCAAGTACTTGCTTTGGCACCAGGAACAATTTCACTATCTTGATGAAGTATGTCATCATGTGCATGTATTGTCACATACACATCTCCTTGTCATCTTTTTAGTTGGCCCAAAATTCTTCAGCATTATGCAGGTGGGCATATTCAAGTCTGACCATCTTCTTAAGCTTTCCATACAGATCCATTCATGGTCGGGCAGTGTGGAGCCTCAGGTTATATTCATTCAACTCCTTATCATAATACTCCACACACTAGGATGTGTGAAGTTCATACATTCCTTGGCCGAAAGAGAGAGGATAAGGGATCCCCGCTCTATACTTGTCACTCAGAAGAGTGTGTGCTCGCTACAGCTGCCAAGAAAGTTCAAGAAATATCATCTGGTCATTTGGGTATTGGGGTAGCTTATATGGTTTCTCAGAGAAACCCTCGACTTGAATGTAGGTAAACTTTTGAAATTGTATAAACAAAAATCCGAACCAGTGGATGAAAGCGTTAGCACTATGTGAGACTCTTCTTTCAGAGTCACCCCCAAGCATTTTGATTTTATGGCCTATGAAGGCATTGTTGACTCTGCAGTAGTCCTTCTTGAAATTCTTGTATTGGAGTTGTGGGTACTTGTCATACACCTTTACCTCCCTTTCTAGAGTTGGATTTGGTGCCACAAATAGTCCCCTATATTGGGCATGCTCAGAAAGAAAGTAGAATAGGTATGACTTCATATAGAACCACAAGGTTTTCTTTACTGCCACGAATTGCTCGTGCAAGCAGTTACTAATCATTCCAGCCTAGTAAAACTTAGTGTCCCCTCAGATTATTTCTTCTATAAAATAGAGCATCCATTCCTAAAAGAAGGCCACAGTTGGGAGGCCCATAGCTTTGCTCAAAAGGGTTACCAAGTCATGGTAATCTTCATAGAAATCACTTTGAAAGAGCTCCTAGGGAACTTTATTAGCGCTACCCCTCTTTTCCTTTAGCTAGTACTGATTGATGAGTTTTTTGCATTTGAGGGGATCAACATCCCACATTTTCTTACCATATTCCTTAGGTGTCTCTTCCATCTCATTGAAGGTAGGGATGTGAAATGTCCTCCCTATTGACTTGGCAGGTAGGTTAGCCAATACATTCCCATCTTTGTCCACTATTCTTTTTCTATCTTCCTGATATGCCTCCCTACAGGCCATTACAAGATAAGGGACAATGAGAGTTGGTGGGAATCTAACAGCCTTGGCCAAACCACTGCCTCTGATTCTTCTAGCATTTTATGTTGTAGGGTTGAGTCAGACTCTTTGCTTAAATTCATCAATGTCAATGTGTCCCAGATTGGTGTCTGAGATCTCTTTCTAGTCTGTGGTGACCTTTGAATTGAGGGGTTCCCCTTGGAACTTATATCTCATTTGGTCCTTATCCTCTTTACCCCTAGGTGCCTTGGCAATATTTTTTTTCTTTCTCCACGGATGCCCCTGAGGATCCAGTAGTTGGTTCCATAAATCCTGCAAAACAAAAATGTAGTAAACATATTCATACACTAAATGGGGGAGTGTCAATGAAATCCTACAAAATAGTTGTTAGATCAAATAATTAATGCTTAAAGATCATAAAATACTCTAAAAATCATCCTTTGTCTTTCATTCAGAGGAGATTGGACAATGTGGACCCAGGGGTGCGGGTTTCCCTAGGCTGGAAGTTGTTTTGGAGGCTCCACCATTGAAAACGGTGCTGGAAAGGTGACATCCTGCAATGCGGGACCTTCAGGGTCAGAGGACTGCAATCACCATGCTGTTTAAACTTTAAGGGTGCGGGCCAGAAGGTGCAAAAGGATGTCAGGCATCGTCAATTCAAAATGTCGTCGATGGGACGGAAGTCTGGTAGGGGAGGCCCGCATGGTTGGGTTCACAGGAGGTAAGTGCATTGATCATTTTTCCACCAAACAACTAGGAGGAAAAGAAATTGTCAGGACCCGCTACTTAGAAGGACATTATCCTCTTGCCATTTTGAGTTAGCCATTTTGGGATAGCGAAAGGTCGGCGAAAATCCACAAAGGGTGACGTGCATTGAATTTTCTTCAGCTGTGGGCTCAGACGACAGTCGGGAGTGTAGGATCCAGAGGGATGATGGTCGTTATGTGATGATTGTTTAGAATGGTGAAGCCCAAGTGGAAGTACACGAATGGAAGTCTGCAAGGTGAACCCTGCACTAGGTTAGGACTTAATCATTTTCATGAAATCTGAGCTCGGACAATGCTCGCAATTGCAGGATCCAAAGGGTGGAGGGGTGTGATCGGATGACCGTTTTGGAATGGAGGAGCCTAGATGGAATCCCACAAATGGAAGTCTGTAGGATTCAACCCACAAAGAATTTGGGACCTAGATTTTTAGCTCGTTCAAGTTCGATCGGTTGTGATTGTGGTGGGAGCTACCTACCGGGAGGATGCCATTAGATGGTCATTTTAGAATGGTGGAGCTTAGTGGCACCTCATAGATGGAGGTATGGGCTTGCAGACCTGAGAGGATCAGAAGTTTAGTTCTTTGAACTTGTGAAATTTTGTAAGGTTTGCAATGGCCAGGTAGAAGGGGAATTTCACAGATGTGGGCTCGACATAAGCAATCATCATTGTAAAAGTTTAAATGTCTTGCAAGGGAAAAGGATGACGATGGGAGGGCTTTAGGCCTGAAGGGAATGAACACTAAGCCCAAGAACAACGACAGGAATGATGAGTTCCTCTGAACCTAGATCATTGATTTTTAAGGATTTTTCAAGTTTTTTAAGATGTGGGTTTCATGGGGAAGGTGTTTCTCTACCTAATTTCATCATTTTTATCGGAGAATACTTAAGAATTTTTTAGATTTAAAGGAAAGAGACACAAGGGGTGGCAAAAAAAATCCTACCTCAGGATCCCACACAGGTGATGATGAATCACACCTCAAACATTGCTCGAATTGGAAAATGCAAGGTGCGGGCACGAAGGCGACGAAGGTAGGAGGCTCTGACACGTTTCTACAAAGGAATGTTCATGAAAATGACAACTCAAGTTGAGATATTTATAGAAAATGTGGCATTTAATACCCTTCATAAATGTAGTTATGATGACAGTTGTGGTTGGTGAATGGTCATTTTGAAAACGACGACGGGGACGATGGAGTTCGCCAAGCTGATGACAGTCAAGTGTTGGCCACTCAGGAAATCAGTGATGAAAGGGAAAACCAGACCGTAAGTCCCATGAGGTAGGATGATGTCATGAGAAAACCATTTGTAATGATGAAGGTACTAAGGAAACCTGCATAGGGTGGCTAGCAAGGTCGGACCCGTGCTAGCTGGAGGACATTGGTTTTAAAGATCAAAGGCAAACAACCAAGGAAATCTCGTGAAGACTTAAGACTTTGAAAATTTGAGGGTAGAAAAATATGGTCAACTCAAGATGATTATTCTAGGGTTCCTCGATCACTAAGGACACAAAAATAGGGGCACGCAAAATGAGGCAAAGAAAAAGCGACCCGACATAAGTGAAAAGAGAGGGTCCCTGTTCTGAATGAGGCATGTGTGCTATAGGCACAAAAATGATGTCATATGGATTTTTTGGCTAGTATAAGAAATGCATCAACCTTATATAAGGCCAACCTAATTTGTAAACAAGATATACATACACATATATAGAGACTCTTCGGGAAGAAAAGACAGATAGAAAAGAGACATGAAAAGAGTGTGATAGTAAGATAGAGAAAGAGAGAGTACAACAAAGCAAAGTAAGTGAAGCAGGTGAAGAAAATAAAGTATATGATTAGAATGAAATTATTGATTGATTACTAAAATGTAGTACCATCTATATAGAGCTTCATCTATAACCGAAATCTACACAAGTAAGGTGTAATCTATCAGTTCACACTTTTGGCTATAAGCCTTAACTCTTATATTTTGGCAGTTAGCCATCTTTTTTATCTCTTTGGTAGTAATCCCTTTAGGTTGTAGCCCTATTGGACAGCGAGTCCTTATCTCAAGCAGTGAGATTTTTTGTAATCGGTTTTGATATTCTCTATTGTGTGAGTTAATCCTCACCCTAGTTTTTCCCTCATTGGGGTTTCCATGTAAATCTGGTGTTATTGTGTTTGTGTATTGGATTTGAGTTTCTACATTGGCATTTGATGATTAATCATTGAAGTAGTTTATGTATTAGTTTAGGTAATTGAATTGAAGGTTATAATCTGTGACAGTTGATTCACCCCCTCTCAATTTTCCTATCCAACAAAGTACACTTATTCCTCTTAGATTGCTCACAGATGGAAGAGGTTGAACAAGGGTCCATTCCAACAATCTTTGGATTCTAGCAAATTTCATACAGATAAGTATTATATTGTTGTTCCTGACAATTAAAATCTGATATTTTTTATGTTGCATGATTCAATTCTTCTCTCTATTTTTTATTAATTTAATAACTAAAATCAATGTACAATCAATTTCCTACATTTAAATCTAAGAAATAAATTGAATGGATGCTCTTAATTTTTGGGAATTAATCTGTGAAATCAATTTAATTGTTGCATTTAAATTGGGAAATAGTTGCATTTCAAATTCACCCTAGGAAGAATGGGTCTTTGCATAGGGTTTAAAAAAAAAAATTTAAGTTTTTGAATTGATGTATAAGGTCTCTATTTTAGCTTGAAAATAGATACTTTTAGTTAAAGATTTCCAAATTTTTATGTTTAGATGTAAATGCAATTGATGGCAAACAACAAGAAAAATGACAACTTTTTTAGATGCAATTTTGTTTGAATTTTCTAATGTAAATGATTGAAAAACACTAATATGCAAAATCCTATGTAAAATGAATGCAATATGTATGGAATATTTTTAAATTTTTGAGATTTTAAAGGATGCAAAATAAAATTTTAAAACCCTATACGAAATGAAAACTAATGCAATTTTGAAACCTAAAAGAGATGCAATGTAAACTAATGCAAATCCTAGATCTAGGGTTTGAAAGACTACCAAATAAGAAAGCTTATAGTGTAAGGACATCGGGTTCACCAAAATGAAATGGTTGAAAAAGAGGGGGAATCTTAGAGTTCACCAAAATGGGACACCTCAAATACACCTCTTCCCTAATTTCATTAGAAAAAGAGATCTCACAAGGATAGGATTGAATTTCAACCTTGAGGTGGGTCAACCCTATTAGGAAGGTATGTTTTTTTCTTATGACAAAAATGACTGGTTGTTTGTTTTGGGAGATAAATTTAAATGAGCTAAAAAATCAATTGTATGACCTAATGCTTGAGATGTATATTTTTATGATAGTAGAAATAGAAACAAGTAATAGGCAAATATGAGAAGGACAAAGTGGTATGTACCTAGCACAAAAAGTGTGTTTTGAACATTACTAAAGGATAGGTTCACCCTGGGGAAAATGGGTCTCTGTACAAGGGTCTAAAATCTAATTTTGCAATCCTCAGATCTTGGATCTAAGCATTTGATTTCTCCAGTTTTGACTGTCAAAAAGCCAAAACTAAAATCTGTAGATGAGTTTTCGTAGCTTGACAAAAATGTTGGCAACTTTGACAACTTTGTAAAATTTCTCTTTTGATCAAGTTTTACTCCTTCTTCACCTATAAATTTGCACATACAAAGAGAGAATATTTTTTTTTTTTTGGGTGAATAGGGGTTTTCCTTCGTCAAACCCCAGTTTGGTAATTAAACCTTGATGATAAATGGAGAGAACTAATGAATGAACAAATATATTCTATAACTCACCTACCCCTTAATGACTTCCCTTAGAGGATTGAACTCTACCACATGACTCTAAGGATTGGATATTTCTTGAATTGGCTTGAATGATTGCTTGATTTGATATTTCTTGAATGCTTGAAACCTACATCATAATGTTAGCTCCAAAGCATGATATGAACACACATGAAGTTTGACGTGATGATTTGATCTTGATTATTGTTGTAGATGACTAATAAATTTTCTCTTATATGCTCTTGACAATAATTTTTTCTCTTGTGAAGTTTAGCTATGTGTGTTAAATTTGAATTGATAAAATAATTATGTACTTATAGGTGTTTATCTAATTTTCTGAAAATTAGATTCCATAAGTTGACATTTAAAACTTGAATTTGAATCATTAAAATGACACCAAAAACATATTAAAAATTGGGTGCTTGCACTTAAAGGGGACCCATTCACCCTTGGGAAAATGGGTCCTAGGACCTAAGTCCAATACACACAATTTCCAAGGTGTTTAAATTAATGGTGGCAATTGCTTAATATAAGTTTTCCTTTCGAAAAAAAAGAATAATAAGGCTTTGGAATGCATAATTTAGGTAATTATAAGCTTAATTAAGTCCAATTAATTAAGGGGATGCAAAAATAGTGTGAAAATGTAAAGTACATTTTTCTACACTATAGGTCATATAGTTTAATTAGTTTAATCATAGCAAGTCAATTCTAGGTCATTCTAATCCTTAATAGGATGGAAGTTCAGGTCTAATTGGCTCACCTTCATGGTTGAAAGTCAATCTACTCACCTTATTAATCTCCATCTTAATGAAATATAAGAAAATATCACACACACACACCCTTAACACCTAATAACCATTTCAATCCTACATTTAGATAGTAGACCCTTAGGACACCATATTTTATTTGCTTCATTTTGGTAAACTTGACCTATTAATATTACATACCTTGTAAAATTACATCCTTGATCTAAGATTTGTATTGCATTGTTTTGCATCTTTCATTTAGGGTTTCACTTTTGCATCAAAAAGGTCAGAAAAATTTAAAAAATTGCATATCATTTTACATCATAGGTTACATTAGAATTCATTTCAATCATATAGATTAGATCTACATTAAAATTGCATTCATAATTTTCATTTTCACTTGCATCACATTTTCTTAATTTGAGGAAATTATATAAAATACTCAATTACAAACTTATTTGCACACAAAAATAGAACCTTTAGAGAACATAATAAAAATTCAACTTTTGAATTTTCAAAACCCCTATCAAGGACTCAGATGCCCTTGGGTACCATTGTCCTTGTACAATTGCATTAAAAATATTTTTCATACTTTTTTGTCTCTATTTCTTCAGTTTGTTTGTGCTTGCAAAACTTTGTTTTGACATTCTTAATTGCATTCATTTAGGTATCTTTCATTTGGCTCAAAAAGTGAGAAAAAGGGAAAAAATTTATATTGTTTTGTTTCATAATTGCATCAAAATCATCATTCTCATATTTACGCATCTTAAAGTCAGTCAATTTGTGCATTTTAGATCAAAAACTTGCATTCAAAATTTTCATTTATTGTTCACATACGATTTAACACTTTTCTTGGCATAAATTAGGCAAATTCTAGAAAAGTATTCACTATTCAAATTGTTTGCAACCAAACCCAGAATATCTTAGCACAATCACACATAGTCAAATTTTGTATTTCTAGAAAACCAACCCAGGACATAGACGCCCTTGGGTGCCTTTGTCCTCCTGCTATTGACCGAACCAATTTTTACAGAAACCTATATTGTGATATTCTTTGTTTACTTATACTATTTGATTCTTGTTTCTGGTCATTTTACTATGTTGGTTTGTTAGTTTAGTGTTCATCTTGGGCACACTCAGTGTTTTGAAACTCACATGAGCTTCACAACCTAGTGTCCTATTGCCAATACTTCAGTGAGATATAGTTCTAGACTTATGACATCCCACATTATTGTTACATCCAATATGGATCTTGAATCTTCCAACTCTTTCATGCAAAGTGTTGTTAATACTCAACCCATTTTAAACTCTATCCTTGACATTACTATACCAATGACAACCTTACAAATACCTATTTTCACAAATGTTGAGACTATGGCTTTCCATTTTCTTGAAGAAAAACTAACAAAATAGATAAAGATTTATAAGGACTTCAAGACTATGTGAAAATTGAATCTCTAGTTGGTCTTGCGGTCCCTATGATAGATAACATGAGGAAATTGATTTTTCATGCTTGTGGATTAGATTTTTTGTGTGGCCTAGCCCATATAGTTGATGCTAGTGTACCTACAATAGATAGTTATTCTCAAGCTTTGGGATATACTCAAAGTTAAGGAGGAAATCAAATCTCCCTCCCTACAACTATAGCCTCCATTCCTACATACACCAAACTAAAGTTTTGTCACCTCAGTGATACAAAAAATCATTGGTATAACTCCAATAGTAGGTCTTTCCATTAGAAATCCTTATGGTTTTGGGTCCTCACATGTGACACCTCAAGTTTTATCCCCTCTAATAAATTTTCAACATAGTAGCCCACCAAGCACATACAAAATTCCATCATATTCACCACATTCCCAAAACATGTCAACCAATGATTCCATTATCAACCAAATTCTTCAAAATGTAACCTTACTTCAATAAAAAAAATTAACCTTGAGCCAAAACCAAAATGGAAAACCATCATAATATGTCAAAAGGAGCCCATTATCACTTGAAATCTTGAAAACACCAATACCACAAAACATAGAGATACCCTGGTTTGACAAGTATAATGGTAAAGGACACCCCAACAATCATATATCAACATATACAAGCTTGCATAGTGACTTCATCTTTGAGGATAAGCTCTTGGATAAACTCTTTCCTAGGTCATTGAAAGACGTGGATTTGGACTGGTTTTGTTTATTTCTGAATAATTCAATTCACTCATTTAATGAACTTGTTGATGCATTCCTTAATAATTTCCAAACAAACATTGGTCCTAAGATTAACCTAACTGATTTAATGTATTGCAAACAAAATAAAAATGAAAAGGTCATAGATTTCATAGGTCGTTATTAGTTGCCTTATTCATAGATTAATCTTACTATTCCTGATGTGGAAATTTAAAGAGTGTTCATTAAAAATTTGCAACCTAGCATAAGGGATAGAATCTTATTAATGAAATTTCAATCCTTCATATATTTGTGTATGACCCTTCGTGATTATCATAATTCAGTTAGTCAGTATGAAGAGATGTCTTCATCAAATCCTACTAAGAATTTTGAATTTGTACCTCAAAACAACTATCAAGCATTCAAGAAACAAAACAATAACTTTTTTAAGTTTCATACACCTCAAACAACCAATCGCATTAAACCTCAAGTTTCTGCCATAAGTTCAACCCCATACCAATTTATACTGAAAGATAGATAATTTATGTAGTTACCTGACACCCTCCATTTGATCATGTTGCAACTTTTGAGTAAGAAATTAATCTTATTTCCTCTTGTTAGACCTATGGAAATAACCAAACCTTTACCTCCAAGTTATAATCCAAATGCCTTTTTTCAATATCATCACACAAGTGGACATGATATAGAATGATGCATGCATCTTAAATATCAAGTTCGGGACCTCGTTGATTCTAATCACATATAGCTAGGTGATGTTAATGATCAAGGGAATAAGTTTGTTTCCTTGCCTAACCAAAACTTGTAGATTTTACCAATCCAATGCTAAACCATCCAAATTTGTGCAAGCTTGTAATATTAAGAATGATGAGATAAATATTGATAAGACTGATTATATGAATGATGATGATAATGACAATAACAATGACAAGGAAGTAGATAGCATGGTTTCTTTAATATATTTTCAACATCATGGGCCAAACCATTGTGTTACCTAATATTTATTTCACCCATAATAACACACCTAGACATGAACCTAATGGTCCTCTCTAAATTTCCAACCATATCAATGACAAACCTATACAAGGAATACTCATTGATCTTGTGTGTGTAGAGAATGTGATCACTAAGGAGTTCTTGTTTATGCATGAGCTTTATCAAGATTCTTATGAACAATCAAAATCATGGTCAAAAACTTACAATGGTTTTTCTTGCCCTATTATAGGTTTGATCACTCTTCCTATTAAATTTGGATAGAAATATTTATATGTATCATTCTCCATCCTCCCAATGTCAGACTAATTTCATTTGAATATAGGATACCCATAGCTATGCTCCATGAATGTCATCGCATAGGTTATTCACAAGTGCATAAAGTTCCCCTTTGAAAAAGAGATATTTACAGTGCACCATAGTGGGTTTAATCCTTTGTCTTCCTATTGGAAATTTTAATTATATTTCTTTTAGCCTCAACCTATGGAACCTATTAAACCTTGTGAGGATTTATTTTTACCAAAAATATAAGGCAAAGCATATAAAAGAGTTATCTCTTACTAATATGCTTGAAAATGATAAGACCATGGTTCATTCCTCCTCCTCCACCAATTATGGATGAACCTATGCCAGAAACAAATACTCTTCCAAGTAACCAAGGTAAATATGTTGTAGTTCCTCCACCCATATCCTATAAAATACCAAGAGACAATCAAATGATTCCTTTTGTTCCTCCAAAGATAAAACAAGTGTATATACTTAAAGACACAGTGGTTTCCCAACCCACAGTGGTTCCTTCAGTTCCTCTCTTAAGGGAAGAAAATCAAACAATGGTTGAGAAATATGCTCCTACCCTATCATAATTAAAAACCATGCAAGAAGAAACCAAAATGCTAAATAGCATAGGTGTAGGCATCATGCTATTTCTCGTCAATTGGAAGAAAAGAATAAAAAAATGCATGATAATCCAATGCCTATGGAAACAACTCTAGAAGAAATAAAAATTTCACTAAAAAAAGACATAGAACCAAAATAAGAAGTGAAACAAGAAAATTCAATTGTAATTATCATAAAACCTCCCATTGTTATCAATCTGGATGAAGATGAAATTTCTAAAATTGATGAAGAGGTGCATAATGAGCTTAATGTTTAATTTTCAAAGTAAATGTTTGGATGGGGGAAACTATGATGATACTCCTAATGAGAGTGACCCACCACATGTTGAACCTAGATATGCTCCTAGTACGACACTTGTTGTATTCTCTTTAGCTAGTTCTTCACCTTTCCTATATGATGAGAAATATTGGGATGTAGATGACCTACTTTAGGTCGGCTCATGTGTGTAGTAATCCTTTATGATTTTTTCATGTATTCTTTGTGTTTTCCTATGCATGATGTGATCTCTCATATTGTGTTGCTTGGTGTGTCTTTGTATTATTAAGTTTTATTTAGATGACCCTTGTTTCTCTATTGGCATAGGGATACAAAGGAAACAAACCTATAGTGACATTCTTCTATTTGTATATTCATTATTTTATATGTTGTCAACTTTGTCTTTTTTTATTATTGTCTTGTGTTTTCCTTTTTGGGATGATGTAAGGCATTGAGAAATTTAGGTCTCTTCCATGTTGACCCAAAAAAAAAAATCTTCTCTCTCCCTATATGTTACTCCTTTATTGTGCTCATTGTTCCATGAGTATTTAGGGAATGATGTCAATTTTTAGCTCTATTATATTACTCTAGAAAGACATATACTAGCCTAAATTTATGGATCCCTTATGTGTTCATCCTTTGTGTTGATTATTTTATTGTATTTGGGGGTAACCCCTTATCATGAGCAAAATTTATTTGGAAACATATCATTGGCATAGGGATTTTCAAATAGGCTCTCATGACTTTTTATCACATGGTGTTAATCATTTTCTACCTTAAAGTAATTTCTCACAACATGGTGTTTATCAATTTCTTTAAGGTGGGGGCATACATTGGCATTATTTTGTTTCACTTTGTTCATAGGTGTTGAGCTTATTGTTGCCTTGGCATAACATTTTGATCATTTTGTGGCACCTTATCAGAGTTATCAAGGAGTATAACTCTTGGTTTGGTTATGGGTACGCACCTTGTGAAAATCGGTCCTCACTAGACCTAGTGTGTCTCATTTTTGCTACCTTATCCCGAGGTATCACCTAGTGAATAGCAGACTTCACTAGATGGTGTGCCTTCTTATTTATGATTCACCTTGTAGATATCATAATTTTCTATTGTGTGAGTCATGAATTCCTTTGGTGTGGATCCTAGCATAACAAAACTTGTTAGTCCATTCCATCCTTTTCCATTTCATGTTGACATTATGTGTTAGTGTATGTGGTCTTACTACATTTCATACATGTGTGTTCCTTTGTGCTTATGTTTTTTTTTCCATGGGATCTTCGATCTTTGGGGATTGATCACCTCCCTTGATCCTTAGTCATCCTATCTCTTCAACATTTGGATAATCAGACCCTTCTTGACATAGATTTTCTACTTTAGTGTGAATTTGAGTGTAAGTTCATACTCTCACTAAAGTGGGGGCTAAATCTAGTGTCGTAAATTTTCACCCTTGATAATTTCACACTATTTTTTGCTCCCCCTAAATTATTGAGACTAATTGGGTCTCTAACTTCCTAAATTATTCATTATATAGCCCATTTGTACCACTTTATGAGAAATTACAAGAATTGAACAAATGCATCCAATTAATATTTTTCCCCCAACACTTAATGTCCTAGAGAATAAGGCCAAGACCCATTTTCCCAAGGGCGAATGGTTCCCCCTATTCTGTTGGGGGACCAATTTTTAACATGTTAGAGTGGCCATATTAACATTCAAATATTAGCTATTGAGATTTAATTATCATGAAATTATAAAAATTCCTATAGATACCTAGTCATTACGTCATTTGAAATATAACAAGCACTAACAAGAATTCATGATAAAAAAATATTATCAATCTCACTATTAAGAAATTCAAGAGTAACATTTTAGAGCTTTATTGTAGCAATTCAAGATCCTAACATCATGTCAAATATTATGTGATTTTATGTGTGTTCATGTTATCATTGTTTTGTGAAGGCTAACACTTTTGTAGGTCTCCAAAGCATTCAAGCAAATCAAGCAAGCAAGATCCAAGACCTTGAGTTGATGTGTATGACTTTATTCCTTCAAGGAATCCATTGAATGGTGGTGAGTTGTAGCACTTTTTGATTCCATCATTCCTTCCTATTCACTATCACCTTATCATTGACATTGCCATTGCCATTGTGGAAGTGGAAACACTTACACAAGGTTTGACTAAGGAAAGCCCCTAAATGGCCCAAAATTTTCCCTCTATTTGAATGTATAGGATTTAGGTTTGAAGAGGATTGAGGGAAGCTTCAAGACAATTTTTTTCATTATTTCATTTGAAGCCTTACATGTTGTCAATGAATGAAAAATCACCTATAGAATTATTTGACAGTGTTCTGACAATTCTACAATTGGAAATAAAAAGCTTAGATTTTTCATCAGAGCACCCCAAAAATAGAGTATAAGTGTAATAAAAAGACCCATTCCCCCTAGGGTGACCTTATCCTACTACAATGCTCAAATCCAGCTTCTAGTGATAGTTACTCAATCCTCTACACTTTCCAAATCTGCCTACAACTTGCTATAGTCTATGCATTGTTGAGATATTTTATTTTTCATATTAGATCATATGGTTTAATTAAATTAATAATAGAAAATAAATTCTAGATCATTCTAATCCTTAATAAGATGGAGGTTTAGGTCGGATTAGCTCACCTTCGTGGTTGAAATTCAATCTACTCACCTAACACCGAATAAAATTCCATAAAATACCCCATACACACACCCTTAACACCTAATAACCATTCCAATATTAGGTTTACATATTAGACCCTTAGGACACCATATTTTATTTATTTCAATACATATATACATATACATATATATACACACTTATACACACATATACACACATATATACATATATACATACATACATACATACATACATACATACACATACATGTATATATGTATATATATGTGTGTGGGTGTGTATGTATGTATGTATGTATTTATGTATGTACATATATATGTATATATATACACATATATGCATGTATACATACATATATTAATAAGCAAGGTGCATATATATGTATAATTTTAATATATAAATAAAATACATATATGTGTGTGATTATAGCATGCATATATGTGTATGTATATATTGATGATAATGATGTGTATATGTGTTTGTATACATATACATAGACAAATTTGTGTATAAATATAGACATACATATAAATATATGCATGTGTGTAGTTATAGGGTGAATGCACTAAATTAGGAGATAAAAAGTGGCCAACTCAAAAAAATTGAAGAAAAAATGAGTGTGCTATGTAAAATTTCACATAACATGTTTGCATTATGGAAAACACAAGTACATTGTATAAAGAAAAGTTTTTATATAACATACTCACCTTATATATATATATATATATGAAAAACAAATAATCATAGAGAGATAGAGTTAGAGTTAGAGAGAGTGAGAGACATATATAGAGAGGGGGGGAGGGGGATACATAGGGAGAGAGGTAGTGAGAGGGAGGATAGAGAGATAAAGAGATAGAGGGATAAATGAATAAAGATATAAAGGGAGAGATAGGGAGATAGAGATAGGGATGGGTAGAGAGAGAGGGAGAGAGATATGTAGAGACAAGGGGAGAAATAGAAAGAGATAGAGAGAGGGAGAGGGGGGGGAGAGAGGAGGAGAATGGGGATAGAGGGGAGAGAGGGGGATATAGAGAGAGAGATAGAGATGGATAAATAGAGATATAAAGAGAGAGTTAGTGATAGAGGGATAGAGTTAGAGAGACCTGAATAAATTTATAGAGAGGGATATATACACAAAGAGAGAGGGGAGATAGGATATATGAAGAGATAGAGAGATAAATATATATAGGCATAAATAAATAAATATGTAGAGGTAGAGATAGGGAGATATAGAGGGAGTAAATAGATTGAGATATAGATGGGTAGAGAGGGAGAGAGGTAGAGATAGGGGGAGAAATATAAAGAAAGAGGGAGAGGGAGAGAGGGGGAGAGATAAGAGGATGAGTAGGAGAGAGAGATATATATGAAGAGTAGGGAGGGATAGAGGGAGGGAGAGATATAGAAAGATAAAGAGGGAGTGGGAGAGGGAGAGATAGAGAGAGTGGGAGAGAGATATAAATATAGAGAGATTGATAGAGAGAGGGAGCGGGAAATAGAGAGGAAGAATGAGAATGAGATAAAAATATAAAGAAATGTATATATACATAAAGAGGGATATAGATATAGAGATGGAGATAGGGGAGATAAAGAGAGAGGGGGAAGAGAAGGAGAGAGGGGGGAGATATATATAAAGATATAGATATGGAGATATAAAATTAGAGAGAGGGAGGGAGAAATAGAGAGGGAGAGATACATAAATATAGATATAGATATAGACATGTAGATGTGTAGATAAAGAGGGAGGGAGGGAGAGAGAGAGGGATATAGATCTATAGAGCTAAAGAGGAAGAGACATAGATAAATGAATAGATAGGGAGAGAGATATTGGGAGAGAGAAAGAGATAGATAGAGTAGAGAGGGAGAGATAAATATAAATTCAGATAAAGGGAGAAATAGAGAGATGGAGAAGGAGAAAAAGATAGAGATAGGGAGAGAAAGTCTGAGAGGGGGAGGGAGAGGATATAAAAATAAATATATTGTGAGAGAGGGGATAGGAGATAGATAGATAGATAGATAGATAGATAGATAGATAGATAGAGAGGGGGAGATATACAGATAAATAGGGGGAAATAAATAGATAATAAAAGTTAGAGAGAGGGAGAGAGGGAGAAGAAGAGATAGATAGGGAAAAGAGATAGAGTGGTAGCTATGGAGAGAGAGAGAGAGAAATATATTGAGAGAGAGATAGGAGAGATGAAAGGATGGAGGGAGAAGGAGAGGGGTAGAATAGAGGGATAAAGATATAGATAGATAGATAGATAGAAGAGAGATATATAGAGAGAGATTAGGAGATATAGATAGTCATATATAATATATATATATAGAAGGATATGGAGGAGGGATAGATATGGGGGGAGAGATATAAATATAGATAAGTAGAAATAGATAGATGGAAAGAGACATGGAGAGATATCAAAATATTGTGAGATAGATAGAGACTGATAGAGAGATATAGGAATAGATAGAGAGATAAAGGAAGAGATGGAGAGATAGAGCTAGAGAGAGGGGGATAGAGAGATATAGAGGGAGAGTGGGAGAGATAAATATGGAGAGAGGGAGGAAGGTGAGGAAGAGATAAATATAGAGAGATAGGGAAAGAGGATAGAAAGAGGGAGAGATAGACACAAACTTGGATAGTATTTTAGAGAATTTAATTAAATATTTTATTGGTTATGATACAATTTTAATAGATATGATGAATATGATCTTTATTATCATAGGGTTCAAGGCATACATAAAGTATAATATTTGATTGATATCAATATGATACAAGTAACTAATGATGGGGTAAATAATTTAGTAATTCCCCCCAATTATGATTTTAAAATCTATACTAATCATTTTCCAACTTATAAATTTAAAATTTTCATGGATAAAGTCTTATTTAATAATTATATTCAACAACAAGCTTATTTGCATTATAAAATTATTAAAAATGATAAATAAATATTAAATTAAACTATATGATGGTTCAAAAATGGTACAAATTTTATGTCACATTAATCCTTCTTTGAAGATATTTGATATTTTACTTGGTAGGCGTTAGATAGAGCAATGTAAAGAAATACCTCCTAGGTTACATAAATTTATCAAATGGTGTAAGAAAGAACAACTTAGAGAATATTTGAAATAATTTATAAGACCAAGTGAGCCTACAGTGATAAAATCAAAATTTGTTTATAAATATTTCCATTTTAAATAATTTTACAAATAAAATCCTAAATCACCTCAACTTATAAAACCTATAATGAATATGCATAAATGGTTTGATATTTTTATGCCTTTACAAGATACTTATGAAAAAATTATTCATGTGTCAAGGAAAAATGAAAAGAATTTAGGTATTATACATAATAAGGAAAAAATATTCCAAATTCTATATGAGCTTATTTTATTTGAGTCCTAAGGAAATAATTCGTAGGAAAATTTATGCATAGGGAATTTCCTTCAAAAAAATAGAAATAATGGGTAAGAAAAGATAAATCAACACTTGTACTAATTTAAAATGTATTTGATAAAGGTTCTACTACACATAATTATGAGAACTTGGACATGATATAGCGAGACAGAGAGAGACATGGAGAGAGAGATATAGAGAGAAATGGGGAGAAATATAGAGAGGGAGGGAGAAATAGAAAGAGATAGAGGGAGAGAGGGATAGATACAAATCTAGTGATAGAGATGGATAGAGAATAATAAAAAATAAGGGAGAGATAGAGAGGGATAGAAAGATAAATAGAGAGATGGTGAGATATATATAGAGAGGGAGGGAAAGAAAGGATGGGAGAACAAAAAAGAGAGAGAAAAGAGAGAGGGATGTAGGGAGAAATATATAGAGAGGGAGAGAGGGAGATAGAGAGGGAGATACAGTGAAATATAGAAATATATAGAGAGATGGAGGGAGGTATGGTGGGAGGGAAGGATTAATAGATGGAGTGAGATAGAGAGGGATGGAGACAAAAATAGAGAGAGATGGAGAGATAGAGATAGGGAGAGATATAGAGAGAGGGGGAGAGGGAGGAGGAAGAGATAGAGAGATATAGATAAAGGAATAAATAGAGAGAGGGAGGTAAATATAGAGGGTGATAGAGAGGGAGATCGATAGATAGAAAAAGAGATAGAGAGGGGGAGATAAAGATAGAGATAAAGGGAGAGATAAATATAGAGAGAGTGATAAAGAGATAGAGGGAGAAATAAAAATAGATAGATGGAATGATAGTGAGAGATAAATATAATGATAGATATAGAGATATAAATTAAGAGATGGAGAGAGATAAAGAGATAGATATAGATAGACATATATATAGAGGGAGGTAAATAGAGAGATAGATATATAGAGGGAGCTACAGAGATATGTAGAGAGATAAAGAGATTAAGAGGTGGGGTGATAGAAATAGATAGATATAGAGATAGAGAGGGATATTGAGAGATATAGAGGGAAATATAAAAAGATAGGATAATCAAGACATAGAGAAGGGGAGAGATATAGATATATATATAGAGAGAGAGATAGAGGTAGAGGTAGAGGTAGAGGTAGAGGTATTTGAACATATGGAATACTAAGTTGGGGGGTGAATTAGTATTCCATAAAACCATTCACATAAAATCCATCTAAACATTATCATAAATCTGATTGAATCAACAAGAGAAAACATGGAGCCAAGACAATGCATCAACACACATGAACACCAATATCTTTATGTGGAAAACCCAAAATTAGAAAAACCACGGTGAGGATTAACTCACAATATAATATATCTAGATATAGAATATTACAAGGGCTCACTACAAGGACTCACTATGCTTAAAAGGCTCATAGCCTGAAGTAGTCACAAAATGATCTAGCTCACTACCAAGATACAAAATGATGTGGCTCACTACCAAAATTATGAACTAATGAAAATTCACCTTCCTTGTGTTGGGGTTTGGTTCTGGTAAAGCACAATACATAAATAATACACTTATCTGCACATCTATACAATTTTTCACATATCCATTCAAATATTTTTCTTCATGTATATTTCACACACTCTCCTTATTTGCCTCTCTGCTCTCTCTCCAAAAATGTCTTACATATATACATATGTATATATCCATGTTTACTAATTAGTTCGGCCTAATCAACTCTATCAGGATTATCCTCAAAACATATTCATCTTTGCATATAAGTAGTCAATGTGGGCCTAAGATAGATCCCATAATCATTCATAGCACATATAAAAACTTTCTTAATATTAATACATAATTAGGTCGACCAGAGTTAGACCAAAAAGTCCAAACACATATGCAATCCATCAAACATCTAACACAAAAGCTTGTTAGCATATTGAATTCTCCCTTAGACGACATTGAGCTACTTATCTTTAACACCACACGATAAGATAATTAAATATGAGAAAATGCAAAGTCTCCCATATTAGTGTACTATATGAAAACTCATTGTAGACTACAAATCATAATACTATCATTCATATATCCCAAACACCTTCACATATCATTATAAAGCTCCAAAGTAAAATGTATGATGTAGTCTCAAACCTATGTACAAATTCCTGTAATGATATCTTTTTTTGAGATAGAATCCGGACCAAAAAACCAACGTACAGAGCTAGTGTATGAGTATGACACTATTTCCAAAACTACTAGTAACTATACCTTTCAAACCATACAACCAAGTCATCTTAAACCATGTCATTGGATGCAACTAATATCAAGATGAAACATATTATCATCTTTTGAGAAGATCTTACAAAAAAGGAATAATCTGGATCAAGCTACTAAATCAACAAACTTCCATTACCAAAGTAGTTGAATATCAAAATTCCATTGAGGCAATTATCCAATTTCCATTTGTTGACATTAATGAAAATATCTCAATTTCCAACAATATCCCCCTTTTTTTATTGATGGCAACACATGATGTGAAAACCATCAAAAAATACTTCTTCTTAATTTTAAGTTTTCTCTCCCAAAAACTATTCACATGATACCTCTCTCTTCAAAACATTTTAACAAAATTTTCTTGTTTTCACATGATACCTCTTTCTTTCTCTCCCCCCTTTGACATCAATGGCAAATGAAAAAGAATTTTAATTCTTTAACATATACTTTGCATACCTGAACACTCCCCCTAAGGATTATATTCCAAATAGAGATGATAATGAGAGGTTGTTGTTTCTTGAAGCTTGCTAAGAATCCTGGTCCATGAGGATCTCCCTTCATCCCAAAGCATTTTTACCTCTGACAATGCATTGTATAGATAATTGTGATCACTTAAGATGTCCTTTCCTTCAACCACAATTATGGGGGTAACATTAGATTTTAAAATCATGTTAGCTACCCAAAGAACATAATAGATAGGTGTACACTTGATCTTGATTAAATCTCCAAGCTTCCCATATTTTTCAACCATATCTCCTTTTTCTATATGTGATGCAAGGTATTCCTCATGCAACTTTGTCAATTCATACCATGTCTGATCATCCAAATCAAGATCAAGATCAAATGAGCTAGATGTAAACCTAAATTGGGTTTCAATTGTGCTCTCAACATCCTTGAATTTTTGAATTGCATCAGGCCAAGTCCAACAAAATGTGAATAAAATCTTGACTTCTTTCTCACACTCTTGAATATATTTAAGTCTTTCAAGTGTAGAGTTGTGAGTAGACTTTCATTTCTCTACAATCTCCAACAATCCTTTATCTTCAACTCAATTGACCATGTCACTTACTGCTCTACTCTTCAATTCATAAAATCTATTAGTTAATGAGTTTGTGCTTACATCATGGATTGTGATGAACTGGTGATGACACTAGGAATTATGGAATTATCTAAA
The DNA here is from genome assembly GCA_007115665.2 of Sequoiadendron giganteum. Taxonomy (NCBI): domain Eukaryota; kingdom Viridiplantae; phylum Streptophyta; class Pinopsida; order Cupressales; family Cupressaceae; genus Sequoiadendron; species Sequoiadendron giganteum. Next base: position 516,801,856 of record CM021104.1, on the reverse strand, counting down.
ATTGTGCTCTTCTCTTGGCTAACTGCTCAAGTCTTTTTGGAGCAGGTTCAACCTGAGCTACTAGTGCATGAACTTCTATGACTCTTCTCTTTTCTTCAAAGGTAGACATTGTTTTTACAATGGATAATTCAGTCTTCTCAAGAACTTTAGGTACTTCAGTGTAGATGCCAAACTGAGGTTTGTTTGGGTTTTGAGGGTTGTTAATCAACAATTTAATGCAACCAGTAGCATAGTCCTTCTCAATCATATATCTAAACTTAGGTATCCATGAATTCCTTGGTTCAACTACCTTAATTATGCAACTATCAGTGGTTACCAAAAAGGTAATATCATTCTTATATTTTTTAACCAATTCTTTGAGAACTCTCCTTCTATTCATTTTTCTTTGAAACATACAAAAGAATGTAGCAAGAGAATCTCCTTGTGCATCCAAATCCCCAATATTTATCATAAGTTCCTCAATTTGATGAGATACCAGTTTGGTGTTCTCCCAACTAACCTCACCTATTCCAAGAAACTCCTTCATAAAATGGAAAATTAGACATAAAACCAATGTACCATATATGAATGAACAATTCTTCTTCTTCTTGACATCTCTCATATTTTCCAAAAAATGTTGTCAAAGAATCTCATAGAGGTCATATTCCATTGTATTCTCAACCATATCCAATGCAAGATCAATTGTAGTAGTGGCGACATCATTTTCACCAAATATCATTTGTGAAATAACTATACTTGCATATTGAACTGTTGGGTTAGTGATTCCAACACGTGTGTTCCTAATTAAACCTTTTCCTCTATCATGATTTTACTCAAGAGTCGGTCTAGAGGATAATGAGCCAATTAATTCCCTAATTACATCTCTAGTTATAGCATATGATTCATCAAGACACACATATTCACCATGAATTATGCTAAGAGCCATTCTGATACATCTTTCTTCATTACTAAAATTTAGAAAATCATTCCATACATCCAATTTCATTTCCGTAAGTACATTGTATTTTGGTTTTAGGATAAAATCATCTCCAATTAATTCTTCAACCCACAATGTGAGAGCTTTTTTGTAGGAGGATTCTTCCAATTTTTGGTGAATGTATATTCCAACATCTTCAATCGGTATAACACCAAAAGGAATTTATGAAAAAGAACCCAAAAGATCAAGTTCCAAGGTTTTAACAAGGTACAATTTAAGTTGTGGTTCTGTCTTCATTGAATTATCTATGATTTGAGGTATATACATTACATTTAACAAGATTCAATAAAAAATTCAGTATATAGCGACTTGCCTCTTTCCCTGCTTGCCAAAGCCAAATTCTGAATTTTTGCCATATGAAATTGCTCTGGTTTCTTCAAGCTTCTTCTACACACTTCTTCTTCTTCACAAATGATTTTCATCAAATGAATTTTCATGAATTTATTCCAATTTCTTCTGCAATAAATGTTTTAGATTGCAAGTAGATCACCTTGAAAATCATGTACACTTCTATCCTTTCAATTTTTTCAGAATTCATTCTTCACACATGTGTGTCTACAACATCCTTTCACATGAAATATTAATTCACTATCCTAATAAATGAATTCATGTCATGACATAATATCATATATCAAAAGAGGGTTCATTAAATATTTTTATTACTGATCCCCCTTAGGAACTGCCTGAATTAATTTTTGATGGGTGTATGCACTAGAGGACAACACAAAAATGATTGATGATTCTGATTCACTTTGCTTAAATTATCCTTTCCTTCTCCAAATTATTTCCATTTCCTTCTTCACTTCTACCAAATCAAACTTAATGACTAGTTCATGTTTTCACTTCTATAGTTTCTGGAAAAATATTTCAGATTTCTGTAATTACAAAAAGACATTCTTCCATCCAAGTTTTCTTTTATTCAATCTATTTTTCCATTGTTTAGCCTTGTTTCCAAGTAATTTATAGTGATAATATTATCCATTAAATGAATAAGATTCCTTGTTCAACTTTTGACTTCTACATTCCATAACCTCGTGTCCAATAATTTGCATTCAAAACATTGATTGAATAATGATAAAGTATTTTCATTCATTCCATCATTATTCTCCTTTTTCTTTTTATAATATTTTTCCCTATGTCTAAACTTATTGTAAGAATAACAAACACCATTAAAATATAAATACGTTTGATCATTAGGTTGTCAAATGGGAATCCTTCTGGTATTTTTCCTTAGATTCTTGAATTGTCTACCATCGCTTTGAATCTTCATGTCAAGAGATTGGTTCACTTTTGAACACTATCCTTTTTTCGAATCCCATACCACTTTTATCCATAGAAGGTCTTTGAAAGTTAATAAACTCATCAAGCATTGTAGTGCCTTCCTTTAATTTATCCTCATATCTTTTTTCCCTTTTTAGATCTGATTTCAGAGTTACCATTTCTTGCTCAATATTTGCACATTCATCCATCTTACTTTGAATTTTAACTTTTTGATAATCTTCAATCTTTCTATTTTCTTCCAATTGTTCTTTCATTCTGGTGATTTCTTCATCTACTTTCTTTAATTGATCACTGAACTCTCCATATCTTTCCCTTAGATTCTTGATACACTAATTTGCTTCCTTCAACTTATTCTTCAAAACTTCATTTTATTTTGAATGTCCAACAAAGATCACTTTCAGATGAATAAGAATTTTTTTATTTTCCATATATTTGAATCTCAGGACCTTCCCCAAGTTCTTAGGCTTCTTCAGAGGAACCAAGCTCTGATACCAATTTTTGAATATTTGGAATACTGAGGGGGGCACAAATCAGTATTCCATAAAACTATTCACATAATATCCTTCTAAAATTATCACAAATCTGATTGAATCAACAAGAGAAAACATGGAATCAAGACAATGCATCAACACACATGAACACCAATATTTTTACGTAGAAAACCAAAAATGTGAAAAACCACGGTGAGGATTAACTCACAATATACTACTAGATATAGAATATTAGAAGGGCTCACTACCAAGACTCACTTTCCTTAAAAGGCTCATAGCCTGAAGTAGATACAAAATGATGTTGCTCACTACCAAAAGTATGAATTTATGAAAATTCACCTTCCTTATGCTAGGGTTCAATTCTGGTGAAGCATAATACATAAATAACACACTTATCTACACATCTATACAATTTTGTACATATCAATTTTCATCTCTGTCTTCATGTATCTTTCACACACTCTTCTTATTTGCCTCTTTTCTCTCTCACTAAAAATGTCTTACACACACACACACACATACAAACATATATATATCCATGTTTACTAATTAGGTCAGCCTAATAAACTCTATCAACATTGTCCTCAAAACATAGTCATCTTCGCATATAAGTAGTCAGTGTGGACCTAAGATAGATCCCTTAATCATTTGTAGCACATATAAAAAAATTCTCAATATTAATACATAATTAGGTTGGCTAGAGTTAGACCAAAAACTCCAAACATATATGCAATCCATCAAACATGTAACACAAAAGCTTGTTATCATATTGAATTCTCCCTCAAACGACATCGAGCTACCTATCTTCAACACTGCACAATAAGATAATCAAATATGAGAAAATGCAGAGTCTCCCACATCAATGTACTATATGAAAACTCAATTTAGACTACAAATCAAAATATTATCAATCATATCTCCTAAATTCCTTCACATATCATTATGAATCTCCAAATTAAAATGCATCTTGTAGTCTCAAACCTATGTACAAAGTCCTATAATGATATCTTTTTCTAAGATAGAATCTGGACCAAAAAAACAATCTATAGAGCCAGTGGATGAGTATGAAACTATTTCTAAAACTACTTGTAACTATACCTTTCCAACCATAAAACCTATTCAATTAAAACCATGTTAATGGATTCAACTAACATCAATATGAAACATATTATCATCTTTTGAGTAGGTCTTACAAAAAAGGAATAATCTAGATCAAGATATTGGATCAACAGACTTCCATTATCGGAGCAGTTGAATATCAAAATTCTATTGAGGCAATTATCCAAATTCTATTTGTTGACATCAATGACAATCTCTCAATTTTCAATAGAGGTAGAGGTAGAGGTAGAGGTAGAGGTAGGGGTAGAGGTAGAGGTAGAGGTAGAGGTAGAGGGAGAGAAAGGGAGAGAGATATATATAGATATTGGAAGATACAAATAGATATAGATAGAGGGAGAGGTATAGAAAGATATGTTGCAAGTATGTTGTAGGTGTTGTCATTGATGTCAAAAAAATGGAGATTGTTGATTCAATATTATCATTGTTGTCAACAAAGTGGTAGTGTGTCGATGGTTGCATATGCTGCAATCAAAATGTTGATCAGAAGTATTATTTATGATTATGGATTTCATGAGCTTTCTATAATAGTTTTCCTATATTTCCTATTTCTCATGAATAGTTAAATTATGTGAATGTTGTATTCACTATTTTTTGATGGTACAAAATATTTTCTTGCAATCAGTGGCTCAAGAGGTTGTAATGAAAAGCTTTTGAGAATGCTCCACATTCCTCCACATTTAAAGATATGGTCCTATGGTTTGGAAGATATATAGAATCAAGTTTGAATCATGTATGTTAATTTTTTTAGAGTATAAAAGTTATTGTAGAAGTTTCTTGAGTTAGCAGAGTGAAGACTATGTTGTTGCAATCATGGAAGGTTAAGAGAAATGGTCCACATTTCTCTGTTATGGATTTTGTGGTCTTATGGTTTGGAGGATTAGTTTAAGATATCTATTTGTCTTCTCCCTTCAAGTTTTAGGTGTTGGGATATACTGCAAGTTAATTTTTAAATTTTCTATTTTAAGACTTTGTTGTCTGGGTATGCAAGAGATATTGGTTCGGTGTCTATTTGCCTTTGTGAAAGGAGGGCATGGAAATGTTTTTTGATATCATTTGGTTATTGTGATATGATCTGCATGATGCTATCTAGTCTCTCTAGTACAACTTTTGGTAAGGAGTCAATATTTGAAGGGTTAAGTGTTCGTTGGTCTAACTCGATACATTAAGTTGTTTACGCAAAGTTTTTGTGCATGCACCAACATGGGATTGTGTGAAAATTTAATGTATATCCTTCTTATCTCCTAACTTAAACCATATTCAATTTCCATTTCTCATGGATAATTTGGAGCTGACTCATTATGGCAGTTGCACATTTCTTTTTTACACATTTCGGTTTTACCGACAAGGAGAATTTTTTTGAAGCTTATGGAAGGTATAAATGAAGGATCAAGTGTGTGATCAAATGATGATTTTTGGTTTATTGAATATTTAATGTATATGGTGAAATAAGTGTTCTAAAGGAAAAGGAATGAGAATGAATGTGCGAAGAAGTGCATGTGTAAGTGCTGGAGGTAGTGAGTTGAAAGTAGAAGTGTATGAGTGAAGTTTTGAAACTAATGAGATGAAAGAAGTGTGTGGGTGAGTGCTAGAGGTAGAAGTTTATGTGTGAGTGCTAGAGGCAATGAGCCAAAAGTAGGGGTGTATAAGTGGAGTGTTGAAGGCACTGAGCCAAAAGAAATAAAGTTGTTGTGGAGGTAGTTTATTATCAAGGGTTGTATTATGAGGTTGTTGAAATGCACAAGACAACTAAGAGGGGGGTGAATTAGTTGTCTCAAATTATTTACTTCTTAACTTATTTAATTCCACTTTATCTTCAATCTATTATTAAGTGTGAACATGAAAATGTAGATAACAAAAACACAACATCAGAGACACTAGATTTATGTGGAAAACCCAGTGAAGGAAAAACCACGATGAGGATTAGCTCACAGAATAGTAGTAATACAATACTGGATACAAAAAGGATCATTGACCAGATACAAAGGCTCAATACCCAGATCAAGGGCTCACTACCTTAGGATTCATTGTCCAAAAGGAGAGGCTCACTGCCTATAGAGAAATACAAAGAATTAGGTAATGATCCACCACTAGGAGTTCCACACACTTCACAACTTGATCAGAATATTATGAATACAATGAAGTAATGTTGCCACAATTCACTCTTCCAAATTCTTCTTTTCACACTTGTTCACACACTCTTCTCTTGCTCGGATCGAATGATGGATGGATATGAAATTTGTTACAGCTTGACTTGTATTTATACCATCTTCAACCTCAGGAACATTCTCCAAGGTTGGTTATATAATTTTATTTTACAAATTTAAACTAGGTTGGCTACTAAACATTCCCATGGTGGATAAGAATGTGAGGGGACCAAATACATATTTAATTTAGGACCCAAACAACATCTTGGATCATGCACAAGCTTCTCAAATCAATGCAAAAACATAATGTACCATGTAAACACTAGGTCAGCCAAACCTGATGAAAACACCAATGATATTTGAAGTACGCACATCTTTAGCAAGATAAACACATGCAAATTGCTCAACATGCTTCAATAGTCATTTTACCATCTCTAAGAACAACTCAGATACATCCACAATAACTTCAAAAAACTTTATTTGTAGAGAACACTTCACCAGTTCAATCAGGACACCCAAAAAAAACATAGAGACTCTGGAGCAAGTCTTCCAGAGCGCCAAACCACAAGAGATTTTGTCAGAACACATAATCCATCAGAAAGAGTAATCTCCCAGATTTGCAAGATCTGAGGCCAAATATCAAAGGACTATGGAGCCAACACATTTCTCCCAGTCAATAACCAGATAAATTTGACTAACCAGTTCACACATTGGTGAACATAAATTTTCCTCTCCATCAAACTAGAAGCTAAAACTCAGAATATATAATCCATTTAAGCTTATGAACACACCTATAAATCTGCATAGGCATTGGGTCAACACAGGAGAAAAGTGGACCACAATACCGGATCATGTTCAAAACACACTTCAACACAACTTTCATTATTTCTCAAATTTTCTGAAAAGCACTCGGAAAAAACTAAATTAACCTATATAGTGTTGACATCAATCAAAAAATTAATGACAACACCACAAAACACATCCATACTTGTAAAAATCTCCCCCTTTGGCATTGATGGCAACACATGATGTGATTAACCATCAAAGACAACATACATGATTCTTAGAAGTGACAACCTGCCAATACCAGATCATGTTCATAATAGGATTCAAGATTTTCACATGATTCTCTCTCCCAAATCCTACATGATTTTCAAAAGCGACAACCTGCCAAGCATAATATTTTCACATCATTCTCTCTCTCCATTTGACATCAATGGAAAAGGAAATTCTCTCTAAAAAAATCTCTATTCACTCCCCCTAAGGATACATCTACATCACATACTGTAGCAATGCACTTTTCTACTCCCCCTAGTAGACCTCAATCATCAGTCCAAAACAAAGAAGGTCTTTGAATCCATTGGACTGATACACCTCCATGTGCACTTAGTTCAAGGAAGGAGGGGCAGAAACCCCTAACTTCCCTTTGAGATACTCAAAAGTATCCTTTGGAAGGGATTTAGTGAATATGTCTACAACTTGTTCTTTTGTAGGTAAATATTCAAGTCTAACTTCATTCCTCAATACCTTGTCCCTCAAGAAGTGATAATTGATAGATATATGCTTTGTTCTAGAATGCATCACTAGATTCTTTGAAATGTTTATAGCAATTGTATCATCACAATAGATAGAAGTAGGTTCATCACTTACCACACCTATGTCCATCAAATTTTTCCTCATCCAAAGTACTTGTGTACAGTAGGATGCTATTGCAATATATACTTCTTCTGCAATGGGTAAAGAAATTGAATATTGTTTCTTGCTCAACCATGAAACTAATATTCCTCCAAGAAATAATGCTCCTCCACTTGTAGTCTTCCAGTCATCTACACATCCAGCCCAATCAACATCAGTGTAGGAATTCAAAGTGAAATCATTGTCCTTCAGATACCATAGTCCATAGTTTGGAGTTCCTTTCAGATATCTAAATATCATGTTCACAAATTTAACATTTTTTTCCTTTGGTTCTGATTGAAATCTTGCAACTAAGCATACTGCATGCATAATGTCTAGTCTAGTAGTAGTAAGATACAAAATTTCACAAATCATGGATCTGTACATGCTTTGATCAAATTTAGCAGATTCATCATCCTTACTTAACTTGCATCCAATTACCATAGGGGTCCATACCTATTTAGAATCATCCATCCCAAACTTCTTTAACAATTCCTTAACATACTTAGATTCTGAAATGAATATCCCTTTTTCAATTTGATAAACTTGAATTCCAAGGAAGAAATTCAGTTCACCAATCATAGACATTCCAAACTCTTTTCGTATCTCTTCAACAAAAATCTTACACATACCTTCATTTCCACCAAAAATGATGTCATCAACATATACCACAACTATCAGTATCTTGTTTTTCTCAAATTTGAAGTAAAGATTGTTGTCTACAGACCCTTTGTTGAATCCTTTCTTAGCCAAGTATCTATCCAATCTAGCATACCAAGCTCTGGGAGCTTGCTTTAGGCCATATAATGCTTTCTTCAACTTACTAACCATGTCAGGTTTGTCTGACAGTGAAAAACCTTCTGGTTGCTCCATATACACTTCTTCTTCCCATTCTCCATTTAGAAATGCAGTTTTGACATCAATTTGATATACTTTTAAGTCTTTATGAGCTGAAAATGCCAAGAACATATGAATTGATTCCATTCTTGCTATAGGTGCAAAAGTTTCTTCAAAATATATTCCTTCAACTTGTGAATATCCTTTACATACAAGTCTTGCTTTATTCCTTACTACTTCACCATCTTCATTTAATTTATTTCTAAATACCCATTAGAACCAATCACATTCTTGTTTGCAGGTCTAGGGACTAGTTCCCATGTCTCATTATTCTCTATCTGATGTAGTTCCTCTTTAATTGCTCTAAACCAAATTTCATCATCACATGCTTCATTCACAGTGTTAGGTTTTATCTTAGAAAGTAAACACAAGTTTACCTCAACCACTTTGCTTCTTGTCTTCACTCCACTTTTTTCTCCAATTATCTATTCCTCCAGATGATTTTTTTGAACATACTTAGGAGTTTTAGGTGCAAGTTCTGGATTTTCTTCTTCTTGTTCACTTTTTTTATTTTTCTTATTTTTCTTCTTCTTGTATTTGCACACACATTTGTTCATCAGGTTCAACTTCAGTTATTTCCACTAGTCTATACATAGCTTCATCAACCTTCACATTAGTACTTTCAATGATTTTCCTCAATATCTTATTAAAACATCTGTAAGCCTTATTGTTATTTGAATGTCCAAGGAAAATTCCTTCATCACATATAGCATCAAATTTTCCAATATTTTCTTCATCTCTTCTAATGTAACATCTACTACCAGATACCTTAAAGTATTTTATAGTAGGATTCTTACCAGTCCATAAATCATAAGGAGTCTTAGTGTTGTTACCTTTAACTTGAAATCTGTTAAGAATGTAAACAACAATGTGAATAGCTTCTCTCCAATACATTTCAGGAACATTTTCTTCTTTCATCATAGTTTTGGAAGCCTCTTGCACAGTCTAGTTCTTCCTTTCTACAACTCCATTCTATTGTGGGGTTCTAGGAGAAGAATAATGTCTTTTTATACCATGTTCTTCACATAATGCATTGAACTCACAGGATGTAAAATCTCCACCTCTATCAGATCTCAAACATTTTATTCTCAGGTTTACCTCATTTTCTACTCTTTCCTTGAACACCTTGAATCTATCAAGAGCTTGATATTTTTATCTAAGAAATGTAACCCATGTCATCCTAGAGTAATCATTAATTAAAAGCATAAAGTACCTGTCACCATTCAGGCTTCTTGTTCTTGTAGGACCACAGAGGTCTATATGGATTAATTCTAGCATTCTGGTAGATGATTGATCCTTTATTTTAAAATTGTTCCTTGTCTATTTTCCCATTTGACAACTTTTGTAGATTGAGTTTGAAAGCTTTATGATTCTAGGAAGATGTCTCACCACTTCTCTAGAATTGATCATAACCAAATTATCAAAATTCACATATCTCATCCTCCGGTTCCAAAGCCAAATTTCACTAATTTGGGAAACAAAAAATTGACCATCACCACCTTTGAGTTGATAGATGTTTCCATGAGTTCTTCTTCCAGTTGCAACCATAGTTCCAGATCCTTTTCCGATCTCACAAGTGTTATCCTAAAATATAAGCTTAAAACCTTTGCTACACATTTTTCCAACACTTAAAAGATTATGCCTTAAACCCTTTACACAATAGACATCATCAGTGTTATGTTTCCCATCAAAGCTAATTGTTCCTTTACCAACAATCCTAGCACCAAAATCATCTCCAAACATGATTGTACCTCCATCATACTTCTCAAGTTTGGTGAACTTACTCTTATCTCATGTCATATGATTTGAGCATTCATTGTCAATTACCCAAAAGTCTTCATCCTTTTTGGCATGAAAATCAGTTACCAGAGTACCTTCTGATTCATTCTTCTTACACTCCGGACTAGGTTCTTTTGCACATTTCTTTTCCAAGGCTAGAAACAAACATTCATATTTGTCTTCCTCAAAGTATGATTCATCATTAGAAATTCCTGCATCTTCCTTAACATAATACATATTTTTGAGCTTCCTATCCTTCTTATCATTGTAATTATTGTTATTATCCTTATTCTTCTTTTGTGTAGCTCTATTAGGACATCTTGATGCATAATGACCAATATTTCCACAGCTGAAACACTTAAAAGGAAACTTACCTTTGTATTTACTAGTACCTTTCTTCAATCTCGTTCTGAAATTTGCTTCTGAATCTTTTGCATCATCATCATCATCATCTTCTACCTTCATGGATTTAAAGCTTGTTTCAGTATTCTCCTTATCTCTTGCAAATTTTCTCATTTCAAATGCAGTCAAGACACCAAATAGATGTTCCTTAGTTAATGTCTTTGGGTCATACCATTCTTCAATTACAGATACTTTGTCATTGTAATTGTTTGGTAAGATCATCAAGATCTTCTCAATTATATCTTCATCCTTCATGGTACCTCCTTGATTCTTGATTTTAGTTTCTATAGTTTCAACTCTTTGATAGTAGCTTGCAATGTCTTCTCCATATTGCATTCTCAGATTCTCAAATTTTTTCTTAGTAGTTAGTTTCCTTGACAACTTTACTCTCTCATTTCCTTCATAAATGTCTTTCAATTTTGTCCACATTTCATTTGTAGTAGCTAAAGAAATAACTTTTGATATTTCAGTTTTAGATAAAGCACTAAAGATATCAAATCTTGCTCTTTCATTTTCTTCAGAAGCTGCAACCTCATCAGTAGAGGAAGGTCCAACTGCTAGAATCGCATACTTTTTCTCCACAGCTTTCCAGGTGTTAAAACTAAGTGAAATCAAATAAATTCTCATCTTCTCTTTCCAGTCATTGTAATCAACTCCATCAAACATAGGAAGCTAAAACTTTTGTGCCATTTGATCTACCTCAAGCGGTTAAGCTTTTCATCAAGGAACCGAATCTTTGATACAAATTTTTGAAATGCACAAGACAACTAAGAGGAGGGGGTGTGAATCAGTTGTATCAAATTGTTTACTTCCTAAATTATTCAATTCCACTTTATCTTCAATCTGTTATTAAGTGTGAACATGAAAATGAAGATTAAAAAGACACAACACCAGAGACACCAAATTTACATGGAAAACCCAATGAGGGAAAAACGACAGTGAGGATTAGCTCATAGTATAGTAGTAATCCAATACTAGATACAAAAAGGCTCACTACCCATATACAAAGGCTCACTACCCAGATCAAGGGCTCACTGCCTTAGGACTCACTGTCCAGAAGGAGAGGCTCACTACCTACAAATAAATATAAAGAATTAGGTAATGATCCACCACTAGGAGTTCCACACACTTCACAACTTGATCAAAATATTATGAATACAATGAAGTACTATTGGCATAATTTTCTCTTCCACATTCTGCTTTTCACACTTGTTCGCACACTCTTCTCTTGCTCAAATCGAATGATGGATGGATATGAATTTTTCTACAACTTGACTTGTATTTATACCATCTTCAAAATCAGGAACATTCTCCAAGGTCGGTTATATAATTTTATTTTACAAGTTCAAACTAGGTTGGCTACTCAACATTCCCGTGGTGGATAAGAATGTGAGGGGACCAAATAAATATTTAATTTAGGACCCAAACAGCATCTTGGATTAAATACACACTTCTCAAATCGATGCAAATACATAATGTACCGTGTAAACACTAGGTTGGCCAAACCTAATTAAAACACCAATGATCTTTGAAGTACGCACATCTTTAGCGAGATAAACACACGTAGATTGCTCAACATGATTCACTGATCATTTCCCCATCTCTGAGAACAACTTAGATACATCCGCAACAACTTCAACAAACTTTATTTGTAGAGAACACTTCACCAGTTCAACCGGGACACCCAACAAAAACATAGACTATGGAGCAGGTCTTCTAGAGTGCCAAACCACAAGATATTTTTTCAAAGCACATAATCCATCAGAAAGAGTAATCTCCCAGATCCACAAGATCTGAGGCCAAATATCAAAGGACTACGGAGCCAAAACATTTATCCCAGTCAATAACCAAATAACTCTAACAAACCAATTCACACATCGATGAACACAACTTTTCCTCTCCATCAAACTAGGATTTGAAACTCAGAATATATAATCCATTTAAGCTTATGAACACACCTATAAATCTGCATAGGCATTGGGTCAACATAGGAAAAATGTGGACCACAATACCAGAGCACATTCAAAACACACTTGAATATAACTTTCATTATTTCTCAAAAGAACTTGGAAAAAACCAACTTACTCAACCTATATAGTGTTGGCATCAATGAAAACATTAATGACATCACCACCAAACACATCCATACTTGCAATAGTTGCTACCTATTTTTATAAGTGTTGTATTTTTTAGGGAGTTATAAACTTCCTTTGGCTGAATCCATAAAAATATTGTAAATCTTGTTTATCTTTATGAGTTTGGATTTGGACAATATCTCCAAGAACCTTTCTCATCATGATTTTTCCCTTGTAGGGTTTTCCACATAAATATGGTGTTGTGGTTATCTTCTTGTTCTTTGAATGATTTAACTGGTTAAGATAGTAATATGTTTTGATTGATAAATTTTAATTGGATTAAATTGAGGGATATACTGAATCACCCCCTTGTCAATATATCTATGTGTTCTAACAATTGGTATCAGAGATGAGTTCCTTGGTGCATCATAATAGTTGAAGGTAGATCTTAGTTTAGAAAAAATGGCTTTGAAGGAGTCCTCTTCTAAGGAACCATAGTTCGATGGAAACAACTATTCATTTTGGAGTGTGAGAATGGATTCCTATCTCTCATCACTAGGTTATGATGTTTGGAGAGATTCCAAGGATTATTATACTAAACCTAATCATCCTATCACTGATCCTAATACAAAAAAGGCTCATGAGAACAATTCTAAAGAAACGAATTATATCCTAAGTGGGTTACAAAATTATAAATTCGTTAAGGTAGTGCAATGCAAGATTGTCAAGGAGATATGGGATAACCTCAATAATCTCTATGAATGAAATGATAGTGTGAAACAAGCAAAGTTACAATCCTATAAAAAAATTCTTGAGAATCTAATGATGAAACAAGAGAACATAAATAGCTACCTTCTCCTAGTAGATGAAGTAGTCAATGGAGTCAAAGGTCTTGGAGAAGACATAATTGACTTTGTGGTGGTGAAGAAAGTTGTGAGAACTTTCCCTCACTGGTTTGACTCAAAAGTCTCTATAATTGAAGAAGCTAAAGACCTGACTAAACTTTCCATGGAAGAGTTATTTGGATCCATCACAACCTATGAGATGAGGAATGAAGTTCAAAGTACACACAAAAGAGAAGCTACATTCAAAGTTGTGAAGAAAAAAGAAGCATCTGGTTCACATAGTGATTCTAAGGAAGAAGAATCAAACTTTGTGAGAAAGATGAAGAAAGGATTAAGAAAGTACACATGTAAATTACCTTTCAAATATTTTAATCGAGGAAGAATTAGTTATTATGCTTCTAAATGTCCCTTTAGAGAAAACGAAAGTAGAAACAAGGGTTACAAGAGAAACAATTTCAAGAGGTACCTTCTCTCCAAAAAATAATATTTCTCCTTAGATGAAGGAAATCACTATAGATTAGATGATGATGGAGATGAATCTCTACTCATGGCCATTGTGATCTCTGGAAGTTCAAGCAAAAATATGGATGAAGAAGAAGGTGAATTTTATTTTGAAGGTGAACTTGTATTTTCTCTTGAAGATTTGGAATGTGCAAGGAAAGAGAACAATAGGAAAAAGGACTTGATTGAAGCCAAAATAAGTGAATGCAAAAATATTGAGGAAGTCCTTTTACTCAAAAATAAACTAGATAAAGTTATGCCTAGAAATCAGGAAGTTGATATCAGACCTAAAGAAATATCTCGTCATCCAAGAAGACTCCACAAATAGGTTCAATCATGCATTTTTTGGTTATTGTTTCATATAAAATCAGTATGGTGATAAGGCTATTGACTACAAACCTTTAATGAATAGAAGAAATTTTTTAAGTAGAAATTATCTTGCCTTTCTGGTGGATATCAATGTGACATGTCATATCTGCAACAATGTTGGACATATAGAAAATACTACAAAAGTGATTTAGAAAAATTAGAAATTAAAAAAATGATGGTATTGAGCATGTCAAGAAAGCAAGAAATGAGGTTGAAAACTCAATGGTTTTCCAAATAGTATTTCATGCTCAAGGACAAATAAATCTCTGGGTAATATATAGTGGTTGTTGAAGTAACATGACTAGTGAAAAATAAAAATTCATCAAGTTGGTTACATAGAATGGTGGATTAATAAAGTTTGGCGATAATTCATCAACAAAGATATATGGAAAGAGCACCATAAGTATTGATGGAAAATCCAAAACTAAATATGTTCTCTATGTTGTAGGTCTCAAGAATAACCTTCTCAGTGTAAGCCAGATATGCAGAAAATGATATAATCTTATATTTCATTATCAGGGGTGTGAAATAAAAAAGGAAACTCTAGAAAATTGGTGGCAAAAGGAGCTAGGAAAGAAAGAAACATGTACAACCTAAAGGGGGTTAATGGAAGAAGGATACTTTTGGGGAAAAAAATGAATATTTTTTTGTAGTACAAGAGGATGAGACATATCAAATTTGATAACCTGGTAAGGATTAGCTTCATGCAAGCAATGAGAGTCAAGCCAAAAATTTTCAAGCTTGCAAGTACCATGTGTAAGGAATACAAAATTAGGAAGAAGACAAGGATAAGGTTCAAGACCAAGGAGTATTCTTCCACAAGACCTTCGAAACTAATTCATACTAATTTATGCAAACCTACCAGGAAAAAGATTCTTCAAGGAGAAAGGTATTTAATGTTACTCATTGATGATTTCTCTAGGATGACATGGGTTACATTCTTAAAAGAAAAATTAGAAGCTTTCAATACATTTAAGATTTTCAAGTCAATTGTTGAGAATGAAATAAATGCTAGAATCAAGTGCTTAAGGTCCAATAGAGGTGGTGAGTTCACATCAAATGATTTTTAAGAATTTTGTGAAGAGAATGGGATAAAGAGGCACTATTTTGTTGCTAGAACTCCTCAGTGGAATGGAGTAGTGGAAAGAAAGAACAAAACTATTCAAGAGATGGAAAGAACAATGTTGAATGAAGTTAAGTTGCCTAATGTATATTAGAAAAAAGTATTCCATACTTCTATGTATATTATTAATAGAGGTAAACTAAGGGTGGATAACACCAAAAATCCTTATGAGCTTTGGTATGGGAGACCAAAAACTATCAAGTATTTCAAACTTTTTGGAAGTAGATTCTTGATCAAAAGAAACATGAAGAAGGTCTAGGAAAGATTGATTCAAGACCTGAAAAAGGAACCTTTCTTGGGTACTCTACTAGGAGAAAAGCCTATAAATGCTATAATACAATATTGAGGAATATTGTTGAGAGTTCAAATTTTAGTGTTGATGAAGACTCCGATCAAAACATTCATGAGAAAGCATATTTTTAGTCAGACGTACTTTCCTAATTAGAAGAAGAATAATAAGAAGTTGAAGAGAAGGAAGAAGCATCATAGAAGATCCCCAATACTCCTACCAACTAAGTTTAGAAAAATCATTCAAAAGATTAGGTCATTAGAGATAAGAATGAAGTAGTGCATACTAGAAGATTTGCAAAGATAAATAAATAGGTGAAATTTTCCTTATTGTCAAGAATAGAACCAAAAAGATGAAGGATGGATACAAGCAATGGAAGAAGAGCTAGACCATATTGAGAAAAACAAGACTCGGGAATTGGTTCCAGGGCCCATAGAAAATAATGTAATAGGAATAAAATGGGTATTTAGAACCAAATTGAATGAATATGGAGAGGTCGTGAGAAATAAATGAAAGGCTAGTGTGCAAAGGATATTAACAAGTGGAAGGAATTGAGTTTTAGGAAACATTTGCTCCAATGGAAAGAATAGATCTATTAGAATGTTTCTTGTATTTTTTGTTCACAAGAAGTTCAAATTATATTAAATGGATGTGAAATCCACATTCTTAAATGGTGATTTAGAAGAAGTTTACATAGAGCAGCCTAATGGATTTCAACTATCAAAATACCCAAAAATGGTATGCAGACTTAAGAAGGCATTGTATGGTCTCAAAAAATCCCCTAGAGCTTGGTATGCAAGGTTGGACAAGTACCTATTCTAGCAAGGATTCAAGAAAGGTATTGTAGATAATAATGTGTACATAAAAATAGAGGATGAAAATATACTAATTGTTGTTGTGTATGTTGATGATATAATGTTTGGTGGCAATGATGAAATGTGTAAGAGGTTTTCTGAAGAGATGCAGGAAGAATTTGAAATTTCTATGTTAGGTGAGCTATCATTATATCTTAGACCCCAAATTGCATAATCAAATAATGGTATCTTTATCTCTTAAGCAAAGTATGTCAATAAAATGCTAAAGAAGTTTGGTATGGAAGAGTATAAAATAGTGAGTACTCCAATGGTAGTAGGTTTCCATTTGAGTAAGGATGGTGTGTCACCTAAGGATGATCAGACTTTGTATAGGTCTATGATTGGGGGCCTATTGTACTTAACCGCATCAAGGCTTGATATTATGCAAGTTGTTTTATTGGTTCTAAGGTTTCAAGATGATCCAAAAGAAACTCATGTAAAATTTGTCAAGATGATTTTTAGATATTTGAAGAGCACTCCAGACTATGGATTGTGGTATCAAAAATGTAATGAATTTTCCTTGAATGCATATATTGATGTTGATTGATTTGGTAGTATTGATGATAGAATAAGTACTAGTGTTGGAGATTTATTTTTTGGAGACATATTGGTCTCTTGGTTTAGTAAGAAGTAGGACTCTATAATAACCCTGCTAGATAAAATGGAAAATTTCTATGTAATTTTTTTTTGAAATAATAATTAAATAAGAATCCATTATACCAATAAAAATATATATATATCATATTAAATGCATCTCCAATTATAATTTAATTCCAACATCTTGACCAAATATTTATAATTATGCATACATCGAGTAAGGCTTGCTCACCACCCAACCATATTGGCATCATGAAGCCTCATGGGCTCTAGCCAAACCCTCAAGAAATAAATAAAATACCAATAAACTTAATCATTTATATGGTAATCTAGGAACTGTATATTATTTCCACCGCAATAGGATTAAAAGCTAATGTGAAAGATTTAACGAGCCTTGCAACTGTTTGAAATAATTCCTATAGATAAACACTTGAAAGGTAAGCAAAATAAAAGATTACATAGTTGAATTCATGATTCAAAATCAAGATTATTGGGAATAAAATTTTATATGGTAGTAACTAAATTATTTCTTGACTACTGCACAAATTCTAAAATAAATACACAATTAACTTTGGCAGAGTGAATATTAAGGACCTTAATACTAGTGAACATGGTAGAAAAGCTTATACATTAAATAAAAATAGATAAAGTATAGATCAATTTTAGATTTTGAAAATAATCTTGCAGCCATAGCTCATGGAAACCTGTTGATTACCTATGATTCAAAAAAAATATTGAATATAAAACTTACAATCTCATAGATCAAGTATGCCCTACGGTACATGGTATAGACGTTATGAGTTTTCTGAGAGTATGTTTTAGATTCTAAAAGAGGTAAAAAAAAAATTATTATCCTTCAAAATCCACTAATTTATCAAGATCGATGTTAAAAAAAGAGTATCTATCATTTGTGCAAGTTTCTAACAAGTAACACAGAAGCTAAAGATTCATACCGAATGTATTTAGATAGAAGAGTCTTGCTAATCAAATAGGCAATGAAAAAAGCTTTAATATTTGTCTTCTATTTTCTCACTGAGTTGCAGATTTTATGTAGTTGTATTCCATCCTCTCTATGAGATCAGGTACCTCCTCTTGTTTCTTCTTTCCCCCTCTCTCTCTCCCCGCATCGTCTTTCTCCTTTCCACTTTTAAGATACTACCATCCAAAAATCCCCCTATGTCTAGCTCCTTTGCTTATCTTGAGGGAAAACTGATATGTAACTGCGAAGAACACAAAAACACATCCCTCATTTTTTTGCATCATTGTAACGTTTTCTTTCTTCCCTTTTCCTAAAAAATTTATAAAGAAACACCATCCACTATCATCTATTACAAAAGTGATGCAGACCCAAAAGGCACAATCTCTATCCAATTGACAACCTGCCTTCAAGAGGCATCTAACAAGATTATAATGATTATATAAAGAAATTCAATCAGTCCTCCAAGTCCAATCAATCATCAGAACCACAACTTCCCAATTTTATGCTTTCACTCTAGTAGTAGTGGAAACCCAATTTTCAGGCCTTAACAAAAAAACTTTCCCCAGGACTTAACCAAAACATGGGTGATTCAGGTACCCATTTTCAAGACACACAACATATCCAACAAGTGCACTGGACTCCTTCAAAATGCCTCTTCCAAAATGGATTGTCTCGCTATTTTGAAGCCCCAATTAGCCCTTTTTTTTCTCAAAGGAACCCCTCTACAAACTGACCACCAACCCAAGACAACCTAAAATAGTCTTAGGGAAGGCATCCAAACTCAGGATTTTCCAAGTTTTATATCCTCAAAGTATTTTTTTATTCCCCTACTCACAAACCCTCCTTGTAGCCTAGAAACCTAGGATTTTCAAGCACCCTTATTGTAAGTACACAATTCCAACCTTCCCAAGTTCAACCAATGGTTAAGACACCTTTAGTTACTGCTGAAAAATCTTTATAAACACTTCTTAGACCATTAGTTTCATTATTTTTCAGAATTACAACCTAGGTTCCTCATTTTCTTAAAGAAACACGACTGTTCAGCCTAGGACACCACACCATGTTGATTTTATTCATTCCATCAGTCCCCAAAGCATCTAAACATATAACTAATCTTGGTATAGAACAATCCACTGATCCATAGGGTTAGGACAGTAGGTGGATTGGCTAATGTGCCATGGTGATGCTCTTAAACCCTCAACACAGAAAACAAGGTAACCTCTGAGTTTGTTGATCCCACACACAAAAATGGTGATTCTAAGCCTCCAAAACAAATGTAAAAGGTGGAAAATACATATACAAACATTTATTCACAGCCTCAAGACATATGAACCCTATACGGGCCTGTGCCAAGAAATGTAAGTTCAGAAAATCAACAAAAAAATAGTGATCAACATTTTCCACATGAATTATTCTTCTTAGAAAACTGAATAGCAACCCCAAAATTGAGGCGTTACATCATAATATCATGGTATCAACTTCAAACTACCCCTTGAACTGATCAACTACCTTAACCACCCTTTTTCTTGACTCTAAATAATAATTTGACAATGTTTGGCCTTAATCATCCCTTTACAACTTGATTTTTGTAAATTCCTTTCAAGTGACTTCCCCAAGACCGAAGAATCCTTCAAAATACATATATCATGGTCATTGAGACCTTATTCATAAGTAAAAAAATGAAAACCAAACCTACACTATATCCTATCCACCTAGATCACATTGTCAACATGACATAAATGGACAACTTATTACATTGCACCTTATTTTAATATATTTTGCAATTTCCTCATTGCATATTGTTTAAAGACCTTCAAATCCACTTAATGAACCTTCAAGGTATAGGTTCCCTTGCAGCAAAAAGACACTCAATATCCCCCTTAAACAACAATATATATCCAATATAATAAATTTGTGATTCATTACTATAATCATTTGATACAGTGATCCACTATATTACAAATTTTTGACTATATTTAAATGATAATAATTCAATTTATGTTTTATTAGAAATGTTAAAATGATAAAAATGACTTAACATTTCTATATTAAGGTATTCCGATAATTATTTTATAATTGAAGGTTTAAATAGATTTAATCCACTATTTCTTCATAAATATTATTTCATAGTTGATCCATTATAACAATAATTTTATAGTTGATAAATTAAAATAAAACATTATTATTATCACCTCCATGATCTTCTAATTTATTCAAAAGGAAAAGATAAATAAAACGGTTAAATAGTATCTTTTAAGCCTCAAATGTTATTATAGGAAGAGGGTCATGACATACTTCCTACCTTAAAATTTGTATTGTCTCGATGCAAAATGTTTTACATAGCCTGCATATCATTATATATAAAATATGATTACAACATATGAATTAGTCCTTACCAATTTATACCTTTATATCCAAGGTTGCATCATTCATGTTCCTTCGGTTTGTTTATTCTAATGGTAAGTATTGCTCTATTCTCCCAAAATGATATTATCATCCTCATTCTTTGCTTTCTAAAACTCTTTTCCAAATGATGTATATATAGATATATTTGTTTCTAATAACATCACACTTCTTATCCTTAGGTTTAGAAAATTAGTAGGAATAATCTTGCACCCAAGTTATTTACTACCTATGGCTAAATAAAACATCTAATCAGCAAGGTACATCCCATTGGACCATCAAAATAGATATCTTTATTAAAGTCAATAACATTAGTAAGAATGTTATACCTCTTATTATCAGCTTATTTACCACTTATATGCCTTCCTTGCATCTCAATAGTTTTAAGTGAATCATTTGATCATGATCATCTTGAAATTATAGGCATCTCCAACTTGAATGAATAATTATTCCTTAAAGAGTATCCATCTCAGTAATAAAATATAAGATAAATCAAATGGTAATTATCTAGTTTGATGACTTAGCTTCTTGGAATAAACTAAAAATTTCAAATAGTTCTTATAAGGTTGAAAGGAAATTTCAATTTTCAAAGATACCCTTATCAAGTGAGAAAACCATTTCATAACAAGTGTCCAAATATTCATATAGAATTTACACAAGAATTACCAATCATAAAAGCATTCAATGACGCTTAGGAGATAGGTATGTATCTGATGTCATTCCTTTTATAAAGTCATATGTAATAACCAAAGTACTGAATTTTACTGCATGAAATATTTATTATATATTTGTTCAATTACATACTGAGGTACTTTTATCCATACGATATAGACATATATCCATTCAAGATAGGCATATGTCCATATGGGGCAGGAGTTCATCTATCCATCTGGGATAGGAATCTATTCAAATAGAATGGGCATCTATCCATATAGGATAGGAATATGCTTTGGCCAGAGACTTAGACTCATCGGGACCATCCAGGTCCTGATTCACTCACTAAAGACTACACTTCCCTATTGGATGTGCACCGAGCTCACCATCTTTAGGAGTATATCTAAAATTAATAACTAACTTGAGTCTTGCATCAAAATTTGGCCTAAAGACTTGGGGAGTCAAGCGAATCCATCTAGGATTCCTTCTTAGTATACAAAGAACATATTTTCTTTTAAAAGATACATCCCTTTTAATCCTTAAAGCTTGATTAGGTTTTCTTCCTGATCTATCTTCTTGGAAGCTTTGCAACATGAGCATGAAGTATGAATGATTATGTTGGTTTTTCATATGTTGTCATTCATGTCAACATGGTAATAACTACATGGTGATAACTGTATGGTAAGTTTTATTGGTTTACCAGATGTAGTTTTATGTCAGTAATACTCCTTTCTGACAAATCAGTATGTTGGTATTTGAGTTTGAAACTCATCACAAGATCTGATATGACTTTGATCTATTAACCATGTTTTATTGACTCATTTAGACAACTATATCTTGGATCTTGAGATGTCTTTTTCTATGAATAAATTTTTTTCTCTGACAGAGTTTAACTTTGTTTCCTACTATTGATCTATGTGTGAGGTATACTATGTGGGAGACTCTGTATTCTACTAAGGTCAACATTCTTATACGGTGGCTTTTTTGATAGTCTCTTTACTGGTAGTATGATGGGAAATGAAAGTGTTCTCAGATCCGAAAGGTGTTTTCTTTGAGGATTATTTTTTGGTTCAGAGAATTATGGTTTAGTCTTGGACGACTCAGTGAATGCAATATATTATGAAGGCTAATAGCCAACTTGGCATAATGCACTACATGGATAAACTATTCAAATCTTATATGGTGGTGACGAAGAAAGGTTTTGATTATTTTGTGTTCATCCAGTTAGGCTGACCTAAGTGATGAATACGATACACTTGTATATATACAAGATAGAAGAAAATGAAAGAAGTGAGTGTGTGAGAAAGATAGAAGAGAGATGTGTGAGTATGAGAGCGAGAATGAGAAGTGAATATGAATGAAGGAGAAGATCAAAGCATAAATTCTTTATCAGTCAGTACAATTTTGTTGAGAGATTGTTTTGTGAGGTAGTACTTCTTATTTTGAACTTCAATGGAAATAAACCCTACACATTGAAGGTGTATCCTATTAGTTCAATATTTTGGCAGTGAGCTACCATCATTGTATCTTGGTAGTGAGCCTTTTAAGGATAGTGAGTCTTGGCAGTGAGCCCCATAATATTTTGTATCCGAATATAGTATATTGTGAGTTAACCCTCACTATGGTTTTTCCATGTAAAAATCCTAGTGTTTATGTGTATGATTGCTTTGTCTTGTTTTTATGTTTTCTCTTGTTGATTCAGTCAAAATTGTGATAATGGTTAAGTGGATTTTATTATTGGTTTATGGAATAACAATCCATCCCCCCTCTCAGTATTCCAGATGTTCAACAATTGGTATCAGAGCTTGGTTCCTCAGAAGAAGCCTAACAGCTTGAGGAAGGTCTTGAAATTTGAACATGAGAAATTTTTTCCTCCGCAAATAGTCCCTGCCGAATTTTTCAAAAGAAATGGAAGCCTTAAAGGACAAGTTGATAAAATAAAATGATCATATTGAAAAGATACAAAGTACAAGTCTAGTTGCATCTGATCTGTTGACTGAAGGAGAAGAAATCATCACTGGTCTGCTAGAACAATTGGATGAGAATAGAAGAATTGAAGAATGTCAGAAAATTGAAATTAAAAAGATGGATGAATGCATAAAGCTTGAATTAGAAGAAGAAATCCCGAGATCTAATCTAGAAAGGTAAAATATTTTTGAAGAAAATTTTAAGATAAGCTCGATGATGCTTGATGAATTGATTACCTCTAAAAACCAAAAATGGATAAGAGTGGTTTAGGGTTTGAAAAAGGTTAGAGTTCTAAAGCAAAGAAATTCACTGGTGAGAAGACATGGCACAAAGATAGAAAAATCAAGGAGCGAAGAAGAAATTCCAAAAAAAACCTTGTCAAACAACATGACGCAAAAAGGTATTTATACTTCAATAGTGTTTTTCATTCCTACAAGAAATTTGGTCATGAGGCAAAGGATTGCAAAAATAATGTGAATGATTCTAAGGGAAAAAAGAATGGATATAAAGGTAGTCTGTTGGATAAAAGGGAAAATGGAAAGAAGAATGTTACTTGTAAGTGCAAAAAATCAAAACATTCTAATAGTAATAGTGGAAGAAAGAAGAAAACCTATCCAATGAAGAAGAATGATCAAACCTTTGATCCAAGAAAGGAAAGAAAACAAATGGAAAGGATTTGGAGAAAGGAATCATCAGTCTTATCTTTTTTGACCTCTAGAACAGATACTCCCATCAATCTCTAAATAAAAGCAACGACTAAGGGGGGGCTATCATCATAAAATCTAATAAGCCCCCTCATTGGTACTTGTGTCATATCATGACATAATTATATTTACCATGGTAACAAGATTAAGGTATTTTATCAATCACATGTGTGAAGAATGAGATCTGCTGAATTTGAAAGAATGAAGGTGTACATAGTTTTTGAGGAAATCTACCTGCAAGTTGAAACATTTATTGCAAAATCATTCATAATGAAAGGAATAACTTCAAATGAAATTAAAGGCCTATGTATCTTCAGAGAAGCATGCAAATGAAGTTTAGAAGGAATTAGAGTTTTAGAATTTGAAGAAGATAACTGATGAATTCAAAGTGAGCTATGCAAGTAGGATATCTATACATCTCTTGTTGACATTTTCAGAGGTATTCCTATTTGCACAATATTTTACTTTTATTAATGGATAATTCAAATATTGTGAATTGTGTGGATAAAGCTAGGTTGAAGAGATATATGAGGAATGTGTCAGAAGAATATGTTGGTGCATTATCTTGCATCCCTCTGAGATTATTTCCTATAGAAGATATATATGCATTTGTTTACAGTAAGATTGAAGAAATGTCATCAGTTCAGTTGAATGTTCTTTGGGAAAGCGAATTAAAAGAGAATCATGATTCCTACAGAGTATTAGTTGAGAAAAAGTTGAATGTTTGGAGGAAAGTTCCTTTGTTTGAATTTGTTAAGTATATTTGGATGGTATTGAGCAGAATTCATGATGAATGTTTTTGGATTGATGAGGCACATCTGGTCACTAGAGAAGCAATTAGAGATGTAACTAGTTTATGTTCCTCTAGACTGGTTCCTAAACTAAAGACTATGAATGAGAAATAAATAATTGAGGTTACAAGTGTGAGATCTAAAGGAAAAGAGATTGGTTTGAGATCGATTGTTGATTTGATAATAAGGTATGTTGCTATGGTAATTGGTCAAAAAAATTGTATCCCTAACAATGACTCTACAGTTTCTACTAATGCGGTGAATATTGTTGTTGATATGGTAATAAGAGGTATGATATATGGCTTATGTGAACTACTTCACATACATATTTTAAATAATTTAAAGGAGATCAAGAAGAGAAAAAATTACTTTTCAGTATGGAAATTTGGTTGTTTGTCCACTCTTTTACTTTTTGAAAGAGTTACTGGTAATAGGAAGGTTAGAATGGTTAAATTCAAAGCCTATTGCTTATCAAATTGGGAACTTCATGATAAATCTTGGTAGTTTGGATGCTCAAGAATCTACCCTTGCTACATTCTTTGTAAGATTTCAAATGAGGATGAACAAAAGATCTAGGATTCCAGTAAGTGTTGTGGAAAGGTACTCCAAAAGCATAATTTTTTTTTTGTCTATAGATATCTATCACATGGAAGCAGTTGAATTAAGGTTAGTTTGGATATCTGAATTGGATTATGAAGTGTTAGAGGCTGAAATTGAAATATATGCTAAAATTCTATTGGAAATCCCTAAGCATCTCAATGAAGAAAGTACCTCTGATAGCATGATCGAAACATAAAAGAAGAGGAAGAGTGTAGTGAAGCTAAAAGGTGCAGAAGAAAGTAAGCTTGAACATGAGCATGAAAGAATGAATATTCAGGTAGCTCTAGAAGATTTGAACAAGGTTATTCCTGGTGCTAATTTTGATTCATCTATTTTTGTTGTGGAGAATCTTTGTGGCATTATCAATTCTTTGAAATTCTACATCTCCAAACTTGAATTTTATTTTGGAATTAGGTCTAATGAAGAAAATTTGAATGATATCAAAAGAAAATGTGTGAATGCACACAATAGAGTAATCAAGGAGTTGGAGAGTGTACAAGGTTGTCAAAAAGAGGCACATGAACTACTTTATTTTTGTCTAGATTGGTCTAGCAATACATTGATTATGAGAAATGAGATAAAGATGAGTGAGTCTTGACTGAGCATTCAAGTAGATACATATAGATTAGTAGAAGATAAAGATAATTAGAGGTGTGTTGGATAAAAAAGGATAGACAACTAAGACGGGGGTGAATCAGTTATTATAGAATTTAAACTTATTCAACCTTCATCAACCTTTAATCTTAGATTTGATAATTAATAGTGAAAGCATAAATCAACAACACATCAAAAACACATAAAACCCAAGCTTTTATATGTGGAAACCATGTTAGGGGAAAAACCACGGTGGATGTTAGCCCACAAGATTATACCCTGTTATAAGTATAATGAAAAATGAATAAGGAATGTGCATGCATTTAGGCACACTGCCTAGAGCTCACTACTCAAAGGGAAGGCTCACTGCCTTACATAAAACAATCAGATTAAATCCATCTGATGAGGTTGAACTGAGAAATTAACTTCTACAAAATCTTGATGAGAGTTTTGGTTAGGCACAAAAACACGTCTTCACACTTCACTCAATCTTCTTCACACTCTCCTCTGAAATCAAATGATCTGATCTTTATTCACACATTTCACATACATTCACTGAGAATACACCATACACACACACTTAAAAATGAAGAAACAATCGCTCTGATATATCCGCTACATGAATTTACATCAACAACTCTGTCGGCCACAAGTAAAAGAATAAATTACAATTGTTGGCCCAGTTCATGAACAAATCTCAATGCACACCAACCTAAGTTAGTAACATCATAATGAAGACCTAAATCAACATCCTCGATCATGCCAAACAATAAAATATTAATCCATAAAGATCCGCAACACGCTACCACCATCATGTTAGACAAGAACATGAAAACCTCGAACAAAAAAAGAAAAATCTTCGATCACGAGCACATCGATCAATATGAATGTACCACAATGATAGAGCATGATCTAGAAAACATTACTGAACATCACAGTAGCATACACAACTACTCAATTTACCAAAATTTCATTCTCTTCTTCCAAAAACACCTTCTACATTAACAAAATAACTATAGGAACTCAACTCATTCCAATCTTGATGCGTACCACTGAAACTTCCAAAAAACATACTAGATAGGCTCATAAATAAACCCTTTAATGTGTGACCTTTGATTATCAACGTACACAACTTTCCACCATTCAGATCTTCTCAGATTCATAGACTTCCTGCAAAATATTTATTCTAATTTTCTCAATATCCTCGACATATATAGCCTCTAGAATCATCAATGATAATAGTGTTGACATCAATGACAACCACATATCATAAACACAACCACAACATCAAACAATCTCCCCCTTTGGCATTGATGTCAACACATGATGTGAAAAATACCATCAACACAACTAACTCTTCACACAATACTCTTCTCCCCGTTAGATTTTACAAGGTTTTTCACATTACACTTCTCCCCCTTTTAACATCAATGGAAAAGGTACACAAGCTTTGAAGAACATATCATCTGAATCATCTGACTACTCCCCTTGAGTAGCAGCCTCCACAAGATCAATCTGAAACAAGATCTCACTGTAAGTGCATGGATTGATTCAAAGACTTGCATCTTAGTTTAGATTAGGAGGGGAAATCACCCCTAACTTGCTTCTGAGATACTTAAAATTATCCTTAGGCAATGGTTTAGTGAATATATCTACAATTTGTTCCTTAGTGGGCACATATTCCAATCTGACTTCTTTATCACTCACTTTTTCTCTCAAAAAGTGATACTTGATAGATATATGTTTTATCTTTGAATGTAACACCAGATTCTTGGAAATGTTTATGGCACTTGAGTTATCACAAAATATAGCAATAAGCTCATTATACTCAATTTTGATATCTCTCAGTATCTGTTTCATCCATAATACTTGAGTGCAATTGTTTGCAGCAGCAATATATTCTGCCTTAGCAGTGGATAAGGAAATGGAATTATGCTTTTTACTTAGCCAAGACACCAACTTCTTCCCTAAGAAGAATGCACCACCGCTTGTAATTTTCCTGTCATCTAAATCTCCTAGCCAGTTTGCATCTGTAAAGGCATTCAGAGTAACATCATTATCCTTAGGATACCAAAGACCAAAATCAATTGTTCCTTTCAAGTATCTGAAAAATCCTCTTTATTGCAGTCACATGTGATTCATTTGGATTAGCCTAATACATAGCAACCATGCACACAAAATTCATAATGTCTAGTCTGGTTTGAGTCAAATATAGCAATCCACCAATCATTGACCTGTACCTTGTTTGATTAGCCTTAGGAGACTTACATTCTGTGTTAACTTGCATCTAGTTACCATGGGTGTACCAACTGGTTTTCAGTCTTCCATGCCAAAAAAATTCAGTAACTCTTTTACATATTTGGACTGAGATATGAAAATTCCATCATCTAACTAAGTTATTTGCAATCCTAAAAATAATTTCAGCTCTCCTATCATTGAAATTTCAAACTCACTTTTTATTTCATCAGCAAACTTCATGTATAAATCATCATACCTTCAAAAATAATTTCATCAACAAAAACTTCAATTATCAGTTCTTTATCCTAATCCATCTTGAAATACAGATTGATGTCAGTAGTACCTTTATTGAATCCAAGCTTCAACAAGTATTTATCCAATCTAGCATACCAGGCTCTAGGGGCTTGTTTGAGTCCATACAGTTCTTTCTTTAACCGATAAACCATATCTTTTTCATCAGTCAATTGAAATCCATCTAGTTTCTCAACATAAACTTCTTCTAATTCTCCATTCAGAAATGCTGACTTCAAATCCATTTGATATACTTTTTAATTTTTGAAAGTAGCATAAGCAAGAAATAACCTTACAACTTTAATTATAGCAACAAGGGCAAAGGTTTCTTCAAAATCAATACCTTCCATCTATGAGTATCCTTTGCATACCAGTCTTTATTTCTAACAAATTCACCTTGCTCATTCAACTTATTCAGAAAGACCCATTTGGTTCCAATCACATTTTTATCCTAAGGTCTGGGAACAAGATTCCATGTATCATTTTTCTCTATCTGCATCAATTCTTCCTTCATTTCTTCCATCCAATCTTCATCTTTACATGCTTCATTGACATTACTAGGCTTAATCTTGGAAATCAAGCAATATTCTTCTACAATTTGTCTTCTAGTATACACACCTTTGTTCTTGTCTCCTATAATCATATTCTCAAAGTGATTTAGCTTTACATACCTTGGAACTTTTGGATTCTCTCTAACTTTTGGTTCTTTTGTTCTTTCTTTTGCACTTCCACTAGCCTCTCCTTCATGATTCTCTTGATTCACCAGAACAATTTGAGCTTGATTCTATGTGTGTGCATTCTTTGCATTATCAGTACTATCTTTTTGGTCATCTAAATCATATCCACAGTATATGGATGATCTAACAGTGTCTTCATCAACTCTGACATTTTCACTTTCAACCATTTTCTTCAATCTTTTATTGTAGCACCGGTAGGCCTTTCTCTTAGTAGAGTAACCTAGAAAGATTCCTTCATCACTTCTAGCATCAAACTTGCCAATATCTTCATCTCTCTTAATATAACATCTACTTCCAAATATTTTGAAATACTTAACAGTAGGATTATAACCAAACCACAACTCAAAAGGAGTCTTACTAGATTTACCATTAACATTTACCCGGTTGATATTGTATATAGTAGTGCTTACAACTTATCTCCAATAGATATGAGGTAAATTACCTTCCAAAATCATAGTTCTAGCATCATCTAGAATTGTTTTGTTCTTCCTTTCAACAACTTCATTCTGTTGAGGGGTTTGGGGAGCAGATAACTATCTTTTGATTCCATTCTCTTCATAAAATGAATTGAACTCCCGGGAAGTGAATTCACCACCTCTGTCTGATCTTAAGAATTTAGCCTTCAATCCTCTCTCATTTTCAGCCAAATCTTTGAAACATTTGAACTTTTCTAGTGCTTCATGTTTTTCTCTCAAGAAAGCAACCCATATAATCCTAGAGTAATCATCAATAATCAACATAACTTACCTTTCTCCTTGTAGACTTGTGATTATGTGTGGATCACATAAATTAGTATGAACCAACTCAAACACTCCATTGAATGATGTTTTCTCCTAAAATAAATTATTGTCTGCTTTCCCATTTGACATTCCTTGCATATAGTGTTAGTAGGCTTCACTAGCTTAGGTAGATCTCTAACTGTTTAAGTGGAACTTACTTTGACAATGTTATCAAAATTCACATGACACTGCCTCCTATGCCATAACCAACTTACATCAACTTGAACAATTAAGAAACTTTCACTAGAAACACTCAAGTGAAAAATATTACCTCTTGTCTTTGTACCTGAAGCAATTATATTTCTAGAGCTTCCCAATATCCTACACTTACCGTCTTTGATATGAAGATTGTATCCATTTTCTACCATCTTTCCAACACTCAACAAGTTATACTTCAATCCTTCAACATAAAGAACATCATTAGTATTACATTTACCACCAATAGAAATAGTTTCTTTGCCACAAATCACACCAGCATTGTTATCTCCAAATCTTACAACACCGCTATCATACTTCTCCAAGATTAGAAACTTGTTTTTTTCACTAGTCATATGATGTGAGCTTCCATTGTCAATCACCCATTCATCCTTTTCATAAATTTTGGTTGCAAGATATTTCTCAATATTCTGATTTCTAGTAGATTCAGTGGACACTATACCATTTTCCTTGATAGAAATGAATACCCATCCATCTTCATTTCCATTTTATTTATCAGATTCATCATCAATAACACCTTCTTCAACATAATAACATTTCTTTTGAAATCTAGACTTGTTAGTTTTATACTTAGAAACTCTTTTAGGACACCTTGATGCAAAATGACCTATCTTACTGCAAGAGAAACATTTAATAGGCAACTTTCCTTTGTACTTACCATGTCCTCTGGATTCTCCTTTTACAATCAATGCTTCTAGCTCTTCTAGCTCTCTTTCTTCATCTTCCATCTATCTCATCTCATCTTCATACTTGAATGTCTTTCTAGAACTTTCTCCCAGATCATATCTTTGTTGGCTTTTTTATGGATACAGTAGCTTTAAATGCAGATTTTGTCTTAGGAGTAGACTCACCAAATTCACTCAACTCAAAGGAAACAAGTTTACCAATCAGCATGTCTCTTGTCACATTTGTTACTATCCTGAGCTCTTCAATAGAATAAGCTTTCATTTTGTAAGGGGTAGGCACTAATCTTAGCACTTTAGCCACAATCCCATCTTCTTCCATAACTCCACCAGCACAATTGATACCCATCACTAATTCATTTACCTTCTACATGAAAGCAGCAATGTTTTCATCTTCACTCACCTTCAAATTCTCCCACTTTCCTTTCAGAATTGTTAGCTTAGCAATCTTCACTTGTGCATCTCCTTCATACAATGTCTCCAATTTCTTCCAAATCTCATGTGATGTCTTCAGACCTATCACATTTTTCATCTTTGAATCTGTCAAATCACTTAGCAATGCTTCTATATCTTTGATATTATTTTCAACTTCTTTGATCTCATCAGGAGTAGTGGGACCATTTTGAGGAATATTATATATGTTCTTTGTAAAATTCTAGAAGGGTTCACCAATGCACTTCAAATGATACCCCATTCTCACCTTCCATAGAGAGTAATTTGTACCATCGAATCTGGGACTATCCTTCTTATATGATTCCATCTCAAATCAACTCAAGCTATTAAACTTCTTTAGAGGAACCAACTTTGATACCAATTGTTGGAAAAACAAGGATAGACAACTAAGAGGGGGTGAATCAGTTTTTACAGAATTTAAACTTATTCAACCTTAATCAACCATTAATCTTAGATCTGATAATTAACAGTGAAAGAATAAATCAACAATACATTAGAAACACATGAACACCAAGATTTTATATGTGCAAACCCTGTTAGGGGAAAAACCACGGTGGATATTAGTCCACAAGATTATACCCTATTAGAAGTATAATGAAAAATGAATAAGGAATGCACATGCATTCAGGCACACTACCTAGAGTTCACTTATCAAAGGGAAAGCTCACTACCTTACGTAAAACAATCAAATTAAATCCATCTAATGTGGTTGAACTGAGAAATTAGCTTCTATAAAAGCCTAATGATAGTTCCAATTAGGCACAAAAACACTTCTTCACACTTCGCTCAATCTTCTTCACACTCTGCTCTGAAATAAAATGATCTGGTCTTTATTCACACATTTCACAAACATTCAACGAGCATACACCACACACACACACTTCAAAATGAAGAAATAGTCACTCTTATATATCCGCTACATGAATTTACATCAACAACTCTGTCAAATACAATTAAAAGAATAAATTACAACTGTCGGCCCAATTCATGAAAAATATCAATGTGCACCAACCTAAGTCAGTCATATCATAATGAAGACCTAAATCAACATCCTTGAACATGCCAAACAATAAAATATTAATCTATAAATATCTGCAACATGCTACCACCATCATGTCAGCCAAGAACATGAAAACCTCAAACACATAGAAAAATATTTGATCATGAGCACACCGATCAATGCAGAAATACCACAATGATAGAGCACGATCTAGAAACATTACTGAAAACCATAGTAGCATACAAAACAACTCAATTTGCCAAAATTGCATTCTCTTCTTCCAGAAACACCTGCTATAGTAACAAAATAACTGTAGGAACTTAGAAACTCATAACTCATTCCAATCTTGATGCGTACCACTAAAACTTCCAGATAACATACTAGATAGGCTCAGAAGCAAACCCTTTAATGTGTGATCTCTGATTATCAATGTACACAACTTTCCACCATTCTGATCTTCTCAGCTTCACAGATTTCCTACAACATATTTATTCTAATTTTCTCAATATCCTCGACATATACAACCTTCAAAATCATCAATGCTAATAGTGTTGACATCAAAGACAACCACATATCAGCAACACAACCACAACATCCAACAAGGTGGTTCTACATTGTGCAGCTTTGGGACAAATTTTTCTCTCTGCAGGATCAAAGGATAGATGTTATCAAGAAGTTTGTGGCACTCAGAGACATGATTAAATTTAGACACACTTCTATTTCTTTTGATCTTGGCAATATCTATGAATTATCAAAGATCAATCTTAATCCCAATAATTTAATAGATGGTATAGAGCCTCTAACTAAACTTGAGCTATTCTACAAGACTCTAGTCAGTGCAAAAATTTCATGGGAAGAAGGTAAAGCATCATGGAAGGCTATCCTGGAGAGTCTTAGAGGCTCTTCTTCAGGTTAACTTAGTGTTCATATATTTTTGATGCATATGTACATTTATATCGGACCCCTTCCCTTATCATTGATGTCAAAGGGGGAGAGATAAAGAGTCAGAGGAAAAAAAATTTGAAGAACAATTTTGATAGGGGGAGTATTCAAAATATTCAGTATTGTATACTTGAAAATTTGTTGGCATGCATGTTTCCATCAATTCCAAAGGGGGAGATTGTTGGAAGCTTTGCAACATGAGCATGAAGTATGGATGATTGTGTTGGTTGTTCCTATGTTGTCATTGATTTCAACATTGTAATAAGTACATGGTGATAACTATATGAGAAGTTTGCTTGGTTTACCAAAAGTTTTTCTTTGTCGATAATACTCCTTTGTGATGGATCAGTATGTTGGTTATTGAGTCTAGAACTCATCACAAGATCTGATATGAATCTAATCTCTTAACCATATTTTATTGAATCATTCAAACAACTATATCTTGGATCTTGAGATGTCTTTCATTATTAACATAAAGTTATCTCTGACAGAGTTTAACTTTGTATCCTAATATTGATCTATGTGTGAGGTACACTGTGTGGGAGACTCCACATTCTACTAAGTTGAACATTCTTATACTGTGGATTTTTTGATAGTCTCTTTACTGGTAGTATGTGTTGGATGTTGTGGTTGTGTTGTTGATATGTGGTTGTCATTTATGTCAACACTATTAGCATTGGTGATTTTGAAGGTTGTATATGTCAAGGATATTGAGAAAATTGTAATAAATGTATTACATGCAGCCAGTGAAGCTGAGAAGGTAAGAGTGATAAAAATTTATGTACATTGATGATCAGAAAGCTTGCACTA
Organism: Sequoiadendron giganteum; assembly: GCA_007115665.2. NCBI lineage: Eukaryota > Viridiplantae > Streptophyta > Pinopsida > Cupressales > Cupressaceae > Sequoiadendron > Sequoiadendron giganteum. Next base: position 516,767,598 of record CM021104.1, on the reverse strand, counting down.
AAGTGTTTGTTGTTAAGCTTATCTAGTATTTTTTTTGAAAGTTTCAATGGTATGCATCAAGAATTGAGGAAGTTATGAAGTTTTGTGTCCCTACAATTATTCAGTTACTGTAGCAAGTGTTTCTAGAAGATGAGATTGTGATTCTGGTGAATTAGATTGTTGTGTATATTTCTGAGGTGTTCACTAATGTTTCTAAATTGTGCTCTATTAGATTTCTACATCTGCATTGATCGACGTCTTCATGATTGAATATTTTTTCTTGTGTGTTTAAGGTTTTCATGTTCTTGGCCGACATGATGGTGGTAACGTGTTACGAATCCTTATGGATTAATCTTGTATTGTTTGGCATGTTTGAGGATGTTGATTTAGGTCCTCACTATGTTTTCACTGACTTAGGTTGGTGCACATTAAGATTTTTTCATGCATTGAGGCCAACAGTTCTAATTTATTCTTTATTTGTGGTCGACAAAGTTGTTGATGTAAATTCATGTAGTGGATATATAAGAGTGTTTTTTTACTCATTTCAAATGATGCTCGGTGAACATATGCGAAGTATATTCAATATATGTGAAAATAAAGATCAGATCATTTGAGTGCAGAGCAGAGTGTGAAGGAGATTGAGCAAAGTGTGAAGAAGTGTTTTTGTACCTAACTGAAACTGTAATCAAGCTTTTGTAGAAGCTAATTTCTCTATTCAACCTCATCAGATGGATTTAATCTGATTGTCTTATGTAAGGCAGTGAGCCTTCCCTTTGATTAGTGAGCTTTAGGCAGTGTGCTTGAATGCATGTGCATTCCTTATTCATTTATTTCATTATACTTCTAATAGGGTATAATCTTGTGGACTAACATCCATCGTGGTTTTTCCCCTAACAGGGTTTCCACATATAAAAATCTTGGTGTTCACGTGTCTCTGATTTAATTTTGATTTATGATTTCACTATTAATTATCAAATCTGAGATTAAAAGTTGTTTAAGGCTGAATAATCTTAATTTATGTAACAACTGATTCACCCCCTCTCTCAGTTGTCTATCTTTGTTTTTCCAACAATTGGTATCAGAGCTAGTTCCTTTGAAGAAGTCTAACAACTTGAGGTGATCCGAGATGGTATCATACAAGAAGGATAGTAGTAGATTCAATGGTACAAACTACTCTCTATGGAAATTCATAATGGAGTATCATTTGAAGTGCATTGGTGAGCCCTTCTGGAAGATTACAAAGAATGAATATATAATTCCTTAGAATGGTCCCTCTCCTACTGATGAGATCAAAGAAGCAAAAACTAATACCAGGGCTATAGAAGCATTGCTAAGTGCTTTGACATATTTAGAGATGACAAATTTGATAGGTCTGAATATTGTACATGAGATCTGGATAAATTTGGAAACATTGTATGAAGGAGATGCACTAGTGAAAGTTGCTAAGCTGCAAAGTCTGAAAGGCAAGTGGGAGAACATGAAGATGAGTGAAGATGAAAATATATTCTCTTTCTCACAAAAGTTAAATGAATTAGTGATGGACATTAGATGTGTCGATGGAACCTTGGAAGAAGATGAGATTGTGGCTAAAATACTTAGATCTATGCCTACTTCTTACAAAACAAAAGCTCATTCTATTGAAGAGCTCGGGATAGTAAGAAATGTGACAAGAGACATACTGATTGGAAAGCTACTGTATCTAGAAAATTCAACAGAGATATAATCTGGGAGAGAGTTCTAGGAAAACATTGAAGTATGAAGAAGACATGAAACTGATTGAAGATGAAGAAAGAGAGCTAGAAGAACTGGAAGCAGTGATTGTGAAAAGAGAAGCCAGAGGACAAGGTAAGTACAAAGGAAATCTGCCTATTAAATGTTTCTCTTATAGTACGATAGGTCATTTTGCATCAAGATTTCATGAAAGAGTCTCTAATTATAAACCTGATAAGACTAGATTTAAAAATAAATGTTATTATGCTGAAGAAGGAGTTACTGATGATGAATTTGATAAAGAAACTGGAAATGAAGATGAATGAGTATTCATTTATATCAAGGAAAATGGTTTGGTGTCCACTGAATCACCTGGAAATCAAAATATTGAAAATGCTCTTGCAGCCAAAATTGATGAGAAGGATGAGTGGGTGATTGATAGTGGATGCTCACATCATATGACTGGTGATAAAAGAAAGTTTCTAAGCTTGGAAAAGTATGATGGTGGTGTTGTAAGATTTGGAGATAACAATGTTGGTGTGATTTGTGGCAGAGGTACTATTTCTCTTGGTGGAAAATGCAATACTAATGTTGTTCTTTATGTTGAAGGATTGAAGCATAATCTATTGAGTGATGGATAGATGGTTGACAAAGGTTACAATCTTCAGTTCAAAGATGGTAAGTGCAGGATATTGGGAAGCTCAAGAAATGTGATTTCTACAGGTACGAAGACATGAGGTTATATTTTTCACTTGAATGATGCTAGTGAAAGTTGTTTGATTGCTCAAGTTGATGCAAGTTGGTTATGGCATAGAAGGCCATGTCATGTGAATTTTGATAACATTGTCAAAATACGGTCCACACAAGCAGTCAAAGATCTACCTAAGTTAGTGAATCCTACTAAAACTATATGAAAGTAATGTGAGATGGGAAAATAGACAATAATTTCATTGTGGAGCAAACAACATCATTCCAATGGAGTACTAGATTTGGTACATACTAATCTATGTGGTCCATCGAGAATCAGAAGTCCACAAGGAGAAAGGTACTTTATGTTGCTTATTGATGATTATTCTAGAATGGTTTGGGTTTCTTTCTTAAGAGAAAAACATGAGGCATTTGATAAATTCAAGAACTTCAAAGCTTTGGCAGAAACAGAGACAAGTTTAAAGATCAAATGTCTAAGATCACACAGAGGTGGTGAATTCACTTCCTGGGAGTTTGATTCATTATGTGAAGAGCATGGAATAAAAAGATAGTTATTTGCTCCTCGGAAACCACAATAAAATGAAGTGGTTGAGAGAAAGAACATAACAATTTTAGATACTGCCAAAACCATGACGTTGGAAGGTAATGTTCCTCATTTCTATTGGAGAGAAGCTATAAGCACTACTATGTATACTATCAACCAAGTGAATGTCAATAGTAATTCTAGTAAGACTCCTTTTGAGCTATGGTTTGGTCATAAACCTACTATTAAGTATTTCACAATCTTTGGAAGCAAATATTATATTAAAAGAGATGAAGATATAGGAAAGTTTGAAGCTGGAAGTGATGAAGGAATATTTTTGGGATACTCTATTAAGAGAAAATCCTACCTATGTTACAATAAAATATTGAAGAAAATGGTTGAAAGTGCAAATGTCAGAGTTGATGATGATATAGAAAGATCATCCAGGTATAGTGAATATGACTCAGATGAACAAAAGGATAGTACTGATAATGGGAAGAATGCACAGATATAGAATCAAACTTAGAGTGTTATGCTGAATAAAGAGAATCATGGAGAAGAAGATAGTGGAAATGCAAAAGAAAGAATATAACCAAAAACCCCAAGGTATGTAAAGCGAAGTCATTCTGAAAGTCAGATCATAGGAGACAAGAATAAAGGTGTACAGACTAGAAGAAGAATTATAGAAGAATATTGTCTAATATCCAAGACTAAGCCTAGAAATGTTAATGAAGCATGCAAAGATGAATATTGGATGGAAGAAATGAAGGAAGAACTGATGCAAATAGAGAAAAATGATACTGTTGGCATTTTTTACTGCAACCCACATGTATTTCCAAAAAGATTCTATGAACTTGCCACGTTCAATAATAAAAGTCTAGGAAATGTATGGCTAACTTAATGAGAACAACAATAAGGCTAATTCTCCTACACTTTGGACTCTGTAAGATCTAGGAGGGTATTCCCTAAAATGTGCTCTTAACATACAACATTAAATGATTCATTTTCACATGGATAAACAACAAATAGATTCCCCATTTATGCTAAAAGGATGAAATACTTCAAGAAATTGGCTATTCCTTGAAAAGGCTCGAGTCTAGTTAACAAAGAATCACAAACATGAATAGAGTAGATTGATACAAAATGTTTGAATAAAAATATCCTGAAGCCATAACACAAAACATGCAAGAATAAAAACGTGATCAGAATTCCAGTGCCATATCCCAAAGCACGGAGTCAAAAGAGAAAACTGAACTACAGGGAAAATTTCATCTTAAGCATCTATGATCTATGTGAAATGCATTAAAATCTATACTTGAGTCTATTAATTCTTTATGAATCCTATTGTTAGATTGCATGAAATTACTAATTAACTGAAGCATTTAACTGATCCTTTGAACCAAAGCTATCGTTAAACGTAATTCATAGTAAAGAACAAATGAAGATCAATGAAAATCATCTTGGATCAATATTTCATTAATAATCCATGCAAAGTATCAAAACAAGAGAGAAAAAAAACTCAAAAAATTCACATGTTTAACACAAACATTCTTAAGAACCCCATTATTGACCAAGTTCTCTTATCTGACTCAAAACCTTCTAAAACCTAGACTTACACTCATACTCTTTGTATCACTAGACTCCTATTTATCATATCTCGGATATTTTAGTAGACCTCTCTCACGGCCTTGAATTCCCTTTTATAAAAAAAAGGTAGCCAACAAGCCTCGGATTAGAGAGTACATATGTCCATTTGTTATTGGACCTCTAATTCCTAATTCAGTTACAATTTCATCATGCGATTGAAAATCATAAGACAAGAATCATCATTAGTTGTTATGGAAGAAAAGAAACCACCCTCCAAAGAGCCACTTGTTCACGTCGAAAAAGGAATCTTTAACCATTGCAACACTTTATTCCACCTCAGCACCTTGTACCTGAATTTGAAAGGAGAATGCATATTTTCAAATATAACCTCTGAGGCCAAACCTGTAGTATACATGACCAAGTTGCATTTCCAACACATAGTATTCATATTTCAAATTCATCTGTAAACACCTTTTTCCATAATTCAAAATCATCCTCGAATGGACAATTAAAATCCATAACCTGATCAATCTTATCTTGATAGGGCGCATACTTCACCATCACTGACGTGGCCTTCTTATCAAAGTTCTCTAAGAAACTGATGACAAATGACAATTTCTCCAATGTATTCACCAACATACCAATGTCAGAATTTCTGCATATCTCATGGGTCTGAGCAATCATGATATTAGTCATCCGATCCTTCCAAATCTACAAAGGTTTTATCTCGTCTTGACTATGCAGAATATGTGGCAAAGGAGTTAAGTCATTTCCATCATATATAGATTTTAACCCTTTGATCTTTAACTCCATAGGGGAAACATACCCTTGAAACTTCTACTCCACAACTCCCTTGACAAATTGGTAAGTTGAAATAACCATAGGATAGTTATCCCCATGTTGTTTTACTCCCACTGCCATGAATTTTAATTTCTCAATTTTGGGGGTCCATCTATCCAGCAATGGGGTGACCCACTCTCTATCTCTTGGGAACATCCTAAGTGCTTGCAACATTAGAGCGTAATTTGTATGAACACTACTCAGTTTTACCTAGACCTTCCTACTTAAATGTTTCAGCACAGTGTCCACAATCACTGAATTTCTCCTTCCTGCAGACTCTTGGATTTGCTACAGCATCTCTTTATATTCCTCAACTTGCCAAATTAATTTCTCCCTAGAGAGTTCTCGTCCTAGGCTATTAGCCCTTTCAACTACAATAGGCACTTGTCCCATGTTAAATGGAACAATAGCTAGGGACTATCCTTGTGAAGAGGGTTGAGATTTCTCCACAAGTGGGTCGGAGATAGTGCAGCTAGAACTAGCCTACCCTTAAGACCTCAATGTTTCCATTTGTTGTTTTAATAAGGCCAATTCAGTTTCTAGCTCTACCACCTTATAACTAAGTGACCACTGAAATCAAATGCTTTTGCAACAATTGGTTTCTTGGATCCAGTGGATAGAGACCAGATTGCAAAAGCATCCCATTCTTCACTAAAAGCTGACCCTTTGAGTGCTAGAATAGCTTCTTCATTAGTTTCAATAATTGGCCTATTAGCCCTTCTTATTGTATGGAACACCACAACATTGGAAATATCCCATTCAAGAAGTAACAATACTCCAATCTTCTATACTAATGATCTGCCCTGCTCTGGTGTTATTTCTTTGAATTTTTCCTTCATCTGTTCTTTGACCTTAGATTGAATTACCTTCTCTAGAAGCTCAGGGTGCAAACTTCTTTCTTGTGCCACTTTCTCAACATATAATGAGACATATTCTCTCCACACAAAATCTTTAAAATCACTGTTCTGGATAAAAGAGTCATCCATCATGAACTCTTTGTAGGCCTCCATTCTTAGATCATCATTATTTTTTATTCTCCTTATTTAATCTTTTCCCAACCTTAGAGCAACTACCCCAGAACTTGATGGAGTGTCCAGTGGGAAAGATGGCATTCCTTGATGCATTTCATCAAGAGTAACAATGATCTCTTCATCCTCGCCATCATCACAATCAACCAACTTTTTTCTTTCAATTTTCTATCTCTTTGGTGATGAGGGACATGTCTGGTCAATAATCCTTGGAGGGGAATCTAGATCAACAATATTTGGCAATGAATACCCCAAAGAAGATGGTGCAACACTTTTAGCAACTTCACCAACCCTACTTCCCCTTTTCCTAGAGAAAAACTTTATCTTCTTTGGAGGTTGATAAGTAGGTCTCTCCTCCAACCTTACTTCAGGGTACTCCTCGATATTTTGTGACTTTCCCCTCTCTTCCACAACCTGTTCATCCTTCAAAATCCCCACCAAACTCTCAAAATTGTCAATTGCATACGTAGCCCTATTGAACTCACCATTAATACCGGGTATAGGATTGAAAGTAGTTATCTTTTCTTGCTTTCTCTTCACCATCTTGGTGAAGATGAGGTATTGCTCCTTTTTCTCATCTTGTTCATCTAAATCAAAAATATTTTTGATAATATCTTCAGGAAAGTAGAAATTATAGACAAAAGTTCTAGTCTGATGCTTAGCCTTCATTTGAGAGATAAAACCCTCAAGATCATGATTCCTAGGGCGTACAGTCTTTAATCCATAAGGTCTAAGCAATGTGTACAAATCCTTACATCCTCCCTTTGCCATAACAAAATTAGAAAACACTGTATACTCAAGGAAGAAAGACCCTTTCTTGTGTTCTACTGGAAGATGTACTTCTTGAGCACACCCTAACTATCTCATGATTTCCATAAATCCAATTCTCAAAGGCACACCCCTCAGAAAAACATAAGGGTTGACATTTGTGCCATATACTCTAAAAATTATTGTATTATGGTAAGGGATAACATCTCCCTAATTGTGTATCAAATTTAATTTAGGCCTTCTCTCCATTGGCCTCAAGAAATCATGAATCTCTTTGGGAATCCTAGGAGGATCAAGAACTAGAGCCTTCTTCAATTTGGATCTTAAGACATTTTGGAATCTTACATAATCAAACTTGTGATCATGCATATCAAGGATCGTAGTCCAATATTGGACAGACATTTCAATACTACCTTCCTTCTTCTTCAATTCCATATCTTTTTCAAACACTGTCTAGCCCCTATATAGAAACATGTGAATCAATAGGGAATACCATTTGAAACCAACCCACTTCTTTTCTTCCTTTAGATCGACTAGACACCCATGCATCTTCTTTTCCAAATAAGTTGCAAAATCATATACCATATTAAAACCTAGATGTTGAATGTTTATAGCCATGTACATGACATTGGTAGGTAGAGTATTCTTCAAAATAATTCCCAAAACTTGGCATAAGGAACAAACTATCTTCTTGAAATAGTTAGAGAAATAGTTTACAGGAAAAGGCTCTAGCTCATTCTTGCCAATTACCATCTATTTCTTATTCTTCCCTTCTCCTAGGTTGCCAAATGAGGTACCAAAAGAGATGTTCTAAATAAACCCTTGGTATTTCAGTATTCTTCTCTGAAGGCCTCAAGATTTTTGGCAACCATGTCCTGACTCCATTCATGTAGACCAAATATTTCTGCAATTTCCTCCCTGGTTATCTTTACCATTTCTATGCCAGAGTGCATTCTAACAAATCTGGTTATAGGATCATACCTTGCAAAAACATCTTTCAATAAATCTACATCCAAGTAAACATTAGGAACCACCAGCCTGCCCAAATCCAACCTCCACGGGCTAGACAAAAGAACACATAAATTCCTATTCCCAAACCAATTTGAGAACAACTGCCATCCAGTATATGGTAATTCAGCATCTTGAGCCGCACATTGCTTGTCAGATAATCCTTCCACAATCAAGGGCCCATAGAACAAAGCCTTTCCCTCAGGCCTTTTCCTAGTAGAGCACTTTAATAAATCTATAATATCTTGGGAAAAAGGTCTGGTAGTGGCCTCAGAGCTAGAGCTTCGGGCCTTGGGTGTCATTTATACAAGATAGAGAATAACTTGAGCTAGGGTTTTTAAATGTCGAACAATTATAACTCACACCCTATAGCTGTAAACAGAAAATGCTTCATAATTCTAGAAGCCACAACAATTATCAAGACAAGCTTTAAGATACTTCAAAGAAAATCTACTCGAACAATCCTTCAAGATTAGAACAAAAAGCAATCGATAATGATTCTTCAAGCAACCATAAAACCTTTTGAAAACACAAGAAATGGTATATGTGTTACTTATGGTTTCACTTGCAGAACGTTAATGACAATGAGGTTGGAAAATCACAAAGATGACTTACTTTGCTCGGCACCAGGAAATTCTTCCTCGGCATGGAGATACACATGAAAAATAGTAATTCACTGATCTTTTAGCATTTAATTATGAGAGCAGAGTCAAAATCGACCATTACTATTCATGTGTGTGAGATAAAATGGCTATAGTACAACACCAACCTATTTCAAATGCGAATTGTTGATCAAAAACAATGAGGCCAGAAGAATGGCTCAAATTGGGTCAAAATGGTTTGAAAATGCCACATTCATTCACCAGTCTTTAGGTGAATCAGGAAATCACCTACTGGGCACCACATCAGCATGGAATGGGCCCCACTCTAGTCATCCTTCGTACAACATTAGCATCCATGCATCAACAATTCGCACACCTTGCAACATTATTAAAACTAAAGTTTTAATTACGTGAGGTCAGCACAGAACAACCATGATGTGTCGATAAAGAAACAGTTGTCAGCACCAGCATCCATTATCGGTCAATGAACAAAAACTGGTCCCCACAATCATATGCGATAGGTGGCAGCATCTCGCATGCCTCACACCACTTTTATAATGTCAGCAGGAAACCTCGCGAGGTCTGCAAGGAACGGTCCAGATGAGGATCACTCCATCCGACAGCTACGCAATCTGCACATGCAAAAAAGTTATTTATAAAAGGGGGACTAACTAGGTGGATGGGGAAATGACCCTCGAGGTCGAAAATATTTTTTAGAGGTTAATCTAAAATATTTTACCAACTCAACACTATGGAAAAATACAATACGGTTAGGATGCAAAAGACCAAGAGGACAGGTAAAGAGGGGCTGGTAAAGCCACGACCAAAAGGGATTAAAACCACACTTAAATGACCATCCACTGTTAATAATAAGTCAACATTCGAAAAGAACATATATGACCCAGACTCATTTGTAAAACCCAAAACCCGGCTAATTAGAGCCAAGGATAAAATAAGATAAACTCAAAAGGAGAAGAATTTAAAAGCTCCACCAGTGGCTCTGACTGGGGATGTATGCCCCCTATGAGCATAGCAAGATTCCAGAATCTATGGTTACATAGACTAGATACAGAGAGAACCAAAACTAGGGATTTGTCTGGACAAGACAAGCAGAGAAAAAACAAAAAAAAAAAGCAAGCACACTTGTATACACTACTTACAGGACTGTACAATGTACATGGAAAAAGAGCTACTTCAAGAGAAATAGTATTTCAAGAACTTTACCTATGAGTGACTATAAAAAATATGAATCTTCTCCATGTGTATCCATAATTATATATGGGCCTAGCCAGAGGGGATCAAACTTTCCATGCTTGCCCTTATCTTCTGATCTTGCATTCTAAAGCAACACCATTGCTCCGATATCAAATTTTCTCTCAACTGCCTTTTTGTCATAGAGGTGCTTTACCTGAAGCTGCAGTGTTTCATTTCTCTTATGAGCCTCTCTTCTAGTTTCATCCAGTTGATTCCATTCATCCATTCTGTGTTGCATCTCATCACATACATCATCATCATATTCCTAGACAAATGCGTACATCTTCAATAGGTTGTTTTGTGGGATACATGCCTCCATCCCATAGACTAGGTTAAGAAGCGAATGACCAATTTCCTTCTTGATAGTTGTCATGTCAGCCCACAGTGCTAGTTTTAATTTTGAATCCCAAGCCCTTTTGTTCTTCTCAATCATGTGTTTGATGATTTTAATCAGGCTCTTATTACTAGACTCTATCTGTCCATTTCCCTGGGGATGATAAGTGGAAGAATATGAAAAATTTATACCATATTGATTACAAAAATTAAAAAATTCCTCTGACCTGAAACACATTGCATTGTCTGAAATAATTATTTCAGGTACCCCTAATCAGCTTAAGGTATTCTCAGTCAAAAAATCAATAGCAAATTTACTTGTGGCCCTTTTGGCTAGGATTGCTTCAATCCATTTCATAAAGTAATTAGTTGCCACCAATATCCATGAATTTCTTCCACTAGATTTTTTAGATATCTCCCCTATGAAGTCAATACCCCATTGCTAGAAAGGAGATGAAACAAACATTGGTCTCAACGACAGATTACCAGAAAATTTCAACTTACCGGCAAACTTCTGACATGCATCACATCATTTCACATACTTTTGAGAATCCTTAAATACAATAGGCCACCAGTATCCTGCTCTTAAAATTTTATGAGTCGTTGTCTTAACCATGTAATGGCCTCCATAGGCTCCTTTATGCATTTCTATTAGTAGATCCTTAGCTTGGTCTCCATCCACACATCTGAGTATAATACCTTCAGGGTTCCTCCACCATTAATAATGACATATCTAATTGCTCATAGTTTAAGGGTTCTTTTCTCAGTAAGGGGCATACCTTAAGAACATTGCATCGTTTGCAGATACTCAACAATCCTCCTATACCAACCACAAGTTTGCATATCACAGATAGGTGTAATGTTATTTTTCTCTATCTAGTTTATTTGATTTGCCTCCAGATTTGCTTCAGCCATTAATTTGGCTAAACCTTGACCCCTTACAAGCTTGGTGATTTTTATGTTAATATTCAACTCTTGGATTCTATTTATCCATCTACATCTCCTTCCTGTAGTCTCTTGCTTGGTGAAAATATCTTTAACTATAGCCATTGGCACATATGCAACAACAATTTCTCCCCTCAGGTAGGGCTTGAAATTCTTAACTGCCTTTACTAGGGCATATGCCTTCTTTTTTGATATATCATATTTTAATTCTGTAGCTTGCAATTGTTGTGCATGTTTTGCACACATGCCCCGTTTTAAATAGGGACCCTCTCTTTGCCTTGTCGGGTCATTTTGTTGCTGCCTTGTTTTGTGTGCCCCTCATTTTAGTGTCCTATTTGGTAAACGTGCCCTTCAAAGTCTCATTTTTGGCTGACCATATTTTTCCCCTAAAATAAAAAATTGCTAAGTCTTGGGTTTTTTGGGCTTCGCCTCCCTTCTTGCTCGATTCACTTTTTCCTTCATTTTTGACTTTGGGGACAAGTTTCCCATGGATTTGGGATGTTTTTGTGGTGCCTAAGTGAACTGCCAAAGTTTCCTCAAGTTTGGGAAGTTACATTTTTTCTCATTTTCGGAACTTTGTCCCTCCACCGCCATCCAAGAACTTCGTTCATCCCTTGCCATTCCAGAACCTGGCCCCTCTGTGGCTGTTTTTAGAATTTTGTCTCCTTTTTTCCATTTCTTCCATCCATCTGCCTCTGACATTCCGGCTTCCAGAGCCTGGCCCCTTCGTGGCCATTTCTGGAACTCCATCCCTCCGCCGTCATCTGGGAACTTCGTCTGTTCCTGGCCGTCCCAGAACCTGGCCCCTCCATGGCCATTTCTGGAACTCCGTCCCTTTGCCATCATCCAGGAACTTCGCCTGTTCCTGGCTGTTCTAGAACTTGGCCCCTCCATGGCTGTTTCTGGAATGTCATCTCCCTTTTTCCATTTTGGACATCCGTCCACCTCTGGCATTCTAGCTTCCAAAGCTTGGCCCCTACATGGCCAATTTTGGAACTCCGTCCCTCTGCTGTCGTCTGGGAACTTCATTTGTCCCTGCCCATTCTAGAACCTGACACCTTTGTGGCCATTTCTAGGATTCCATCTCCCTTTTTCTGTTTCATCCGTTCATCTGCCTCCGACATTCTGGCTTCTGGAGCCCAGCCCCTTCGTGGCCGTTTCCAGAACTTTGTCCCTCCGCCGCTGTCTGGGAACTTCATTTGTCCCTGGCCATTCCAGAACCCGGCACCTCTATGGCCATTTCTGAAATGTCATCTCCCTTTTTCTGTTTCTTCCATCTGTCTGCCTCTAGCATTCAGCTTTCGGAGCCCGGCCCCTCCGTGGTCATTTCTAGAACTTCGTCCCTCCGCCGCCGTCCAGGAACTTCGTCCACCCCTAGCTGTTCCAAAACCCGACACCTTCATGGCCTCCTAATCCAAAATGGACTTTGACCCACATGCTCAAATTCGATCCTCTCCTGCATGGACCTTTCAAATTCCAAATTTGAAGCTGGGAGAAACCCTTCAGGGCCCAAACTGAACATCGCCCTTTCAAAACTGCATTTCGGCCTCTCATTTCTGGAATGTCAAAATGCTCTCCCAATTTGGAAACAAACTTTTTCCCACATGCTAAAATTGGATCCTTTCTTGCATGGACCTTTCAAATTCCAAATTTGCAACTGGGAGATACCATTTGGGTTGCCCTACCCTGTTCGCCCTTTTGAAAACAACATTTCGGCCTCTCGGTCCCAGAACGTTCAAACGCCCTCTAGTAAACTGTTAATGGAAATTCACACTAAATATTATCATCTTTTGATGATGCATGGATGCATATAACAAGGATTCTACAATATTTGATTAACATTTCCCTTGATTTGTGTATGAAATCACTTACGATACTTCATGCATGCAAGTTTCAAGAAGCTTACCGTGGGTTTGTCGAGAGACCCATTGATAAAGCTAACCAAGGAAAAGCATGTGGCTCCTATCACCATTAATTTTATGCCCACCTCTCCTCATGGTGCACATCAATAGACTTAGCATCAGAAAAAGGCTTGTGCCAAGGAAGTCAATGACAAAATGCAAGGGGAGTTGTCCTACCTTTTCACCAGATGATGACCTTTGGGGGTTGTCTGCCCAAATCAGGGGCAACCAATCTATTGATACCAATTTTCGACAAACCCATTTGATCCAATGAAGAATGTTGCAAGTCCATTGGAGAGAAGGTGGCTTTTGGGCAATTTCAGCTACAGTAAAAGGGAAATTAGCTAGAAGACAAAATTGCTACAACACCTAGGCACTAAAAGACATAATAGGGAAAAGACAACAGATGTATTTTAAATTGCTGAATATTGTGGGGTAGGTGAAGCCCTAATGTAATTGAATCTGAGTTACATAATGTAACTCAATCATAGCCATTCATTTGGGCTTTGGAAAACTATAAATAAGGTTTCCCCCCTCATTTGTAGAGGGTTGGAGAGTTGTAAAAACATTCTGCAGCAATAGAAAGTATCATTGCATGATCTATGGGTGTTACTTTTTGAGTTTTCTCATTATGTGTGCATGGTTCTACCTTCCAAGTTAGTTTTAATTATAAGTTTTTTGAATGGAAGTGATGATGTTGTTTGATGTTACAGTATTTGATGAGCTTCCAGCCCATACTTTTGGCACTTGTTGATGACAATTTGCTGTGCAAAGTTAGCCTAGGCTTCTTTATTTGATTGTTACAACTTAGTTCACTTGCATGTTCATGATGTGTGTATGGAAACTGAAAATCTGCAGTCCTTAGAAGATTGCACTGGGTTTGTGTAACTGTAGGATCCTCTTAACCAAGCAAAGCCCAGTTTAGGGAGTTTGTCTACTGTAGCAGCCTCCATGATCATTTTTCATTCATAGTTTCTGATCTAAGAACCTTCTCTCTTCCTTGTCCTTTTTCCTTTTTTTTAATAAGTAACAAGCAAGGTTCATTACACATTATAAAGCTAAATCTAGTGTTGAAATGGATTTCTAGACTACTATTTGATCCTACAACAAATGCTCAGCAAATCTCCCATCTTAGAACCCCATTTGCAGATCCAACTTCCCCACTTTGTAACTCATCTGTAAGTCCACCTTGTGATTCCAACAAATCACATAAATCAACTAAAATATTCTAGGCATCGTCATGACGTGACATATGAGAGACCTTGGGATAGTGTTTTGCAATGTGATTGTGGAAGATTGTCTTTCAAGAGAGGTGATGCACCTATTCATCGCCTATGTTGAGAAGTGTATAAAAAACACATCAACAAAACTGAATCTTGGATGTTGAAAAGAGCACTTTCAACAAGAAATCTGAGATAAGGAGATCTCTTTTAATGTTGGAACTTGAAATCAAAAATTTTTGAAGGCAAACAACAACTGAGCTGAAATGGAGCAGCATGTCAAAATCAACATTGCTCATCTACATGCAGATTTAAATAGGAGATTGAAGAGACCATTGCAGAAATTTGCATTGGTAGATAAGTGTAGGATCCATGGCACTTGTAGGCATAATGAATTGGAGTGTCTAACCTTCTTGAGTAGAATTGAAAGAGTCTTGTAGGGAAAAATTCCCTTTTGGGAAATCTATCAGCCTTTAGCCCTTGCAGACCCAGAGGAAGAATTGACAACCATGGCAGCTAAGGCATTTGAAGAGCTGATCCAAGAGTGTTTGGGCAAAAAAGATGGACCAAGATTGGAGGAAGCACTAATGTCAAGTCGGTGCAGATTTCACAATGTACCTCACTCTGAATTGACTTGCTCGTCATGCATGAACATTATCACTCAAACCCGGTGTTGTTTGAATGAGTTGGAGCAGCCAAATTTCGATAAGGATGAGTCATTCCATGAGGAAAAGGAGCTGTCAACATTTGGAGGACAGCGAAGTAAAGATGAACTAGGGATGCCATGCAAGCTAGTGCTGGGGCAACAGACATAGAAGATGAAAACCAAGAAGAAGGAGAAAAGTTCCTTGGGGCAGCAGGCGGTCTCGATAAAAATTCAACTGGGAGGGAGTGAGAAATCCTTTCCTTTATTAGCAAAGAGTGGTCCTCCACTCTAGAAGATGAATGATTGGTAGTTGAAGATTAATTAACAAATTTTACAACAATGCATGCTGGAGCAGCCAATGAGGATGCTGAAAATCAACAAGAGGAAGAAGTTGATAGCCTTGGGACAACAAAAAATGATGATGAAGGAATAACTGAAATTAGACTAGAAGAATTCTCCTCCGTTAATGATAGTGACCAAGCATATGAAAATTTAGATTTGGAGGAGTGGGAACAATTACAGGTCACAGTTATTCATTACTAGATTTTCATTCCAACTGATGATGAGGACCCAGTAGCAGAAATATATGACCAGCTCGTCTCTAGATTAGCAAAGGATTGGTTAGAGCTAAAATACCAAGTGTATTTGGAGGTGCTACTACTACCAAATTGGTGCAGGCTTCATAATTCATCGCACTCATAGTTCACATGCGGAGTGTGCCAAGAAGTCATGAAGCAAGTCAAAGAAAAATCAACACAACCGAGTACACCACTTCTTGCAGTTGCTTCAAGGATGGAATGTGAGGACCAAGAACCCAAGCCAAGTGACAACTCAACTGAAGGCAGTCCTCAAGAGGATGTTGGGATAGAAATAGAAGAAGGACAACAATACAATCTCGAGCTTTCAAGCGATGAAGTAGATCAAACAAGAATGTTGTCCACTAGTCATCAATAATTTATCCCTCTTCAAGAGCATTTGAGCACCATGGATGATAGGCTTTATGACAAGTCCTTGGAGGGAGATTGTGTGGTGGATCTTGGTCCCCTTGATGAGGTGCCATCAATTGATGACTTATTTCCATTGGGAGCTATACTGCAGAGGTATGCTCATGTCGAGGAAGAGCACGTCCCAAAAGATGGTAGCAATGAAGACATACTCCTTGAATCTTTGAACGGTGATGCACTAGAGTTTCCGGATTGGGAGAGGGGTGCCTTCTTCCTTTATAGTGATAGTGAGCAAGGGGAAATGAGTGAACATCATGATGAGATGCATGAACAACAAAGAGAAGAAGACAAAGGCTGGGGTGCTGAGATAGCTACCAACATAAATGAAGCACCCAGTCGACTACAAGATGCAACTTGGAGTCCTTCCCCCATGATCATTGTTGATCCTCCTTCATATGCAGATGGTTGCAATAGGATAGAATCATGCATGTCATTATCCCCCGATATTGAACACCATATAAATAAGGACAACACTTGGGAAAGGAGATGGAACAGTGTGCTACCTTTTTGAGACATCAATGAAGTGGATGCTAGGTTTGCAGAAGATCAATGAGATGAAGTCTATCTTCTTGAAGAACAACTGATAGGGATTGTTGATCCCATGCAAATGTGGAAGAGGTGTTTTCTGCTCCATTCTCTCAACCTTTTGCAAGCCTAAGGCCCAAAGTGTTGCACCATCCAGTGCCTCCATCTAAAGTTTCCATGCAAAGATCGACGATGTAGTGCTTGCTCTTGTCTGTCGAATGCTGCCACCTCCATGTGATGAAATCTAGGTTCTATCCATCCTTGCTCATGTTAATTTTCATAGCTGCACTTATCATTTTGATTATGGGAATGAGGAAAAATGAACATGTTTATAGATTAATCACGGGCTTGGTGAGCCTCCTCAATTGTTGATTTTCCTTGACTGGGTGACTGAATTTGAATGTTGCAGTATTGAATTTACTTTCTCTGAACATAAGGATAAATCTACATGGTTGAGAACTATAATGATTTCCCATTTGCTTCACATGCATTGCGAAATCCAATGACCATGAGTGTCGGATGGCCTTGCTTGAACGTAGTGCTTTGTAAATATCTCTTTGTACATAGCTCATTTTTTAGTAGTGTAGGTTTCGTGTAAATACTCTATTTTCCTACTTTTGTTAGGTTAGTTTGTTTTTTGTAGTATGCTTGCTTTAGAGTAGTTTCTTCATTGTTTTCTTTTGCTATCCCGCTATCATTTTGGTGCTTGCTTTGCTTTGCTTCTGTTTTGTTGTTGCTTTGTTGTTTCTTTGCTTGGGGTCCCTCTGCTTTTGACTGGGCACATCTATGCGTACAACAACCATTCTTATCTCTTGGGGTTGTTCTATGTATTCCTTCGTCAAACTCCAATCAAGTTTCGAGAGTGGATGGTGAGGATCTTCTATTAGTATAAAGCGATCTAGATGTTTTATTCAAAGTGGATAAGTCTTTGGTTGGTTTGACTCTGAAGTATCCTAGAATCTTATATCTCTCACATATTTTAAGGATCTGACGGTAATTGTAGGTCCTTTGTGAATTCTAGTTAAGTGAAAAATCTAAAATTTTGCTTCATCGCCACTATGATTCTCAGTCTTGAGCGTGAGCTTCATTGCTTGCAGGTTGAAATAAAAGAACTGAAAAAGAGAAAGGAAACAAAAGAAAGAAAGCAAAATATTGAAAATCAAAAGAAGAGAAATGCAACTTTTCAGGGGTATACGAATAGCTCTACCGGGGCTATGGACGCCTGGCCAGCAATAGAGCAATGTTTGGGAGAATCACAATGACAACCTCATCGGGGCTATGGACACTTGACTGGCAGTGAGGCAATGTCCCAGATGCTTTTAGAGTTAGAATAAACTACGTAGCTTAGCTTAATGGAGCTTAGGTTCTTGCAGCAACTAAAGGATGGGAATTAATGCAATTGCACGCACGTGGATTTTTAGCATACTGAAGGTTGGGTTGGCTAGTGGTTTTGATCCTTTGTTTTCCCTAGTGTGAAGGTCGAAACTAGAGATTTTGGGTTCATGATTCTAGTTTGTCATCAAAATGCTCTGGAGCATTTTCCCAGCGAGTCGCCATTTGTTGTGCATGTTTTGCACACATGCCCCGTTTGAAATGGGGACCCTCTCTTTGCCTTGCCGGGTCATTTTATTTCTACCTTATTTTGCGTGCCCCTTGTTTTGGTGTCCTAGTTGGTCAATGTTCCCTTCAAAGTCTCATTTTTGGCTGACCATGTTTTTCCCCTAAAATAAAAAATTGCTAAGTCTTGGTTTTTTTCGGCTTTGCCTCCCTGCTCACTCAATTCGCTTTTTCCTTCATTTTTGACTTTGGGGACAAGTTTCCCATGGATTTGGAATGTTTTTGTGGTGCCTAAATGAGCTGCCAAAGGTTCATCAAGTTTCAGGAAGTTGCATTTTTTCTCATTTCTAGAACTTCGTCCCTTTGCCGCCATCTAGGAACTTCGTCTGTCCCTAGCCGTACCGGAACCCGGCCCCTTTGTGACCTTTTTCGAAATTCTATCTCCCTTTTTCTGTTTCTTCCATTCATCTACCTCCGACATTTCAACTTCTAGAGCTCGGCCCCTCCGTGGCCATTTCTAGAACTCCATCCCTTTGTCGTCATCTGAGAACTTCGTCTGTCCTTGGCCATTCCAGAACCTGGCCCCTCCGTGGCCATTTTCAGAATGTCGTCTCTCTTTTTCCATTTTGTACATCCATCCACCTTCGGCATTCCGGCTTCCAGAGCCTGGCCCCTCCATGGCCGTTTCTGGAACTCCATCCCTCCGCCGTCATTTGGGAACTTCATTTGTCCTTGGCCGTTCTAGAACCTGACACCTCTATGGCTATTTCTGGGATTCCATCTTCCTTTTTCCATTTCTTTCATCCGTCTGCCTCCGACATTCTGGCGTTTGGAGCTTGGGCCCTCCATGGTCATTTCTGGAACTCCATCCCTCTGCCGCCTTCTGGGAACTTCATTTGTCCCTGGTCGTTATGGAAGCCGGCACCTCCATGGCCATTTTCGGAATGCCACCTCCCTTTTTTCATTTCTTTCATCCATCTGCCTCCGGCATTTTGACTTCCGGAACTCCGTCCCTCTACCGCCATCTAGGAACTTCGTCCGCCCCTGCCTGTTTCGGAACCCAGCACCTCCATGGCCTCCTAATCCAAAATGGACTTTGACCCACATGCTCAAATTGGATCCTCTCCTCTATGGACCTTTCAAATTCCAAATTTGAAGCTTTGAGAAACCCTTTGGGGCCTGGACTTTCCATTGCCCTTTCAAAATGACATTTCAGCCTCTCATTTCTGAAATGTCCAAACGCTCTCCCAATTTGGAAACAAAATTTGACCCACATGCTGAAATTGCATCCTTTTCTACATGGACCTTTCAAATTCCAAATTTGCAGTTGAGAGATACCATCTGGGTCGCCCTTTCAAAATAAAATTTTGGCCTCTCGGTCCCGAAACATTCAAACACCCTCCAATAAACTGTTAATGTAAATTCACACTAAATATTATGATCTTAAGATGATGCATGGATGGATATAACAAGGATTCTAAAAGATTTGATTAAAATTTTCCTTGATTTGTGTATGAAATCACTTACGATACTTCATGCATGCAAGTTTCAAGAAGCCTATTGTGGGTCCATCGGGAGACCCATTGAGAAAGCTAAACAAGGAAAAGCACATGGCTCATATCACCATTCATTTTATTCCCACCTCTCCTCATGGTGCACATCAATAGAGATGGCATCAAAAGAAGGCTTGTGCCAAGGAAGTCAAAGACAAAATGCAAGGGGAGTTGTCCTACCTTTTCACTAGATGATGATCTCTGGGGGTTGTCCGCCCAAATCAGGGGCAACCAATCTATTGATGCTAGTTGTCGACAGACCCATTTAATCCAATAAAAAATGTTGCAATTCCATCAGAGAGAAGGCGGCTTTGAGACAATTTCAGCTACAGTAAAAGGGAAATCAGCTAGAAGACAAAACTGCTACAACACCTGGGCACTAAAAGACAAAATAGGGAAAAGACAACAAATGTATTGTAAATTGCTGAATATTATGGGGTAGGTGAAGCCCTAATGTAATTGAATCTGAGCCACATAATGTAACTCAATCATATCCATTCATTTGGGCTTTGGAAAACTATAAATAGGGGTCTCCCCCTCATTTGTAGAGGGTTGGAGAGTTGTTGTAAAAACATTCTGCAACAATAGAAAGCAACATTGCATGATCTATGGGTGTTAATTTTTGAGCTTTCTCATTATGTGTGCATGGTTCTACCTTCCAAGTTAGTTTTAGTTGTTATTTTCTTGAATGGAAGTGATGATGGTGTTTGTTGTTATAGTATTTGATGAGCTTCTAGCCCATACTTTTGGCACTTGTTGATGACCAGCTATTGTGCAAAGTTAGCCTAGGCTTCTTTATTTGATTGTTGCAACTTAGTTCACTTGCATGTTCATGATGTGTGTATGCAAACTAAAAATCTGCAGTCCTTAGAATATTGCACTGGTTTTGTGTAACTGTAGGATCCTCTTGGCCAAGCAAAACCTAGTTTAGGGAGTTTGTCTACTATAGCAGCCTCCATGATCACTGTTCATTCGTAGTTTCAGATCTAGGAACCTTCTCTCTTCGCTACCCTTTTTCCATTTTTTAATAAGTAACCTTAGGCAAGGTTCATTGCACATTATAAAGCTAAATCCAGTGTTCAAATGGAGTTTTAGACTACTATTTGAACCTACAACAAATGCTCAGTAACTCTCCCATCTTAAGAACATTTGCAGATCCAACTTCCCCAGTTTGTAACTCATCCGTAAGTCTGCCTTGTGATTCCAGAAAATCACATAAATCAACTAAAATATTCCAAGCATCGTCATGACCTGACATCCGAGAAAACTTGGGATAGTGTTCTACATTTTGATTGTGGAAGATTATCTTTCAAGAGACGTGATGCACCTATGCGTCGCCTATGTTGAGAAGTGCATAAAAAACACATCAACAACAATTATTTGCTAAAGAATGCAATCGGTTGCTCAAAACCATCATTGTTTTTCTATAATAACACTCCAGCTATAGTATGAAAAGAGGAAAAAGTAAACAATTGGAATGGTTTTGAGTAATCAGGTGACTTGAGAACAAGGGCCTGCTTGATTGCATCTTTGATATCCTGGAAGGCTTTGGATGGCTCCCCTATCCATACTATCTTTTCTCCTTGTTTCAGCATCTTAAATATTGGACGGACAGTCTCAACAAAATTTGTGTCAAACCTTCTTAGAAAATTTATCTATCCAAAGAAATATTGGATGCCCTTTACATTTCTTGGTTGTGTAATTTTGTCAATAGCAACCACTCTTTTAGGATCAATCTGAACCCCATCCTTTGAAACAAGATGCCTCAGCAGTTTTCCTTCTTTTACCCCTAAGGCACATTTCCTAGGATTCAGAGATATCCCATATTCCAAAGCTCTAATAATTTTTTTCTCTAAATGCGAATAATGGTCCTCCTCACTCTTGCTATGGGTAGTAAGATCATCCTGGTAAATTGCAAGGAATAGATCAACAAAATATGCAAAGGATAGATCCATAGCCCTTTGAAAAGTTTCTCCAGCATTTATTAGTCCAAATGTCATTCTTACATAGACATATGTCCCCCATGGTGTGGTGAAAGAAGTCTTGAATTGCTTAGAATCTTTGACCATTACCTGGTTATAACCAAAAAATCCATCCATCATGGATAGCAATTCACATCCTGTGACCTTTTGCAACATAGCCTCCATATTAGGCAGTGGATAATTATCCTTTAAAGAAGCAACATTCAAGTTTCTAAAATCAACAAATAACCTAATGTCCCCATTTTTCTTTCTAACAGGCACCAAGTTAGAGACCCAAGATTTGTGCCTAATTGGTTTGATTATTCTTGCCTCCCTTAGTTTAGCAAGTTCTTCCTGCATTTTGGGTTGCAGGGTAGGGTTAATCAGTCTTTGTTTCTGCCTGAAAGGCTTCATGTCAGGTTTCAAAGGGATTTCATGTTGGAAAAGATCCTCCCTATATGCTTTAAGGTCTTCATATGACCAAGCGAAAATATGTCTATATTTTCTAAGTAGTTTAATCAACATGCTTCTAACATGTGGCTTCATTTTCCTTCCAACATAAACCTTCTTAGGAGCACCTTTTGTTCCTAAGTTTATTTCTTCTAGGTCCTCCTTATGTGGGTGCTTTCTTAGTATTTGACATATCCAAACCATCAAAAACCCTTTCAAGTGCAACTAAGCCATGAGGGATGGTATTTATTTTGAGCTGAATCACCTCATTCCTAAACAGAGTTTCCTTCCCATCAATTTCAGTTACAAATGAGCCAAAATCAATTTCCTGGCTCTCATACTGATCCATACAATGCAAGAATTTCAAAATGTCTATGTCATCATCAAACACTTGCTAGTTACAGATTTTATCAGGTACTGTAGGCCTGGTTTGCACTTCTATTTGTGAGATGTCACCAAAGGTGACATCATCAAGTTTGACAGCTATGTTTGCTAACAAGTCATCCTTAGCATTTTGTCCTCTTTCAACCCATTCAATACCAAAAACACTAAATCCTTCAATAGTATCCCATACTGCATTTTTTTATTGCCTAAGTCTTTTATCTTTAGCTACAAAGTGGGATCTAATATGGGAAACAACTAACTCAAAGCCTCCCAAAAAATTTAACACTTTAATACCATGCTTTGAAACTATCTTGAGATCGGGTATTGTTAGAGTAATAAGCTACTACACTTAATTAATTATATCATACTGGTTAATTAATCAAGTCACTTATTCCTTTAGTTGCTTAAGCTAAACTTAGGCACATTAATAATTGATTAATTATTAAGTGTGCACACTAGGGTTTCATTTAGGGTTTCCCTTTTAGGGTTTCTTGATCTCCTTCATAAGGATTGATCTCTTTGTAATAATTGATTCTCAATAATGCATTTTTACTTTGAGGTTTATAGAACATCTTCTTTGGTTCTCTGTCTTTTTCATGTGACAGGTGATTGCATGTAGGTGATATTGGTTTCTAACAGGTATGAGAGCCTCATACTCAACAACATTGTTAGTATAGGCAAACTGCAACAAGAAGGAATATTTGAATGTTTTACCTTGTGGGGAAGTGAAGAAAATTCTTGCTCCTAAGCCATCTCTGGAACAAGCTCCATCAAAATGAATTATCCATAAGTCACCTTCTGATGATATCTTCAATACTTCTTTATCAATAGGTGTTGATTGGATCTCTTCTTTTGTTTTATCTTCCTCAACATGGAAGTTTTCTAGATTAGTTTCCACAAATTTAATTCTGATAGGCTCTAGTAGTTCTTCCACATTTTCAATCATGTGAGGGGCTCTCTTTTCCCTATCTACTTTTACATCTTTTTGTTCAATAGAAAATGTAGCACAAGACAGATCACACTATATGCTTCCACCCATTGAAGCACTCCAAGGACGAGATAGTAACATGCCATAAGTAGGTGGGATATCCACCACTGTAACACTCATGTGTAGCTCTTTCTCAGGAAATGCTGCCAGTCTATATGGAACATTATTTATAATACCTATCACAGGAACTTCCTGAGAATCCATTGCATAACATTTACCATATGTACTATCTACTTTTAAACCCATTGCATGCATTATTTTCATTGGCATCACATTGTTAGAAGCTCCTGAGTCAATCATACAATTTCTCAATATTTTCCCATCAATAATCAGGCTTAAAAAAAATGGATTGACATGGTTGGGATTAGCAATAATAGTAGTTCCCAGGTATATTTGAGGGCTTTCTGTGATATTTTCTTCCACAATTTTTTGTTTTTCTTGATCCTCTTTAGAATTTATCTGATCAAAAACCACTTTACTCTTTCTACTTGTAGGAATATTGTTAATAAGTGCAATATTTTTTTCCTTATGTTCATCTATTCATATCATTTCTAAGAAAGGAACAGTAACCCTAACTTGAGAAAGTACTTGGAACATATCTATTGAAGTGTACTTTGGTAATTCAGGAAAATTTGTGTTTTCAAAAATTACCTTTTCTTTTCCCTTGGGATTTTCATCATTAGGAGAGTGTTGATTGCTATCTTTGATGTTATGGGGTACAAATTCATTCTTTTTCTTGGTCTTATCAACTTTATTTGCCTATATCTTGGGCTCCCTTATTTCCTTAGGCTTTGAATCAACATTCTTAGCCTCCAAACTGGTATTTGTTCCAGTTACATCTTTTTCCTTTATGAATAGGCTACAAGACTTACCTGAATCACCTGGAATAGTTTTGTTTCTCAATTGTATGTTATTCCTTTCCCTAGAAACTAGAGCAATAGTGTATTTTTCAATTTCTTCATCGGAAGGTCTTCTCAAAATAGTATTATCCACCTCCAGTTTGTTCACAAAATAGTCATCATTGTCTCCTTCATTCGGAAACACTTGCTGGTGGTGTACATAATTATGTTGTCTCTAAATATCAACATCCCTACCACAAGGCTCATCATCTGAGGTATAATCATCATAGGCTAGATAAGCTGGTCCTAATAAAACATTTTTCATTGTATCCCAATCCTAGGGAGACCGACCATCTCCTTGGTCATCATGAGATTCTACCATGTTTTGTGCTACTGCACACTGTTGTGAAGATTGTGGCATTCCACACACCTCACACCATGGTAAATTTTATGTGGCATTCAGAGAATGCTTCTATAAAGGACTAGGTGGAACGTGATTGTTTCTCTGGTTTCCTTGCAAGGGTTTTCCATTATTCCAATTAGTATTATAGGGATAGTCCTGCAGCCTAGGGGGGCTTTCATTTCTTTGAAAATGAGGCTTGTCATTTTTTTCTTATTTTTATAGTAGGGTAAGGACTTGATCTATCTTCTCATCAGTAGTAGTGGGTTTATTAACCTTCTCGATTTGATTCCTTGTTCCTTTAAAAGCTTCAGGATCTTCTCTTCTCCCCACTTTACCAGAAGCTCTTCTATTATTTTCAATATTCACCTCCATCTTATATGCCTGCCTCAAATTATGAGGGTCCTTATCTCTCAGTAAATAACACATTTTAGCATCATAGGAATTACAATACATGACTAAACATGCACTTTCATTATGCCTTAAGTATGCAAGAACTCTTGTCATAGCCTTCTGGAAACAAGCATTAAACTCAGTAACCAGTTCATTATTCCCCTTGGTAATGTTATTGAAATCATTTAATTTAAATATGGCATCAGTATGATCCCCGTATTGTTCCCTGAAAACTTTGCAAAAAGAATCTCTGGAATCAATACTAGCATCAGGTAACCCTCTATACCAATCCCTAACATCTTCAACTAATGACTGCATAAAGTATTTCATTGCTACTTTATCATCCCATAGCTCAAAGTCTTCAACAAAGCCTTGAAAATATTTCAAATGATCTTCCCCACTAAAATCATTATTACCAGTGAATTTTGGGAGATGCTTTCATGCATTATCTGGGAATGGATTAGGGTACCCTCGAATATTACCAAAACACAATTGTCTGTATCTATCAATTTGGGGTGCTCCTCCACCATGCCCATTTCTGAGGGTGCTTTGTTGCTCAATATATTTCTTATCACCCCCCCTTTATCCTTTTCACCACTACCTTGTTGTTTAGCCTTACCAATGCTTCCCTCTTTGTTCTTCAAGTAGGAGCTAGCATTTTTATGACCACCTCCACCTCCACCACCTTGGTTATCACCACCCCTCCTATAGGGATTTTCTTTTCAGAATTCTTTCTCAATGACTCATTCTCGCTCTACCCTAAACCAGAAGCTTGGGGGGTAGGTATAGATATCTTTCTTTCGATTTCAACATTAGTAGCTTCTATTTCTTCCTTTCTTAGATCAGCCTGTAACTAATCATTTATTAGTTGCAATATTAGGAGCTCGAATTTTTGGGGGAAATCTAATGGCCTGGGATCAACTTCATTATTTGTTTCATCACTAGTATTAAGATGGCTTTTATAATTGGAAAAATCATGGGAATTTTTTTGAGGTTGATCAACATGAGCTTTCCCATGGTCTACAAAGGTTGTCTTCTTGGATCCAATGAATGGATCTGAAGCTTTGCTAGCTGATATAGAAGGGGTATATGTGGAAGTGGTAGAGGCTCCCATAGAGACTGTTGCTTTAGGAACTTCATGAGCCCTTTCAGCAACTGCCTTAGCCACCCTTTCCTCAAAGGCTTTTCTCTTAGCTACTTCTTCCCTCATCTTTTCAATTTTCTTCTTCTAAGCATTTCTTTGGAACTGCTTAGCCCAAAATCTTTCCAGATTCTCTTTTCTTATTTTGTCCCTATTATCTTCTACCTCTTGCAACCTCTTTTCTTCTTCAATTAAGGTTTTCATATTACTATCTATATCCGTTTCATTCTTGAGGATATCTCCTACCTCACTTGGAGCAGGAGTATAATAAGGTTGTTCTACTTGATCTTCATCTTGAGGAAAAGGTACTTCCTCATTCAAAGAGGTCCCTTATGGTCTAAAATTTTTTCCAGTAAAAACAGACATAGTTCCAGGTGTTGTGGCTTCTAGGAACTATTTATCCTATTCCCAGAAACCCCATTGTTCCTCCTCTTTAGACATATCAACTTCAACTTCTTGAGTCATTTCAAAAGGAAAACTACCATGATCCATTTTAGACATAATAAATTCTGAGGAATCTCCACTGATAAAGGCACTGTTCATCTCAGCATTTAAAGTAGGAGAAGAAACAATAGGAGATGAAACAGACTTACTTGGGGTATCATTTACTTTTACCCATTTCTTGTCATGTCCCAGTTCAAGCTCTAGGATTGGCTCTGGATTCTTTTTTGCATAGATTCTAGTATTCTTCATGGGCTTCGATGTACGAGGACTTTCCTTTGCACATTTATTTTTGTACTTTGTATGAATATTTGTGTTCGAGATATCAAAGTTGCCACCCAAAATTTTGGGAATTATGAAGTGATTGCACTTTGCTTTTGCACTCGTGACTTTGGACAAGATTTTGAACATTACCCGACACACTGACAAAGAACATAGGAAAATTAGACACATGAACTGAATATGAAAAATTAGGCACACAAATTTAAAACAATTATGTCATAACAAATGACTCTGACTATACTAGATCTACACTAGAGACTTTTCATTTGATAGTTCCCCAGTGGAGTCGCCATTTTGTTGGCATTTTTTGCTACAACCCACACGTATTTCCCAAAAGCTTCTATGAACTTTCCACGTTCAATAATAAAATTATAGGAAACATATGGCCAACTTAATGAGAACAGCGATAAGGCTAATTCTCCTACACTTCAGACTCTGTAAGATCTAGGAGGGTATTCCCTAAAATGTGCTCTTAACATACAACAGTAAATGATTCATTTGAACATGGATAAACAATAGATAGATTCCCCATTTATGCTAAAAGGATGAAATCCTTCAAGAAATTGGCGATTCCTTGAAAACACTCAGGTCTAGTTAACAGAGAATCACAAACATGACTAAAGTAGATTGATAGGAAATGTTTGAATAAAAATATCTTGAAGCCATAACACAAAACATGAGAGAATAAAAACATGATCAAAATTCCAGTGTCATATCCCAAAGCGTGGAGTCAAAAGAGAAAACTGAACTATAGGGAAAATTTCATCTTAAGCATCTATGATCTATATGAATCGCATTACAATCCACATATCTATACCTGATTCTATTACTTCTTTATGAATCCTATTGTTAGCTTGCATGAACTTACTGATTAACTGAAGCATTTAACCGATCCTTTGAACCAGAGCTATTGTTAAACATAATTCACAATAAAGAATAAATGAAGATCAATGAAAATCATCTTGGATCAATATTTCATTAATAATCCATGCAAAGTATCACAACAGGAGAGAAAACAAACTCAAAAAATTTGCATGTTTAACACAAACATTCTTAACAACCCCATGATTGACCAAGTTATCTTATCTAACTCAAAACCTTCTAAAACATGGACTCACATTCATACTCTTTGTATCACTAGACTCCTATTTCTCATATCTCAGATATTTCAGTAGACCTCTCTCACGGCCTTGAATTCCCTTTTATAAAACAACGGAACCAACAAGCTTCAGGCCGAAGAGTACACATGTCCATTTGTTATTGGACCGCTAATTCCTAATTCAGTTACAATTTCATCATGTGATTGAAAAGCATAAGACAAGAATCATCATTAGTTGTTATGGAGGAAAATAAACCGCCCTCCAAAGGGCCACTTTTTCACGTCGAAAAAGGCATCTTTAACCGTTGCAACACTTTATTCGACCTCAACACCTTGTACTTGAATTTGAAAGGAGAATGTGTATTTTCAAATATAACCTCTGAGGCTAGACCTATATTATACATGACCAAGTAGAATTTCCCACACATAGTATTTATATATCAATCTTATCTCGATAGGGCGCATGCTTCACCATTACTAACGTGGCCTTCTTATCAAAGTTATCTAAGAAACTGATGACAAATTATAATTTCTCCAATGTATTCTCTAGCATAACAATGTCAGCATTTGTGCATATCTCATGGGTCTAAGCAATCATGATATTACTCATCCGATCCTTCCAAATCTGCAAAGGTTTTATCTCGTCTTGACTATGCAGAATATGTGGCAAAGGAGTTAAGTCATTTCCATCATATGTAGCCTTTAACCCTTTGATCTTTAACTCCATAGGGGCAACATACCCCTGAAATGTCTAATCCACAACTCCCTTGACAAATTGGTAAGTTGAAATAACCATAGGATACTTATCCCCATGTTGTTTTGCTCCCACTGCCATAAATTTTAATTTCTCAATTTTGGGGGTCCATCTATCCAACAATGGGGTGGCCACCTCTCTATCTCTTGGAAACATCCTAAGTCCTTGTAGAATTAGAGCATAGTTTGTATGAACACTATTCAATTTTCCCTAGACCTTTCTGCTTAAATGTTTAAGCACAGTGTCCACAATCACCGAATTTCTCCTTCTTGCAAACTCCTGGATTTGCTGCACCATCTCTTTATATTCCTCAACTTGCTAAATTAATTTCTCCCTGGAGAGTCCTCCTCTTAGGCTATTAGCCCTTTCAACTACAATAGGCACTTGTCCCATGTTATATGGAACAATAGCTAAGGACTGTCTTTCTGAATAGGGTTGAGATTGCTCCACAGGTGGGTCAGAGATAGTGCAGCTAGAACTAGCCTGCCCTTGAGACCTCAATTTTTCTATTTGTTATTTTAATAAGGCCAATTCAGTTTCTAGCTCTACCACCTTTTGTTGACTCTTATTATATTCAATAATAATGTCATTGTATTGGCCTCTAAGATTATCTCGATCCTTGGTCAGATCCTCAACAATTGCCTTGGTGAATTTGGCAACATTTACTATCATATCAGTAGCCTCCAATGCTAGGGTATCAGCAACTCTTCTTATAAATAAGTGACCACTGAAATTAGATGGTTTTGCAAAAATTGGTTTCTTGGATCAAGTGGACAAAGACCAGATTGGAAAAGCATCCCATTCTTCACTAAAAGTTGACCCTTTGAGCGCTAGCATAGCTTCTTCATCAATTGCAAGAAGTGGCCTATTGGCCCTTCTTATTGTATTGAACACCACAACATCGACAATATCCCATTCAGGAAGTAACAATACTCCACTCTTTTGTACTAATGCTCGGCCCTGCTCTAGTGTTATTTCTTTGAATTTTTCCTTCATCTGTTCTCTAACCTTAGATTGAATTACCTTCTCTAGAAGCTCAGGGTGCAAACTTCTTTCTTGTGCCACTTTCTCAACATATAATGAGACATGTGCTCTCCACACAAAATCTTTAAAATAATTGGCCTGGATAAAAGAGTCATCCATCATGAACTCTCTGTAGGCCTCCATTCTTAGATCATCATTATTTTTTATTCCCCTTATTTCATCTTTTCCCAACCTTAGAGCAATTTCCTCAAAATTTGATGGAGTGTCTAGTCAAAAAGATGGTGTTCCTTGATGCATTTCATCAGGAGTAACAATGATCTCTTCATCCTCATCATCACCACAATCAACCAACTTTATTCTTTCAATTTTATGTCTCTTTGGTGATGAGGGAAATGTCT
This sequence comes from Sequoiadendron giganteum, assembly GCA_007115665.2. NCBI lineage: Eukaryota > Viridiplantae > Streptophyta > Pinopsida > Cupressales > Cupressaceae > Sequoiadendron > Sequoiadendron giganteum. The sequence continues at coordinate 516,737,393 of CM021104.1, read as the reverse complement.
GGTCAAAAATCCTCAAAGGGGAATCCAAATCAACAATATTTGGCAATGACTACCCCGAAGAAGATGGTGCAACACTTTTCGCAACTTCACCAGCCATGCTTCCCCTTTTCCTAGAGAAAACCTTTATCTTCTTTGGAGGCTGATAAGTAGGCCTCTCCTCCAACCTTACTTTAGGGTACTCCTTTATATTTTGTGACTTTCCCCTCTCTTCCACAACTTGTTCATCCTTCAAAATCCCCACCAAACTCTCAAAATTGTCAATGGCATACATAGCCCTATTGAACTCACCATTAATACTGGGTATAGGATTGAAAGTAGGTATCTTTTCTTGCTTGCTCTTCACCATCTTGGTGAAGGCAAGTCATTTTTGCTTTTTCTCATCTTGTTCATCTAAATAAAAAATGTTCCTGATAATATCTTCAGAAAAGTAGAAATTATGGACAAAATTTCCAGTCCGATGCTTAGCCTTCATTTGAGAGATAAAACCCTCAGGATCATGATTCCTAGGGTGTGTAGTCTTTAATCCATAAGGTCTAAGAAATGTGTACAAATCCTTCCATCCTCCTTTTTCCATAATAAAATCAGCAAACACTATATACTCAGGGAAGAAAGACCCTTTCTTTTGTTCTATTGGAAGATGTACTTCTTGAGCACATCCCAACTATCTCATGATTTCCAAAAATCCAATTCTCAGAGGCACATCCCTCAGCAAAACATAAGGGTTGAAATTTATGCCATATACTCTGAAAATTGTTGTATTATGGTAAAGGATAATATCTCCCTAATTGTGTGTCAAATTTAATTCAAGTGTTCTCTCCATTGGCCTCAAGAAATCATGAATCTCTTTAGGAATCCTAGGAGGATCAGGAACTAGAGCCTTCTTCAATTTGGATCCAAATACATTTTGGAATGTTACATAATCAAACTTGTGATCATGCATATCAAGGATCGTAGTCCAATATTGGACAGGAATTTCAATACTACCCTCCTTCTTCTTCAATTCCATATCCTTTTCAAACACTGTCTGGCCCCTATATAGAAACATGTGAATCAACAAGGAATACCATATGAAACCAACTCACTTCTTTCCCTCCTTTAGAGCCACTAGACACCCATGCATCTTTTTTGCCAAATAAGTGGAAAAAGCATATACCACGTTAAAACCTGGATGTTGAATGTTTACAACAATGTACATGACATCAGTAGGCAGAGTATTCTTCAAACTAATTCCCAGAACTTGGCACAAGGAACAAACTATATTCTTGAAATAGTTAGAGATAGTTTATAGGAAAAGGCTCTGGCTCATTCTTGCCAATTACCACCTGTTTCTTATTCTTTCCTTTTCTTGAGGTTTCCAAATGAGGTACCAAAAGAGATGTTTTGAACAAACCCTTGGTATTTTGGTATTCTTCTTTGAAGGTCTCAAGATTTATGGAAACCATACCCCGACTCCATTCGTGTAGACCAAATATTTTGTGCAATTTCCTCCCTGGTTATCTTTACCATTTCTATGCCAGAGTGCGTTCTAACAACTCTGGTTGTAGGGTCATACCTTGCAGCAACATCTTTCAATAAATATACATCCAATTAAACATTAGGAACCACCAGCTTGCCCAAATCCAACCTCCACGGGTTACGCAAAGGAACACATAAATTCCTATTCCCAAACCAATTTGAGAACAATTGCCATCTAGTATATGGTAATTTAGCATCCTGAGCCGCACCTTTCTTGTCAATTAATCCTTCCACGAGCAAGGGCCCATAGAACAAAGCCTTTCCCTCAGAACTTTTGCTAGTAGAGGGCTTTAATAAATCTATAATATCCTAGGAAAAAGGTTTGGTAGTGGTCTCAGAGCAAGAGCTTCGAGCCTTGGGTGCCATTTATACAAGACAAAGAATAACTCAAGCTAGGGTTTTTATATGTCTATCAATTATAACTCACACCCTATAGCTTTAAATAGAAAATGCTTCACAATTCTAGAAGCCACAACAATTATCAAGACAAGCTTAAGATACTTTAAAGCAAATCTACTCAAACAATCCTTTAGGAACGGAACAAGAAGCAATCAATAATGATTCTTCAAGCAACCATAAAACCTTCTAAAAACACAAGAAATGTTATATGTGTTATTTATGGTTTCACTTGCAGAACATTAATGACAGTGAGGCTGGAAAATCATGAAGACGACTTGCCTCGCTCGACAACAGGCAATTCTTCCTCAGCATGGAGATACATAAGAAAATAGTAATTCGCTGATATTTTAGCATTTAATTATGAGAGAAAAGTTGAACTTGACCATTACTATTCACTCACATGAGATAAAATAGCTATAGTACAACACTAGCCTATTTCAAATGCGATCCATTGATCAAAAATAATGTAGGCCAAGAGAATGGCTCAAATTGAGTCAAAACAGTTTTAAAATGCCATGTACGTTCACCAGTCTTCAAGAAAATCAGGAAATCACCTATCGGGCACCACATAAGCATGGAATGGGCCCCACCATAGTCGTCCTTTGTACATCATCGACATCCACACGTCAAAAATTTGCACACCTTGCATCATTATTAAAACTAAATTTTTAATTGTGCGAGGTCAGTGAGGAAAGGCCATGATGAGTCGGTAAAGAAACAGTTGTCAGCACCAGCATCCATTATCAGTCAGGAAACAAAAATTGGTCCCCATAATCATATGCGACAGGTGGCAGCATCTCGCATGCCTCGCACCACTTTTATAACATCAGCAGGAAACCTCGTGAGGTCTGCAAGGAAGAATCCAGATGAGGATCACTCCATCTGACGGCTACACAATCTGCACATGCGAAAAAGTTATTTATAAAAGGGGGACTGACTAGGTGGATGGGGAAACAACCCTCGAGGCCCAAAAGATTTTTTAGAGGTTAATCTAAAATATTTTACCAACCCGACACTATGGAAAATACAATACAGTCAGGATGCAAAAGACCAAGAGGACAGGTAAAGAGGGGTTGGTAAAGTCATGACCAAAAGGGATTAAGATCACACTTAAATGACCTACCACCGTTAATAATAAGTCAACATTTGAAAAGAACATCTATGACCTAGACTCGTTTGTAAAACCGAAAACCCAGCCAATTAGAGCCAATGATAAAATAAGATAAACTAACAAGGGGAAGAATTTAAAAGCTCCACTAGATACATGGATTCTTGTTCGTAAACCTCAAGACAAAAATGTGATTGAAACCAAATGGGTCTTTCGGAATAAGTTGAATGAACAAGGTGAAGTGATAAGTAATAAAGAAAGACTAGTATGTAAAGGATATTCACAGATGGAAGGTATTGATTTTGAATAAACTTTTGCGCCTATTTCTAGAATTAAAGTTGTATGATTATTTCTTGCTTATGCTACTTTCAAGAATTATAAATTCTATCAAATGGATGTGAAGTCAGCATTTATGAAGGGTGAGTTAGAAGAAGAAGTTTATGTTGAGCAACCAGATGGATTTCAATTGACTGATGAAAAGGACATGGTGTGTCGGTTGAAGAAATCACTATATGGACTCAAAAAAGCCCCTAGAGCTTGGTATGCAAGATTGGATAAATACTTGTTGAAGCTTGGATTCAATAAAGGTACTGTTGAAATCAATTTTTATTTCAAGCTGGATCAGGATAAAGAATTAATTATTGAAGTCTTTGTTGATGCCATTATTTTTGAAAGTGATAATGACTTGTGCATGAAATTTGCTGATGAAATGAAAAGTGAATTTGAAATATCAATGATAAGAGAACTGAAATTCTTTTTAGGATTACAAATTACTCAGTTACATGATGGGATCTTCATATCTCAGTCCAAATATGTGAGAGAGTTACCAAAAAAGTTTGGCATGGAAGATGCAAAGCCAGTCGGTACACCCATGGTAATCAGATGCAATTTATCTTAGAATGATGATTATCCTAAGGCTAATCAAACAAGATATAGTTCAATGATTGGTGGATTGCTATATTTGACTTAGACAAGACCAAACATTATGAATGTTGTGTGCATGGTTGCTAGATATCAGGCTGATCCAAATGAATCACATGTGACTGGATGTAAATGACAAGAAAATCACAAGTGGTGGTGTGTTCTTCTTGGGAAAGAAGCTGGTGTCTTGGCTAAGTAAAAAGAATAATTCCATTTCCTTAGCTACTGCTGAGGCAAAATATATTGCTGCTACAAACAATTGTACTCAAGTGTTGTGGATGAACAAGATGCTGAGAGACATAAAAATTGAGTATGATGAGCCAATTGCTATATTTTGTGACAATTCAAGTGCCATAAACATTTCTAAGAATCCGGTGCTACACTCAAAGACAAAACATATATCTATCAAGTATCACTTTTTGAGAGACAAGGTGAGTGATAAAGAGGTCAGATTGGAATATGTGCCTACAAAGGAATAAATTGCATATATCTTTACTAAATCATTGCCTAAGGATACTTTTGAGTATCTTAGAGGCAAGTTAGGGGTGATTTCCCCTCCTAATCTAAAATAAGATGCAAGTCTTTGCATCAATCTGTGGACTTACAGTTAGATCTTGTTTTAGATTGATGTTGTGGTGGCTGCTACTCAGGGGGAGTAGTCAGATGATTCAGATGATATGTGGATAAAAAAATGTGTACCTTTTCCATTGATGTCAAAGGGGGAGAAGAACAATGTGAAAAACTCTTGAAGAAAGCAGGAGAAGAATGATCAAAGGGAGAGAAGTATGTGAACAACCAGTTGTGTTGATGGTATTATTTTTCACATCATGTGTTTCCATCAATGCCAAAGGGGGAGATTATTGGATGTTGTGGTTGTGTTGCTGATATGTGGTTGTCATTGATGTCAACACTATTAGCATTAGTGATTTTGAAGGTTGTATATGTCGAGGATATTGAGAAAATTATAATAAATATATTGCAGACAGTCAGTAAAGTTGAGAAGGTCAGAGTGATGAAAAGTTTTGTACGTTGATGATCAGAAGGCGTGCACTAAAGGGTTTTTTTCTGAGCTTATCTAGTATGTTGTCTAAAATTTTTAGTGGTACGCATCAAGAATTGAGGAAGTTATGAAGTTTTGTGTTCCTATAGTTATTCAGTTATTGTACTAGGTGTTTCTGGAAGATGAGATTGCAATTCTGGTGAATTGGGTTGTTGCATATATTTCTATGTTTAGAGATGTTTCTAGATTGTTCTCTATCAGTTTGGTACATCCACATTGATTGGTGTGTTCGTGATTGAAGATTTTTCCTTGTGTGTTTAATGTTTTCATGTTCTTGGTTGACATGATGGTGGTAGCGTGTTGCGGATCCTTATGGATTAATCTTGTATTGTTTGGCATGTTTGAGGATTTTGATTTAGGTCCTCACTATGTTGTGACCAATTTAGGTTGGTGTGCATTAAGATTTGTTCATGCATTGAGGCCGACAGTTGTAATTTATTCTTTATTTGTGGCTGACAGAGTTGTTGATGTAAATCCATGTAGAGGATATATAAGAGAGATTTTTTACTCATTTTAAATGATGCTCGGTGAAGGTATGTGAAGTATATGCAAGATATGTGCAAATAAAGATTAGATCATTCGAGTGTAGAGCAGAGTGTGAAGGAGATTGAGTGAAGTGTGAAGAAGTGTTTATGTACCTAATCGAAACTGTAATCAAGCTTTTGTAGAAGCTAATTTCTCAATTCAACCTCATTAGATGGATTTAATCTGATTGTCTTATGTAAGGTAGTGAGTCTTCCCTTTGAGCAGTGAGCTCTAGGTAGTGTGCCTGAATGCATGTGCATTCCTTATTCATTTCTTTCATTATACTTCTAACAGGGTATAATCTTGTGGACTAACATCCACCATGGTTTTTCCCCTAACAGGGTTTCCACATATAAAAATCTTTGTGTTCATGTGTCTCTGATTTAATTTTGATTTATGATTTCACTGTTAATTATCAGATCTGAGATTAAAAGTTGTTTAAGTTTGAATAAGCTTAATTTCTGTAACAATCGATTCACCCCCCTCTCAGTTGTCTATCCTTGTTTTGCCAACAATATGATGGGAAATTAACGTGTTCTCATATTCAAAAGGTGTTTGTTTTTAGGATTATTTGTTGGTTTAGAGAATTGTGGTTTATTCTTTGCCAACTCAACGAATGCAATATATTATGAAGACTAATAGCTAACTTTACATAATGCACTACATGGATAAAATGTTCAAATCTTATATGGTGCCAATGAAGAAAGGTTTTGATTATGTTTTGTTCATCCAATTAGGCTGACCTAATTGATGAATAGGATACACTTGTATATAAACAAGATAGAAGCAAGAAAAAGAAGTGAGTGTGTGAGAAAGATAGAAGATAGATGTGGGAGTAGGTGAGAAAGAAGGAGAAGTGAATATGAATGAAGGAGAAGATCAAAGCGTAAATGCCTTATCAATCAGTATAGTTTTGTTGAGCGAGTGTTGTGTGAGGCAGTACTTCTTATTCTAAGCTTCGGTGGAATTGAACCCTACACATTGAAGGTGTATCCTATCAATTCATTCTTTTTTTAGTGAGCCACCATCATTGTATCTTGGCAGTGAGCCATCTTTTGTACTCAGGTTGTGAGCCTTTTAAGGACAGTGAGTCTTGGAAGTGATCCCTATAATATTTTGTATCTAGAAATAATATATTATGAGTTAACACTCATCGTGGTTTTTCCCATTCTGGGGTTTCCATGTAAAAATCTTGGTGATCATGTGTATGATTTCTTTTTCTTGTTTCTATGTTCTCTCTTGTTGATTCAGTCAAAATTATGATAATGGTTAAGTGGATTTTATTATCGGTTTGTGGAATATTGATTCACTCCCCCCCTCTCAATATTCCAGATGTTCAACATATTTAAGATGATTCCTATTCCAAGAAATAAAATTAAAAAACCAATTCCTAACCTATAATCTGATTGATTGGAAGAATTATCTTATCCCCTTTCTTTTCCTTCCTCATGCTTTTAGACATTTCCATTCCTATAACACAAAATTCAAGTCTTGTTAGACTACTATATAAATAAAAATTATAGCAGGAGCATTGGTGCTAGGTCATCAGACCTAGTGTATGAACCAAATGCTCTGATACCACATGTAATAACCCCACCAGATAAACTTGAAAATTTCTAATGCAATTTTTTTGAAATAATAATTAAATAAGAATCCACTGATACAAATATAAAATATATATCATACTAAATGCAACTCCAGTTATAATTTAATTCCAACATCTTGACCAAATACTTATAATTATGAATACATTGAGTAAGTCTTGCTCACCACCCAACCATATTGGCATCATGAAGCCTTGTGGGCTCTAGAAAAACCCCCAAGAAAGAAATGGAATACCAATAAACTTAATTGTTTATAAGGTAATCTAGGAATTGTATATTACTTCCACCCTAGTAGGATTGAAAGATAATGTGTAAGCTTTGACAAGCCTTGTAGATGATTGACATAATTCTTGTAGATAAACACTCAAAAGGTAAACAAAAGAAAAGATTACATAGTTGAATTCGTCATTCAAAATCAAGATTATTGGGAATAAAATATTATATGGTAGTAATTAAATGATTTATTGACTACTGCGTGTAATACCCCTCCATTTTGCTTCTTGTTTGGTTTGCTTTATGCTATGTTTGGTTGTAGTTACTTTGATACTGGATACATTTTTTTATGATGTTTTGATCGCTACTATTGAGCGACAACTATTATTGTGGGATGTGGTTATCTGATTATTGTTTCATGTGCTTTATGGATTAATGATGTTGTAAAGTTAACATGAGATGTTATTATTAGATTATTGGATTATGATGGAAGTGTCAATTTCGATGAGTGTATTGGTGAAGAAGACGGGTTCACATCACTCGCTTGCGAGTGCCCTACGAATCCGTAATTCCTTCTTCACGCTGTGTATTATATGCTAGATATATTGTATGATGTTGTTTACTTGGTTGCAGGATTGCAGGTACATGACATCGACTCCACCTGGTTTCACAGGTTCGAGCGTGTCGATCCAATGGTTAAGTTGAATGAGAGATAGTAGCTAGGTAACATGTGTCAAGTTTACACCCTAGCCTTAGTGTGTCGTCAGTCGTGTGTGTCGAGTCATTGTCGGTCTTGCTTTAATGTTATTTAATTCTGAAGGATTCTTGATTTGGAAATAGATATTTAGAATAATTGCATTTAAATCATGTTGATGGTTATTTAATTTAAATAATCCAATGTGGATAAAATTTTATATTTAAATTAATTAATTATATTTAATTTATTTAATTAATTAAATTTAATCCAAGGGGGTTGAATTTAGTTATTAAATAATTAAATTAATTAATTAAACATGATGTAAGAGAATGAAAGGAAATAAAAAAATTAAAATTAATTTTGGAATTTAATTTCAACTTGTGGGAATTAAATTAGAAATTGTAATTAAATGTTTACTTGGGAAATGAGTTTCAACTTTGGAAATTAATTTATTATTTGAAATTGCATTTTAAATTGAAAGTGGGTTTTTGAAAATTGGAATTGAAATTGAAATTAATATCTAATTTGCATGCAATGTGAATTAGGGTTGTAAAAATTGAAATTGAAATTAATATCTAATTTGCATGTTATGTGAATTAGGGTTGTATTAGGTATTTTTGATTTATAAAGAATAAATGTTTTAATTTTAGGGCTGAAAAGTTTTTAGAAAAAAAAAAAAAACATTTTTACACCAAAGATGAAATTTTGGAAAGATTTGCACAAAGAAGGGTTTGAAGAGAGTTTTGATTGTAGAATTGATTGGAGGAAAGATTGTTTGCATTTGTTGGGTTTTGGATTGGATTCGTTGGATGATTGAAAGAAATTGAGGAAATCTTTGGAGGAGGCTTGCATCAGAAATTCATCTTTTCCTGTAGCTTCTTGATCCAGGTTTTCCTCTTTGTGTTTTATTGTTCTTGACTATTTTTAAAATAGTAGTGATTAAAGATTTGTTTGTTAAATCTGTTTTAGAAAATAAATGTGTTATTAAAAGAAAAGAATTAAATAAATTTACATCTTTTGCTTTGTGAAAATTCTTGAGTGAAAATTGTGAAAACCTCAGTTGAATTTAAATTATTTGACGAAATCGATTATTTTGTTTTCGGAATCAAACATAGAGATTGAACAATACATTTAGAATGTTTTTAGAAAATGAAACCCTCTGTAGAAAATCAAATTTATTTTGAAAACCCTATGTAGAAATTAAGTGGAGAAACCTTGAGGAATTTGAAACTTCATATTTTATTTTAGATCTGTGTTGGTTTAATTGTTCTTTTATTGTTTTAGAATTCAGAAAAATGGATTATAAATAATTAGTTTCAAGTCTCTTGAAATTTGAGTTGTTTCTGGAAAAGCTTTCTAATTTTGCCTGTAGGTGATTATCTTCACAAAATTTCCCCAATTTATCTTGATGTTGAAATCTTTATTATATATATATATATCCTTTATATAAATATATATGAATGCTCATATATATATATATATAACATATATATATATATATATATATATATATAATATTTTTGAAAGTATATATATTACTGGTTTAAAAATCATATACATTGTTCGTACGGCATCCTTGGTTATGGGGTTGAATTTTCGGAATTTTTATTTTTTTAATAAAAATCGCGTTTTGTATTATTTTCTTTTTTTGTAGGGTTTTGTGAGTTTATTAGGGAAGGCATGGGAGGCGCTGCCTCCACCGCCGCCCCCATGAGGGGACGACTATGGAGGAAGGGCCTCCGCAACCCCCTCTTCCTTCATAGTAAGTCTTGTGGGAGGCGTCGTTGCCATTGGCAGCGCCCTCCACACAATGTGTGGAGGGAGCACTGCCCCTCACCGCCTTCATGGAGTTTGGGGAGCGGCGAATGTACAGTTGTGTCCCCACTCTCCCTTCCCTTGTTTATTAAATGAAACCCTTAAATTTAAGGGGCATGTGAACTATGCTATGTGCGATATTTTATTATGTTTGTCCGCTCTTTTACTCTCATTTTTATAATATATAGTATATATAATGTATATATTATATATATATGCTATGGTGTATATTAATTATACATGTATATATATTTTATGAATATATAAGTTAAATATATATAAGATAATATGATAGTTGTTTTTTCATGATATCATATTCTTGTGTCAAATTGGAGTTGGAGGGTATTGGTAATAAAAAGAATGCTTTAATTATTGTAGTAGTATTTATATAGTTAGATAACATAAGCAATTGAATAATTATGGAATATTGATTTATTTTATCAAAATAATGTGTTTGTATAGTGAAATATACTAATATAGTTTTGATGTATAAATTTCATGAGTAATTTCAAATGGGTGAATAATTAATTTTCATTTTTATTTATTTTTATCTTTCTTACAAATTGCATGTAATTTGGTTTGGCATGGAAATTTTAAAAGATAAGTTTTGAATGGAGTTTTTAAATAAAATGATTAATATGCATAATTCAATTTAATAGGAAAAAGGTATTTTATATTAAATGATTAAAATATTTGAGTTAGTTGAAAAACAATAGGAATCCAGTTAATAGAGAACTGATGTTAGTTGTAGAAAGAAACATTGAATTTGATTTAAATTGTTTAAATTACTATTTCCTTATATTTGTAGATTGAAGACACTTGTTTAATTATTTCAATTAAGTGGAAAGAGCAAAGTTTATATTATTGTGAATAAGGATTTCTAAGGATAAAATTAGAATGGGTGGTATAGGTTTTGAATAGAAAATTGAAAAGATGGTTCGCGATAGTTTTACGTTGTATTAAAAGTAAATTAAGAATTATTTAGTTTGTTGAGGCAACTAATTATGTTTTATTTATTTCCATAGAGCAATTTAATCATTGTGATTGGAATATTAAAGAATATATGTAATTAAATTTGTTAATATATATATTTGGTGTCTATATAATATGGAGCATATATATATATATTAAGTGTAAATTCGTTATCATATTTTATTTTTAATAAGATGCATGCAATATATTATTGAATAGAGATTTAAAATGGATTGATTAGTGTATATAGGAAAATGGATAGAGAAACAATATTTTAGTATATTAAGTGATTTCATATTCTAAATAGAAAAATGAATGAGATGTAAGATTTGGTTAGGAAATGGAAAGAATTTACTTGCATGGAGTTGTGTTGATTTAAAAGTAAATTAAGGAGTTGTTTATATTGATGAGGCAAATAGCTATTTTAATTTATTTTATTTCTATTAGAGCAATTAATTTATTGTGAATGAAATATGAAAGAGATGTGGATTTAGTATATCCAAAAGTAGTAACTTCCTCATGATTATCTTGAATGATTTAATTCTCTGTATTCAGTAAAAGGAAGTAAGTTTAAATTTTTTAGATTCCCAATAATGAAAGAGGAAATAGGGGTTATTATTATTTTAGATGATCTAGTTATCGTGTCTTTGACTTTGTCAACACTACCTATTGAATGAGTATGGATTTAGGAAATCCAAATATTAGATTTGATTAATGACTTGAATGCTTTTGTTGCCATGTCGTCAAGTTGCATTGTGGGTTTTGGGATTTAGTGTTAGTCCTAAATTATAAGTCTTCCAGAAGAACCTAGAAGATAAGGGTTGTTGAATATTTATGCCATCCAGTTGTTTCCCCTTGCGTAGTACATGGTGTCTTTCAGTAATCTGCCCAGTTTCCATGAACGAGGATATGTTGTACCTCCTATGAAAGGAGTGGACTATGTGTTTGTTTCCTCCAAGATGTTTGGAGTGAGTTCTTTTATTTATTTCCTCCTTGTGCTGGAGTGGTTGATGCCTAGTTTGTATGCACTTGTGTTTCCCTTGGTGGATTGTTTGGGTGTGTGTTGTCGAATAGAAGAGTGGCTATTGTTAGGGGCCAGAGCCCAAAGTGGTAAATCAGGTAACCTTCAAAAGTGAGTTAATCAAGTGATAACTAAATTAATGTACTTATATGATTAGGATGCATTCACATTAATCAAGATAATTAATCATCACTCATAGACACAAGGGCTCGTTTAGACTTGGGATGAGTGAGAAGGCCTGGAATGGCATAGTCATTTATCTTGTCAGTACGAGAGGTATTTGATGCCGCATGAGTGAGTATGAGTGTCGGGATTCATTTGAGGCCACCAGGATTATCAGAGCCTATGAAGAATTCCCAAAGGAGATCTCATGACTACTATGCGATGACACTCTATCTAGGACAACAGTTGTTTATTGTTTTATGTGTATGGTCTGTGAACATACTTGATTAATATCATGTCTGGAAGCAAAGTGACCTATGTCAGTGATGTTGGAGTTGTACTTGATTTGTACTTGTATGGTTATTGAGTTGTACTTGATTTGTACTTGTATTGTATTTGAGTTGTACTTATTTAGTTCATGGTTTGGTTATATCAGTATGAGTCGGTATGAGTCTGCCTTTGGTTAGTGGTTGTAGATCTCTATCCATATTACTTTGTTACTATCCCCTAGCATGGGGGGTGGGCCTTTGGGTACCACTTGGTTGGGTGGAACATGCACCAAAACCGTTGGGTCCCCATCTATCTTCAGTACTTGGTGGCAAGACATCCAGATGGACGGCTCGAGTTCTTGTGTTATTCTTGCTTTGTAATATTTCTTTTTGTATAAGTTATTTACCCCTCTTTTGTTATGAGGTGGAGTTATGTAATTGTAATACATTTGTACTATTGTCTCATTCTGGGAATGAATGATGTAACTATTGGATTAAGTTAATGTTTATGAGCTTGTACCTTGGTTGATTATCTTATTATGTTATGTGGTATTCTTATGATGTATGATGTTTATTTCATAAAGTTCATAATGCTATGGTTATTTGTAATATGTATGTGTGGGTTTAAGTAATCCTAACCTTGTAGCCTTAGAGGTTGTTGTTAAGTAGTAAGTGAATGTGTATTTTAAATGCACTTTATATAAAAAAATTGGTTCGCTTAAGACGTTAATTGCAACTTCCTTTAAGGTTACTTGGCGGGGCATTACACTATGCAAATTCTAAAATAAATACACAATGCACTAACTTTGGAAGAGTGAATATTAAGGACCTTAAGACTGGTGAACATGATAAAAAAAATCTTATACATTGAATATAAATAGATAAGGTATAGATCAATTTACATTTTGAAAATAAAATTGTAGCCATAGCTCATGGAAATCTATTGATTACCTAAGCTTCAAAAACAATATTGAATATAAAACTTACGATCTTATGGATAAAGTATGACCTACGCTATAGGGTATGTATACCTTATGATTTTTCTAAGAGTATACTTGAGATTCCAAAAGAGATAACAAAAAATTCTTATCCTTCAAAATCCACTAATGCTTCAAGATTCATGTTAATAGAAGAGTATCTACCATTTGTGCAAGTTTCAGAAAAGTAACATAGAAGCTAAAAATTCATACTGAATGTATTCAAATAGAAGAGTCTTGTTGATCAAATAGGCAACAAAAAAAACTTTAATCTTCACCTCAAATTTTCTCACTGGTTTGCATATTTTTGCATAGTTGTATTCCTATTTCTTATTTCCCCCTCTCTCTCCCCGCATTGTCTTTCTCCTTGCTCCTTTTAAGATGCTACCATCCAAAAATCCCCCTATGTCTGACTCCTTTTCTTATCTTGAGGGAAAACCGATATGTAACTACCAAGAATGCAACAACACATCCCTCATTTCGTTGCACCATTGTAATGTTTTCTTTCTTCCCTTTCCCTACAAAATTTCTAAAGAAATAGCTTCCACAACTATCTATTACAAAAGACACTCAATATCCCCCTTAAACAATGATATCTATCCAATATAATAATTTTTTTATTCATTACTATAATCATTTGATATAGTGATCTAATGTATTACAAATCTTTGACGATATTTAAACGATAATAATTCAATTTATATTTTATTACAAATGTTACAATGATAACAATGAATTGACATTTCTATATTAAGGTATTTTGATAATCATTTTACAATCAAAGGTTTAAATATATTTAATCCACTATTTATTCATAAATAATATTTCATAGTTGATCCATTATAACAATAATTTTATAGTCGATCAATTAAAATAAAACATTATTATTATCACCTCTATGATCTTCTAATTTATTCAAAAGGAAAAGATAAATAACACGGTTAAATAGTATCTTTTAAGCCTCAAATGTTATTATAGGAAGAGGGTCATGATAGACTCAGTGTCCTTATCAACAAAAAAAGTAGAGTATATCGATGCAGCATCCTAATGTACCAAAGTGTTATGGATGAAGCAAAATTTAAAGGAAATGAAGGTGATGGATGATGAGCCCATTCTAATTATGTGTGACAATACAAGCACCATTAATATTTCAAAAAATCTAGTGATTCATGCTAGAACCAAGCATATATCTATCAAATACCATTTCTTAAGAGAGAAAGTTGTGAATCAAGAAGTAAGATTAGAGTATATTTCCCACAAAGGAGAAAGTTGTAGACATATTTATAAAGGAACTTTCAAAGGATACATTTTAGTATACCAGATATAATTTAGGGATTTTTCCCCTCCTAACTAGATGCATAGATGGTGCATCTATCTAGGGGCAGTAATTCAAGACACATTTTCATCCCTGGATTGATGAAGTCTACCTCTTAGGCAGAGTAGGTAGATGAATGATGAGGTTTGTACAAATAGGGGGATCTTGCATGTTACAAAAAGCTCAGTTAAAGACATTTATCCCTTTTTCCTTGATGTCAAAGGGGGAGAAAATTGAATATCTAGCTAGTGTTTCTATCAATGCCAAATGGGGAGATTGTTGCAAGTATGTTGTAGGTGTTTTCATTGATGTCAACATAATGGAGATTACTGATGATATTTTTATTGTTTTCAGTAGAGTGGTAGTGTGTGGATGGTTATATATGCTACAATAAAAATGTTGATTAGAAGTATTATGTATGAGGATGGATGTCATGAGCTTGCTATAACTATTGTCCTATATTTCCTATTTCTCATGAATAGGTGAATGAAATTATCAATGTTGTATTCATTTTTTTTATGGTACAAAATATTTTCTTATAGTCAGTGGCTCAAGAGGTTGTATTGAAAAGCTCTAGAGAATGATTCCCATTCCTTTGCATTTGAAGATATGGTCCTACAATCTGAAAGATAGATAGAATCAAGTGTTGAGATGGTGAAATATCTCGCACAGACTTACCTATTGCCACACATTTATCCTCTCTCAACTCTACAACCTACTCTTGAGATTTTTGATATTCTTCATGGAACCAATATGATTGAGGGTATTCTCTACCACCAACATTTTCTCTCTAATGGGAATCTTTCAAATCTTTTAAGCTCAAATATGGCTCATGGATTAATTGATGATTGTCTGTGTGAATTTAATTGCAGAATAAGTAGAATGAGATGTCACTTGGGAAATTTTGTTTGTGCCATGTTGTAGAATCTCGATTATGTTGTTCAATTCCTCATTCGACATGCTTTAGTTGAACCCCATGTTGATCCCTTCTTCCCTCCTCTTGCTGACATTGCTTCTTCCATTAATAGCTACGCTTGAAGTGTTTTTCTCTTCATTGGTTTTGGCTAATGATTGGTTCCTCCTTGATTCTATTATTGTCTTTTGCTTTACTTTTTCAGGTTCCATCATATATTAACGGTGTTCTTTTTATGTATTTTGCATGCACACTGCCAATCTCCTGAGTTTTCTAGGGTTTCATGGAGCCTAGTTCCTAGTCCCATCATGCACCACCTTTTGGTTTGATTTAAAATATTTTAGTTTTACATGGTTATGTTGATCTTGGATTTGGATGTAATCTTTGGCACTTAGTGCTACCTAGCTTTGACTAGAAGGGCTTCAACTTGGATGTAATTCACTTTACAGGGTTATGTTTCTCTCCATTTCTATCTTGGAGCATTTTGCAAAAAATATCATGCTTTGAATGTTACTATATTTTCTCTTGAGGAGCCTCAACTTGTAATATTTGAAAATCTACTCCTTTTATTATCAATAAAGTTTAGTGGCTTGCCACTTTTTCCAAAAAAAACTATTCCCACACATTCATCTAACTAATAGGCCAAGCTATTGCCCATACGTTATTAATCCCAATATTTAGCAATACTTCTCTTAACTCAATCCCATTGCACTCAAACCAATCCAAAGCTACTTGAGATTGAAATAAAATTTTAATATAAATTTTTAAAAAATTAATACTTCATAAATTTGCTCCCTAGGGCTCAAATTGAGGAATTTTTCTAAATTTTTACATTTTTGGAAAATCCTCAAAATTTTATCAGGTTTATCTTCTTTGTATTTTTACTTTTTGGGTAAAAAATATAGCAAAATAATTGGATATTGGAATCAAGTTGATAGCATGCAAAAACAATTGTTACTAATTTCTAATCTCTAGCTATGTGGTGATCGTTAGGAGAAGACTTTTATCAAAACTACTAATCTGGTTTCTTGCAAGTTCCCTTGTGTGTTTGTGATTTTTAATCTAGGAACATTTTGAATTGATGCTTAAAAAGAAAAATTGTCTTCTATGTCTTGTGCACTTGCACACATGTGATTCAATTTCCAAAAGCATGTTGTCTAAAGTATATTATCCCCTTGTACTACATGCAAATCATGGGTGGTAATAAATAGTAGCACTATAGTCTAAATTACCCTCTCCCCTTGCACTATGTCTAATTCTTGGGTGATGAGAAATAGAAACACAAGCTTTCCCTTTTTATTTTTGTAGGGGGGCCTACCTTAGAGTTCATCCCAGGTTTTGACCTCAAGCACATATCTCCAAAAAGCTATATAAAGGGGCAAAGAATGAAAGGTGGGCTCAATCTACTTGTCCCATAGGAGGTGGGCCTTTGTGGTCCAGAGTGATTCTAGACATGGGTTAGAGATTTCAATCTCCCATCACTACTATGTAGTGGTGTTCTTAGGAGTTCCTCCACTATGAACCATTATCTCTAGAAGCTTAAGGCCTTTTTGAAATCTACTATATGTGGTGCAAGGGATGCAAATCACACCCTAAAGTTACTCACCATGTATGGCCCTTGGTTGAGGTGACACAGTTCCTTGCTAGTATTTCATCATTTCAAGGCAAGGGGTATTAAGGTGGTACATGACCCTGGCATACCCTAGTTACCTAGTTATTTTATTCCCATTAACACATAAGTGTGGTGGGCCCACTAGAGTTGATAACCCATTACTACTAGCTAGGTTGTGCTTGTTTGAGGTGTTTTTGAGACAAGGCTTAGCGAGTTTTGTGAAAGAAAGATTGTGAAATACTTTATCATCCAAGATTCAAAGAGTCAAATCAACCAAATCTATATTTCGAGTGTTTGTTGTATTTTATGACCAAATCTAGAAACTAACCAAAATGAGAAATCACTTAGAAATCATTTATTTTAGGTCAAAAACTAGTCCATCGCATCTGTCAAAATTGTCCAACACATCTATTAGATCAATTTTTTTTTGGTCAATTCCTAAGCATCCAAATTTTTATTCCTAATTCAAAAAATGACCATACATTCATACTTGAGACTTTTTTAATTTACTTTTTTCTTTCAGTACATTTACCATTTCCCTAGTTTATCTTGCATCTCCTAGTTTTTCATTTTCTATCTTATATCATTCATAGTCACCTTTGAGTCTTGAAATTAGGAAGCCTATCAGACCATTGATTAGACCATAGTCACATATTTTGGGTGTCTTGACCTTGTCATCTTTCATCTATCTAATCCTCAAGTTGAGGCTTAAACTCATGAGTCTAGTTTAGGTTCACTTTTATACAATCACCATCATCATCTTGGTTCTTATCTTTCTTGAGGTCTTGACATTCTGATTTGTTACCTTAGTTCATCCTTGCTTGCTTAGCATCCTTTTACAAGGTCCAAAGTCAAATATCCAAAATTCTAAAAAATATAGTATAGCCTCATTGTCATTTTGCATCCTCATTATTAGTTTGCATCCATCCCAAAAATATCAAAATCCAAAAATAATTTTAAAAACCCCAAAATCCAAAAAAATCCAAAAAAACATAAAATCCAAAAAAAAACTCTTTGATTGCTTAGATTTATCTTGCACTAGTGTTTGCATTCAAACTAAAATTCCACCAACTTATCCATCCAAACCATCCCATTATTCATCCTAGCCCCAAACTCATGACCACATCTTCAATTTACCTTGATCTTCTTCGTAGTCAAGCTGAATACCAATCAATCCTTAGCAACTCATCCATAAATCATCAATAACAATCACCCACAGTCCTGAGTCAACCACCCATCTACCTCTCTTACCAAACATCCATAAGCTCTAGTCATTTATCCATCTACCCTCACTATCAAGATTTAGTCAACACAATCCCTACAATTAATCCCCAACAAACATCCATTAGTCATACTTATCCTAACATTGACAAGGGAAATAAATTTTCCATCAAAATCATTCCTTAACCCCAAACCATATCACAAATCCCTATCTCCCATGCATAGCCTAAGTTTCCATCCCCATCAACAAACCAAGACAGTCTTATAGCCTCCACTTCCTCTTACAATCCTTCATCCACTCCATCCCAATCCATAAATCTATTCAAGAAAAGAACATGTATCAATGATCTCTTAGGAAGCATAAAAAATAATGCTCAACTCCAATGGGAAAATAAAGTTGGAAAATCCCATCATATTTATAATCCTACACCATCCAACCATATTTCATCATCATTCCCTCCATCATCCGAAAAAGATCCTACTATTGAAACTCCATTATTGCCATGAAAAAATCTTGAAGCCATCGAAGAAAATTCTATCATTTTCCAAGATAATATTCCATTTCCTAAACCATTGGATATATTTTAGGAGAAAATTACAAAGCATGATGAAATAAACTCCAAGATAAATCAAGATCAATTTACCCAAAAGGGCCCTATAGAGCATTATGATATACAAGTTAAATCAATCCTTGATCAATGTCCTATTCATAGTATCCATGATAATCCAATCCTTGATCATGATCCAATCCTTGAGTCTACCCAAAAATCACCTATAGATTATCATGATGTCTAATTTAATCCAATATTTGATCAAGATCCTATTCCCAATCATGTCATCCAAGATAAACCTATCTTTGATCAAGATCCTACCATTGATCAAGAAATCCAAAATGATCCTCTCATCGACCTTCATACGATCCATAATCAAAAAATTGCACTTGATCCTATCCAAACTCCAAATACCTCCATTTCTAAAGATGATACACTTGTCTCCTTTGGAAATATTTATACTCAAATAAATGACATGGATAACATCAAAGAAGAACATAAATAAGCTACTATTGATCAAGTCAAACAAGAGGATATAAAAGCTACTATTGATCAAATCAAACAAGAAGATACAAAAGATACCATGGATCAAATAAACATACCACATGCTCAAGAATAAATAATCATGATGAATGATAAAGCTAAAATATCTTATCCACTAGGAGCATCTACTTTTGTCAAATCCGGCTTTCACATAGAGGAGAAAATTTGAAACAACAGTTTCCACATACGCAATAATGGGTTTGCATCTTTCTTCCAAACTAAAAATAACCCATTGCAAATATAATATTTTAGATCATACAATATCAAGGAAGAGGACTAGACCTACATGAGAAAGGAATTCTAGAATCAATACAGTTTCAAGCAAATCCTAGATATCAAGGTCTTGGCTATTCTTCAATCAGCAAATCAAATGATGTTAGTGATACCTCCATGATATTGGAGGAAACTTTATCCAATACAAACATCAAAATAGGGGCCATGATTAGTCCTTATCATAAGGTTAATTCCAACACTCCTTCCATCCATGCCATAAACCACCATTCCTAATTAATTAAACCTGTCAATTGGAACCAACAAAAACAAAAGTATTACAAATACAAAGTTGAAAATAAAATTTCAAAGGCCATTGAATACAAAAAGTTAAGTGGAAAAATTAAGTTAAAATAGATCCCAAAGAAAAATGGATCAAGTAACGAAAAGAGTTCAAATCGAATATCCAATAAAAAAGTTGAGCCAAAAGAAAAGAGGTCTCCTACATATAACAAATGTCCACCTCTTTCAAAATGGTCATCACACAAGGCATATAAAAGTGTTGGTTTCAAACACTATCCTAATCAAAATTCCAAACTCCACCATCCACCATCCCAAGTTTAGAAAATAAAAATTACTACATCCAAACTTCAAAATAATCCATCCACATCTACCATCATCCATCATAATCCAACATCTTGCCTACATTCCAAAAATTCTACTTCACAAAGCTATTGCATTTTGGCAACAACTCTTTTTCATAAGGACTCCCATGGAACTCTATCACAATGTGTGTCTTCCAATAAGGCCAACCCTAGTATCAAAAAGGACCATAATGACATCCATTAGTTGTATGCAAGTGATATATCTTGATAAGGCAACTACTCCATAGAGTTCGCTATTGGAATATCATGACACTAACATCTACATCAAAACCATCAAAGGATTCAAAACAATTAGTGATTTTCCAAAATATCAAAATAATTAAAAAAACAAAAAAATCATCACCCTAGTGAAAACCTAGAAAATAGGCATCTTGTGTGACATCAAAAAACTAAAAATCAAAAAACAAAAGAAATTGAAAAAGAAAAAACTAATAAAGAGAAATAATTCATCCAATAGTGAAAATCATTTTTATGGCGCTTTGGATAAGTACCATAATGAAAACCTAGCAAACACGCATCATGTGTAAGAGAAATTATCTGTGGACCATTACACTTGGGGGTGAGTTGTCTCATTTTCCATACCTTTCTCATGGAATTTCCATCTATCCAATCCATATCATTTCCACCCATTTTCCCTACCTACCTCAATCTTGATAAGGACTAGGGTACAAACATAAATCATGGTTTGGGAAAACTCTTGACATTATATCAATCCTTTAGTCATACATTGTCCATGAAATATCATGTCATTTCCTACATAGCGTTATCCAAACCCATATCTTGGAGAAAATAAATTATTCCTATGCGACATACTCCTTGGAGATCATATGTTAATTCTTTCATCCAATAATTTTCATGTCTCCTATCCTTTACCAAATAAATCCATTATCCTTTCATAACTATCACTGGACTTGGTTTTCCCTTGTCATTGGTTTAAGGATTCTAATCCACTTATCCAAATTCCCTCTGTAATCCCATCTATTCCTAACTTTAGTCATTCCAAATGCAACAAGCCTAATCCATATAATCTTTCTATGCAGTTTAGTGCATCATCCAAAATATTCCTTGGCTTTGTTTCTATCCTTGCTACAAACCTCGATCCTTTAGTTACATTATCATTAACGAGATATGTCCCTCCCAATCCTCACGTTTTCAGGATGTGTCCTTCCCATATCAACAATTCCATCATCATCATTTCCAATCAATTGGTTTTCAGCTTGACTAGGGGCAAGACCATATTTTTCCTTGGATCCTTGTGCATGCCTAAGTGCTTGCTTATGGGTATCTTTCACATGCATTTGTCATGGTCCTTATAACATATCATCCATAACAAAATCTCACCATTCATAATAAAGTTTTCCCATCCAATTTCATTCATAATAACTAGTCCTATGCATGACTAGGGGTGAATCCTTGAATTAGGTTTTCATATGGGACCTTAGACATGGTATTAGAGGAAATAATTCAAAAAATCCAAATATTCTTTGAAAATCCAAAAAATTCAAAAAATTCAATTTTTTTAAAAAATAGTGTTTGTCAGTCCAAATTGTCAAACTATGTTGCCTCTACAACTTCACATAGGCAAGGCCATCATCAATGACCCCCCGAGGCCTAGGTCAGACCCTTAGGTTTTTTCAAAATAAACTTTATATCCATCACATCCATATTCCATAATAAACCATACATTGTCAAGGTTAGTTGAATTGTGTTGCCTTTGTGACTTCACATAGGCAAGGCCATCATCGATGAGACCCCAAGGCCTAGGTCTGTCCCTTAAGTACCGCCTATCATTATCCACATCTCATAACAAAATTTCCTTTGTTTAGGTTGAAACTATGATCAAAAACAAAAAATTTATCTTATAGAAATATGATCTTACCAAATCACAAAACAACAGACAAACTATCCAACTAGTCTCCAATCCTAACCAATAAATTTACTAATCACAAGTATCTATCAACATCAGTTACCCCTATCAGCTATCCATTGTCTTATACAAGTTTTTGCATGCTTGAAACCAGACTCAATGTCTTATATGATGTGTATCATTCCTAAAACCATATGCAATCCTATCATTTATCTTATATAGGATGTTGGATTGTAGAATCCAAACTCAATGTCTTATACGACATGCTTCATCTCCTGAAACCAAAAATTATCCAAAATCCTATCACTAAACACTCATTGGTTGGAAAGATCTAAATGGTTGTTGACTCGTTTGGTCCAATTAGTCTTATATTTGATTTATCTTTGGCCATGTTCCTATGTGCCTCGAGGAAGTCCACAAGTGATGAGAGGAGCAATGATGGATCATTACTTTTTTATCTTTGATTTATGTTTGCAGTTTGTCTTGGCAATATGACTGGGTAAACTAGGTTCCTTGTGTGTGATTGGGGTTCCATTTGCATAATTAAAATATCCTATGCAAGTTAAAGATCATCTAACACTTTCTTACATCATGACTAACATGCTTTGTGGTTACTTCCTCACATATTCTAACAAGGTTCTATTGTCACTACTATGCATCATGACATTCCTTGTCTACAATGTGTTTTATTTTGCAAAGGAACATCTCGCACCTTGGTATATGTCATACCTTGGTGTTCATTATTCATTACCATAATAAAATGCTCTATGATGATAATCATGCACTAAAATTAAAGCTCAAAATCTATCAGTAAAATCTCAATTTGTTCCATCCATCCCATTTCACTTCATCTAACTATTCTTCATTTACTAACATTTTCTTCTAGCTAACATTTCTTTTTTAGTCTTTGCACCTAAATGCATCGAACCAACTTGTTGGTAAATTTGGCTCATTATCCATAATTTTCACCAAATTTCCTAAGGGGGCACCACACTATCCCGCCTTAACTAGGGCATGTCAGGGCATACTAGGGCAGGTCCTGAGCCAAATTTTCCTTATTATTCTTTTATACAATTCTCAACATTGCATTGTATCAAAGAGGGGCAAAATGTAGACTAAAAAATGTCTTGAGCCTACGAATAAAATTTTTACACTAATAGACGTCTTTTCTACATAATTAAATAATCTGTAATTATTTCATTATTCCTTAATACCACTTTCTTCTATTAATTAAATAATTTTACATTATTTAATTAATTCACTTTATCTTTATTCTTCTTTAGATTAATTATGTCACTAATTACTTTGTTCTTCTAATTTAATTAAATAAATTATTATTTATTTAATTATTCCTCATGACTTTTCATTTACAATTAAATAATTTTTTTAATTAAATAATTGTTTTAATTATTTAATTGTTCATTTCCCCCTTTCTTTTGTAATTAAATAATTATTTTAATTATTTAATCTATCTATATTTATCCTCTTTCTAAATAAATAAAATTATTTATTTTATTTATTTAGCTCATCTTGCACATGTAATAATAATTAATCATTTTAATTATCAAAGTTTTATGTAAATCCAACTCGCCTTCTAATCACCTTCTAACTAACATAGATCTTCTTCCACCTCATTAGTCATGAAAATCAGTGAACTCACACTCAATCTAAGTTGTCTCCTCTTCTCAATCATTTTCCACCATTGATCTCATTGCTTCTTCCTTGAATCCTCACCATCCATCAAATCTAAATTTCTATAAAGCCAAGATTTCAATCTCATTTCAACCTAACTATAATCTTCATTTTTTTCTATCACTCACATCATTCATCTTGATATTTTACCATCTTACATCTACATTGAGCTTATTGTGAATTATGCACACTACATATATCTGAGAGAAAACAAGCAAAATTGAGAAGAGCACCGAAGAATAATCAACTTTGGCATTGAATCTGAGGTGTATTTGTCTTATTATTTTAATATCCTTTATCATCTTGTGCTTAATTGTTAGATTAGGGTCAATATGGCTTGAATTTAGTTAGTTTTGTGGTTGTTATCAATCATTCATGCCTTTCCCCTAATTTTCCTAGTCTTACACTACTCAAGTAAATAACATTTTTTTTAAATGTGAAAATACCCTTTTATAGATCCATAAGTGTAGTTTTCAATAAAATATATATTTTAGAAGTTTAATTATTATTTTTTTAATTTTATTTTACTAAAAGAAGGTTATTGAGACAAAACATTAGGTTGATTACCATGTCAAAAAAATATTAAAACTTATTGAAAAAATTTGAAAAAATATAAATGATGCACTAGATAAAAGAATCTATATCAAGATGGTATAATTTTTTCCCTATTTCAGATAAATAATTAATATGAAAGTTGATGTTGAATGGAAACACATATGTTTTAATACATACACATTTTAATATTTATTTAAATACATATATTAATATGAAAGTTGATGTTGAATGGAAACACATATGTTTATGGCATTGGGTAGGTTAATCTCCACAAGGTCATCTCAAAAGATATCAAGTGATTTCCGCCTAAAGTTGGGTGGGTCAAAATTAGTTTTCATGGAGCTATGAGGGGAAACCCAGGGGCAGTTGGCATTGGGTGTGTTGCAAGGGATCGTGATGATTGAATATTAAGGTTGAAAGGAAAAAAATCCACTATGCCTGAAACAATGAAGTGGAACTTCAAGTGGCCTTTCTTGTGTTATAATTGGGTAGAGATTTAAAAGTTAATAAAATTCATTTCAAGGGGGATTCCCAAATAGTGGTCAATGCCATACAGGCTGGACATATACCTAGCTAAAAATTGCAAAAATGAGTGACTACGATCGGGAAGGCTCTGAAATGGTTCCAAGAAATGATGATCTCACATGTCTACTGGGAAGAAAATGATATTGTAGACATGGTGGCCAAATATACAGTGGATTTGACAATGAAGTACTATGAAGTTGCATCAGTTGTGAATTGGCATGCTCCACGGTGCTAATTCGAGTGATGATGTTTGGAATCTAAAAATCATATTTTCGGAATGCTTGGAATGACATGAAAATGCATAGATGATAGAAGGAATGATGACCACCACTCAATCCAATAATGGTGAGTGGGATATATCATGGTAGTTTGGTGACTACCGCCTTGTAACTTGTGGCGATGCAATGGATACCTACAATTTCTTGTTGTCGAATACAAGGAAAATGGTGTTTTACAAGGATGTGTCTAAGAGAATGCTAATGGAGGTCTTCAAAAAATAGACTGGTGTTGTTTTACATGCAATTAGGATGGTTTTGAGTGATGACTACCTAAATGATAATGGCTACTTCTAAGTCAATTTGGACATTGCATCCATGTTTCTAGCTATGCTTCTAGAAGTTGGGGAGGAGGAAATTGTGGTCAAATAATTGATGAAGAAGATGGTGCGAGTTAAATGGTGCATTGGTCTGAGAGGTTATATTCTTTAAGCAATCTTGAGGCTTGGCCTTTTCCTTAACAGGTGACTGGATCTTGAGGGGTTGCTTGGTGGGGATGGTCCACTTCAATAGTTTGTTGTGTGGGTTGAATGCACAAACAATGATGCATGAAATCACTGGGATAAGGTGGGAATTAGTTATTTGAAGGGTTGTGTTGGTAGGGATTCTCCAAGTGGGGATGGGCACTTTGCATTTGTGCTAGAGATGAAGGTCAAGTATGGTTCTCATGAGGAAGTTGAAGGCATCTAAATTATAGCTAGTATTATGTCAGGGTGAGCCTATTTTACTATGTTGTGTCTCTTGTTAATAACATATTATACATTGATATACTATCATGGATTGCTGGATTTTGTATATATGGCTTGGGCTATAGATTGTAGGTCGTAGGTAAATAGAATTTTGTTGGGGGTGATGAACTAGAAATTGAATTGTAAATCGAGCTTGCTCAAAGTTCAATGTTGTAAAACTTTTTTTCCAAATCAATATATGGGTGTGACCCCCTGCATCATGTTAACAAATTAAAAAAGGGTTATAAATACACACAAAATTTGAAGTAAAAAAATCTACTATATAAATATTGACGTCTCATGTAACTTAATTTTTCAATATTTTATCAACAAATAAATTATAGTGTTAATTTATAAAAAAACTATATTCAAATAATGTTTTAATTTTTTCAAAAATACACAAACATAAAATCTACTAAAAAATACACATTTTATTAGTTTACATCATTCCAAAATTCAAAACATATATGCCACTTTTTATTGATTCAAGTTTAAAATTTGGATCAGTGATGATTGTTTCCTTTATAAAAGTGTGACACAATTTTGTACTTTCACCTCTAATTTCCTACTATTTGTATTTGATGTTGTGGATTACCTTCACACAAACTTGTGCAATATGTTTTTTTATTGAACAAGCATCAAACTAGGGTGTTGAACCCTTTAAGAAAACTCCCTAAGGGTAGATCAAAACTAGCCACCAAAAGGACACTAAAAATACACAAACAATAATTAAAAGTGTAGAGTCTTAAACAAACATAAATAAAGAAACATAAAACTAAGAAAACTATAAAACAGTTGTTCATAATTGTTACCAAAATTTCACCTACAATGCAATTTGGTAGAGCTGAAACAGTTGTTACATCTAAGGTGAAAGGTACTTCGATAAATTTTTGCTAATCTTAATCTTTTGCATGTGAAGTTTCAAGTGGAATTCAGTTTTTATTATGAAATCTTTCACAATAGAAAGAGATTATACAAATTGCATGATATTGTTGCATTTCATTCATTTTGAAAATCAAAATGTATACAATGTTGATGTTTCATTCATTGAGATCAAAATAATGCTTAAATATCCCACACAAGCCATGGGAATGACTAAATTGAATTAATACAATAGTGTATGCAAGCTATACATCTGAAGGTTAAGTAAATGAAAAACACATGAGAAAGGATCATATCTGGCATTTCCTTAAGGGATGATGTGGATGTTGTCCTTTTATCTTCAGCTTGATCCTCCTATATTTAGCTCCTCTCATTCTTGGTCTCCAGATGCACATGTAGATGATTGAAATATTTTTTTAGGGATTGGGACATGAAATCTCATCATATGTTTCATCAACAAACATATAACTTACAACTATGATGCATTAAATCAATTGAGCCATTATCAGATAAATGTAAAAGAGCCAAGTCAGATCATCAAATGAGAGTCAAATCATTAGAAAGAGCATTGAACTTCATTATTTTTTCTAACTAGTTTTCTCATTATGTAGGTATAGGTTCATCTTTCAATTCATGATTCATCTCTTTTAGCATTTCAGCATGTGGAGATAAATGTGGCTCCGATAAGCATTGAGCCCAACATGATTAAATGCACAAGTATTCAATTTACAGTCATTATCTACAAGAGTGTTATCAAAATAATGTGAATTATGATACTAGATAGTTACCAGAGTGAAGAAAAAATTCATCAAACTTGGAGATCAATGCAATAGTGAAAAATCAACATAATAGGAAATCTTCTCTCAGATAAGCATTTTCCCCTACTCTAGGAACTATCTAGTGTCAAATAATGCCTTAAAATTTTCAAGCATATGTAGTAGATTTGTGAGATCCATTGTTCAAAATAAAGGCAATTAAATGCAATGCAAGTTTCCCAGGAACAATGTAAAGGAGTTGTTATCTATAGAATGTTACATAGGCAGCTTAAAGTATGCCAATATATATTGGATAAAAATAAAATACAATAATAGTCTACAATGGGCAATCCACATTACCATCAATACAATACATATGTCATATGAAGGGTAATGTAAGGATGGGTGTTAGTTTTTCCAACAAGATCTAGTAGACTTGATTTAGAGAAAGGAGCTTATGAAAAAAAGGGTAGTCATGTTTTGAGTGCTTAAAAGAAAAAGGGACAACAAATTTAAATGCATCATTCAAGAAAAAAAAGATATAATCATAAGGACAACATGTTATTCAAAGTTTCACTTTGCATGAAGTAGCCAAAAGGATGAATGAACATTCATTTCATTAATGCATGATTAGGAGAGTCAAGAAGCACAACTTTAAGCTACGATACACATGAATGCATTGGGAATGACTTAGAGATTCAAGTAATCTTGCAAGTAGAGGGAGGTAGCTCCCCAATTTGGGCATGGGAAATTACTTTATTACTTGATACATCATAGATTGATAAGTGTGTTGCAAGTCATTATGAAAAGTGAATAGAACAGTGACAACCTTCATGCAATAAGTACAACAATATCATAAGTCTTCTTTCTTTCTGGAGTTTGTACACAAAGGTAGTCTTCTCTCATACAACGGAAAATTCAAAGAGAAAGCACATTAACACTATTGGTGAAGATGAATATCGTAAAGAGATGGTAGAGACTTTGACATTCATGGTGACAAGAGGTTGAAAGTAGCAAAGAGAATCCTCAAAGCAACAACTAGGGAAGCCTACAACTGTTGGGAGGTTATCATTAAGAATAAAGAAACCATGACCTAGGCTTTCTAAAACCCTCAAGGATGGAAATGGAGATATCCTTCCACAAAGAGAAATAAAATCGCTTTTGTTTTTCTTTTTAACTAGTAAACCCATGAGGAATACACAACTTAGCATGGGTAAGGTTGAGGTTTTGTCTATTCTTCAACAGTAAAAGGCTACCACATAAATAGTCGAGTTCATTCAAACCCAAAATACAAAGAAGAAAAAAATGTAACCATGAGTTTTGCATTCTTTGAAACCCTTGATATTATGCATAGTGAAGAGAATACAACAAATAAAGGAATGTTCCCATCTTTTTTTCTTGAAAGGGGAAGTGAAAATACAAATCTCTGCAAAGAATACAATCCATGGCTATGGAGTTTAAAGGAGCTTCAAAAACAAAAAAATGCATTGAGGAAACAAAAAACAATCATTCATTTTGTAGCTAATGAGCTCGAATCAAGCATTTTTCTACAAAAAATCAATAAGTAATGCAAGGCTCAATGACTTACCTAATCTTTCTACTAGTTTCTCAAAGAAAGAATACATTTAAATGTCACAATAAGAAACCCCAAAGGCTCCTCAATGGCAGCCATAAAACACAAAAAATAAGTCTTATCCAAGCATGGAGGTAAGAATGTGTGAGAAATAAGAATGGTTGTGGGTAGAAACCCAAAAGATACATCCAGAAAAATGAAGAAAAAAGTGTAATCATTGAAAAACCCTTACCATTCAGCCTAGATACAGAATCAACAGTGTTTTCTCCAAAAAAACTCTCAGAAGTAGTGAAAAATTTAAGATTTCAAGCAAACCCTAGCTTCATGGTGGTTGAGAAGTGAAGTCTCAAGAAGAAAATTTGCTAAGTATGAAATGAAATGCAATATGTAGGAGACGTGGGTTTTTCCACTTAGGGTTTTCTTTACCCTAAGTGGTTGATCTCTACATAAGGCATTTTTGCCCTTTTTTTTAAAAAAAAAATCACATGAATTAAACTGCCATGTATTAGGTGTTTTAATACCTTCACATATTTTTGCAAACTTTGCAAAGTTTTAAATCAAACTCAAGGTTGTCCCCTTTATTCTTGCAATGAGATAATAAATGTAAACATATATTAAAGCAATCAAGTTATAAATTGCTTTAATATATGTAATGTGCATGCAATTAGGTAGACTCACAACACATATTAAATTAATTATTCATTGATTACTTTAGAATATGCTTAGATTAGTTAACTTCACCTCTATATCATGCAAAATCAAGAGTGGAGTTCAACAAGGGTTTCAAAGTCTCATTTTCAGTTGGTGGAGCCTTTTTAGGATCCTTTTTGGGTTGACCATCATGCAGACTAAGTTTGCAACTATTTGAGCCCAATTTACATTAGTTGTGGGTCCCCTTTTTGTGGGTTTTCATCTTTTCTCATGAGAGAGGTATTTGGGGATATTTTCACTTTTAGTTAGTTGTTGGTGCCACCTCTTGGCACCTTGGAGTTACCTATTGTATATATTGAAAAATACTTAGTCTTTTTCCTTAGTTATTTCCTTTTGGAGAAGGTTTTGTAACTCATTTTGTTTACAATTTATACAGATCAGTAATTATACAGATCAGTAGGCTACAAGTTACAATTTTTTGTCTTTATGCAAAATTTTACTACTGTTTTCATTCAAAATCTAGCAAGTTTTCCTCTTTAGAATAATGTGAAGTGTCTTTATGAATTATTTTGATGAAACTATTATGTTTTAAATAATCAAAACCTTTAAGTTTTCTCTCGTTCATTATTGTACATCCATCATAGGTCTTAAGTTATGCTTATTTTCATTTTGATCTTCAAAATGTGAGAACTTCTTTTCCTTTTGAAGAAACCAAACTGTTTAGCCTTCTTTAGAATCATTTTTGTGATTAAGTTACCATTTATAAATTGTGTGAACAGTTTCTCTAAGAATAGTTGTGAATCATTATACAAGCTTTATTATCATTTAGGTGCATCACCATAATTTAATTATCAGTTTATTGATTCATTTCAAAGCATTTCTTCCCTTTTCCTTCAATAAATCATTTATTCATTAGAAAATCATAAGGAATCCAACCCATAATCTAGAGATTCATCTTCAATATGAGCATACCCATAGGCTCGAAGATGTTTCCATGTTTCACGAGATTGCTAAGAGTTTAATCTTGGCATCTAGGTGCAATCTCCTTGACAACAATTTTTGGCATGCCCAATGGGACTCTGAATCTTACTTTAGAGAAAGAATTCAAATTGCAATCTACTATTCTAGTATATACAACAATTTTTTTACCTTTCAGAGGTTACAATTTATACCTAGTGACTCAGAGTTCAACCTACTAGTTTCAAATAGATGAAGTGTTGGTATGTTTCATTTTTACAAAAGAAAGTTGATTCAATTTGATTTCAAGAAGTTTTCCAAGTTTCAAATGCTTTAACATGCTAGGTTTTGATGAAAAAAGCATGTTTCCACCTCCTTTTCATGAGAATGCTACCTACCCATCACCTTATCAGCCATATCAGGCCAATCATGTTGTTGGTTTTA